>VYXF01005765.1:239401-320997 GCA_013397295.1 Polioptila caerulea | reverse complement strand
AAAAAAAAAAAAAGCAGCATAAAATAAGTTTTCTAAAGCAACAGCATTTAGAACCTGGGTGAAGTGAAAGTGCAGTGAAAGAAAGGAAGATGATTAACAGTGAAATAAATTTCGAGTTTGAAAACAAAGATTTTTTTGGAAGCTGAATTGTATACATTAAAATTTTTTCTAGTCCTTGGGACTAGTAATTTTAAATATGCTTATTTGCTGGTATTTACTTGACAAAATCCTGCACATACTATGCTCCAAAGAAAGAGGAGAATAAAAGATAATTGCCACAAACTTTCATCCCAGATCAAGGTACAATAAAGACCTTCCCTCAATGTGGCACATCAATGAGAGCCTAGTATAAAAGGTGTAGCAAGAACTCTTCTTCTGCCTGAACAAATGTCTACAACAATTTGCAAATCCAACTTTTCAGCCTTATTTTCCACATTTAAATTAAAAATTGCAGTGGAAATTCTTTTTTCAGTTAAATCTGAGTATAAAAGTATCCAATTTAGCAATAATTTGGGTCGTTTTCAGTTTAGATATAAATGCAGATTCTCTCTCCTGGGTCATCACCAAACGGAAAGGAATTGTGTCACTGGAGAAGAACATGATGTACTGAATAATTAGAAATGCTCAGTTGACAGCGCTAAACTACAAGTCTAGGTGGTTTATAATGATTAAAGTAGACCAGCAAAATATATTTCCATTATAAACTAAACCTTTCCGAAGAGACAAAACCACAATGATAAAGAGGCCAATGTGGAATTAATCAGAGCTACAATGGCAATACCAACATTTATCTTCAAGAGATGATGGCTGAACTTGTCAAATGACAACCAGCAGAGAGTTCCTTACTGAGAGTAGATAAGTTCCACCTCTACAAATTGAATATTTTATAATCTGCTTATAGAGCAGCTCATCCACACAGCTTTCTCTTCATTTCAAATCCACCTGCTGTTTTAGCTGCGCAATAAAGTGCAGAATTCAGTCTTCAAGATCAAGAAGGGTGAAAAATACACAAGCCCCTGCTCTTCTGAAACTAAAGGTAAAGCAAATTTTGCTTTTCTTTTAACTAAATGCTCCTCCTTTGTACTCTACTTCAGAAACCTGATGGCAGAAAAAGAGAGAGGCAAATAACATATTTGTAGTAGACACATGATGCAATGCACTGCATGATGTATCTGTGTTACAGACATGATGCTGAAACCCTTCCTTCAAGCTGGCAAACATCTCCATGCTCACAGACCCCACTGGCTTCCATCTGGGCAGAAAGGTCAGGCTAAGAACATCCCATTGTAGGATCTATTGTTTTCCTGTGAACTGTGCCTTATCTATCAAATTAGTCACTTCAAGAAATGAAAAAGTTACTTGGTTAAATGACTATTTCCCCGGGCTATTAGACAAAATGTATTACATCTCCAGGCATACAATCAAATGACTGAGAGTTTGACCTAAATTTACTTACTCTGCTAAACAGCCATAGAAAAAAAAAAAAAAAAAATTACGCCTCACTGCCTACTGTCAGCCACAAAGAATATCTATCAGTCTGTAACTGCAGATGAAATGCAGTTTTGTAGTTTTCTCTGCCAGCTTTTTGGAGCAATTTCAGGTCAGATGACAAAAGACATTTCAGAGAGTTTAGGGCTTTTTTTGTTGTTGTTTGGTGTTTTTCTTCCTGGAAGCTTTATGCTGGTTTTGCACTTTAGGGACCCTAAAATGGTATGTGATAGAGGCCCTTTGACTAAGCTTTAGCGGAATTTCCACTTGAGACAGATGCAAGATGAATCCTTACAAAAATACCAATCTTAAAACAGCAGAAGTACAAACAGATCATAGTCTCACACATTTGCTACACCAGACTAAAGACATGTGCACTTTTGAGAAATAAGCTTTCAATGGGAGGAGGGGGCATTCTGAAATTTCACCGACTCCCTTGATTTCCAGAGCACCTGCTCAAAGCTACTAATATGCAGCCATTTGAAAACAGGTTGAGTTCTTTTATCATTATGTAATTTAAAAGAAATCTGGCAAAATATTACATTCAGTTAACAAGACTGAATATTTCCAATTGAAATTCAAGTGTTTTGGGCATCCAACTGTCTTTATTTCTTTTATAAATGGATATTCATATTCTGGTAACAATAGGTTTTCAGTCTGTAACACCCCTGAACCTGTGGCTCATGGGCATTTTGAGAAGCTGCAGGAGATGAGAAAGAGGGCTAAGGGAGTGGTCTGCAGCAACAAAACAGGACTTGAGTGCAAAGCAGAATGTGTAGGTGAGTATCTCTGCAGTCTCCTTCAGGTTACAGAAGTAACCTGCCATTTTATAGGGAAAAAGAAAGAGAACTAGAGACTAAACACCAGTGTATGGCAAACCTGGATGCCACAGCTCAGAGGAGCCCAAGGACTAACATGAGTAGGGACAGCCTCCACTACAAGCAGCAGGTCCTGTTTCCTGTCTGTGAGATCAAAGGGTCTGGCTCAGTTTAATGGGAGCACTTGTACCATGCCATGGCCAAAGCCTGCCCAGAGTCCAGCCTGCTCCAATCCTGCTCTGCTGGACTAGAGGCTTTCTCAGGTGACACCAGCAGAACAGGGGATAAAAAGATAATGAAAAGCAGCTTCCTGGTTGCTCATGAACAATGCTTGGATAGCTGTGTGCACATGTGTAAAACTNGTTTTCAGTTTAGATATAAATGCAGATTCTCTCTCCTGGGTCATCACCAAACAGAAAGGAATTGTGTCACTGGAGAAGAACATCATGTACTGAATAATTAGAAATGCTCAGTTGACAGCGCTAAACTACAAGTCTAGGTGGTTTATAATGATTAAAGTAGACCAGCAAAATATATTTCCATTATAAACTAAACCTTTCCGAAGAGACAAAACCACAATGATAAAGAGGCCAATGTGGAATTAATCACAGCTACAATGGCAATACCAACATTTATCTTCAAGAGATGATGGCTGAACTTGTCAAATGACAACCAGCAGAGAGTTCCTTACTGAGAGTAGATAAGTTCCACCTCTACAAATTGAATATTTTATAATCTGCTTATAGAGCAGCTCATCCATACAGCTTTCTCTTCATTTCAAATCCACCTGCTGTTTTAGCTGCGCAATAAAGTGCAGAATTCAGTCTTCAAGATCAAGAAGGGTGAAAAATACACAAGCCCCTGCTCTTCTGAAACTAAAGGTAAAGCAAATTTTGCTTTTCTTTTAACTAAATGCTCCTCCTTTGTACTCTACTTCAGAAACCTGATGGCAGAAAAAGAGAGAGGCAAATAACATATTTGTAGTAGACACATGATGCAATGCACTGCATGATGTATCTGTGTTACAGACATGATGCTGAAACCCTTCCTTCAAGCTGGCAAACATCTCCATGCTCACAGACCCCACTGGCTTCCATCTGGGCAGAAAGGTCAGGCTAAGAACATCCCATTGTAGGATCTATTGTTTTCCTGTGAACTGTGCCTTATCTATCAAATTAGTCACTTCAAGAAATGAAAAAGTTACTTGGTTAAATGACTATTTCCCCGGGCTATTAGACAAAATGTATTACATCTCCAGGCATACAATCAAATGACTGAGAGTTTGACCTAAATTTACTTACTCTGCTAAACAGCCATAGAAAAAAAAAAAAAAAAAATTACGCCTCACTGCCTACTGTCAGCCACAAAGAATATCTATCAGTCTGTAACTGCAGATGAAATGCAGTTTTGTAGTTTTCTCTGCCAGCTTTTTGGAGCAATTTCAGGTCAGATGACAAAAGACATTTCAGAGAGTTTAGGGCTTTTTTTGTTGTTGTTTGGTGTTTTTCTTCCTGGAAGCTTTATGCTGGTTTTGCACTTTAGGGACCCTAAAATGGTATGTGATAGAGGCCCTTTGACTAAGCTTTAGCGGAATTTCCACTTGAGACAGATGCAAGATGAATCCTTACAAAAATACCAATCTTAAAACAGCAGAAGTACAAACAGATCATAGTCTCACACATTTGCTACACCAGACTAAAGACATGTGCACTTTTGAGAAATAAGCTTTCAATGGGAGGAGGGGGCATTCTGAAATTTCACCGACTCCCTTGATTTCCAGAGCACCTGCTCAAAGCTACTAATATGCAGCCATTTGAAAACAGGTTGAGTTCTTTTATCATTATGTAATTTAAAAGAAATCTGGCAAAATATTACATTCAGTTAACAAGACTGAATATTTCCAATTGAAATTCAAGTGTTTTGGGCATCCAACTGTCTTTAATTCTTTTATAAATGGATATTCATATTCTGGTAACAATAGGTTTTCAGTCTGTAACACCCCTGAACCTGTGGCTCATGGGCATTTTGAGAAGCTGCAGGAGATGAGAAAGAGGGCTAAGGGAGTGGTCTGCAGCAACAAAACAGGACTTGAGTGCAAAGCAGAATGTGTAGGTGAGTATCTCTGCAGTCTCCTTCAGGTTACAGAAGTAACCTGCCATGTTAAAGGGAAAAAGAAAGAGAACTAGGGACTAAACAAACCTGGATGCCATTCAGAGGAGCCCAAGGACTAACAGGAGTCGGGACACCCTCCACTACAAGCAGCAGGGCCTGGTTCCTGTCTGTGAGATCAAAGGGTCTGGCTCAGTTTAATGGGAGCACTTGTACCATGCCATGGCCAAAGCCTGCCCAGAGTCCAGCCTGCTCCAATCCTGCTCTGCTGGACTAGAGGCTTTCTCAGGTGACACCAGCAGAACAGGGGATAAAAAGATAATGAAAAGCAGCTTCCTGGTTGCTCATGAACAATGCTTGGATAGCTGTGTGCACATGTGTAAAACTTGTGAGCTTAAGGGACTGTCCTTGCAGATGCCATTTAGAATATTGTCTCTCCCAAGTGTAGCTTTGCTGTTTGGTCTGTTACACCATTCAAACTGACAAGTTGCATTTAGTCATACGTGGTTTAACTTGACAGAAATGTAGCACGAAATAAGTTTTTTATTCATATTCCTCCCTTCATCTCCAGGTGCCAGCTTCCTTCTGGCAACTCTCACCAGGCTCTACAAAATGAGTTTGCTCTTGGTTATTCCTTAAACCACTTTTCATTCACAAAAGCTGCTATCATGGGACTTTTTTCTTTTTTTTAGGTTTTCTTCTTTGTTCTTATGTGAGTATACCTTTTTACAAAAACAAATGTCTTTTATCCCAGAAGAAGAACGAGGTTTATTCCCAGTCCGAGGCACAGCCCAGCTTTATTTCACAAAATCAAGCATCAGGACATTCAACAAGAGGCAGGGTGAGGGGAAGAGACACATATCCTGACACATTGAGAGCATGTTGACAAACTTCTTTAAATATCAAAAGGCTTCCTTCTTTTTGCAATTCATTTAAAGCTTTTGCTCCAAGGCTTTTGAACAAATTCTCCACTGGCAGTCCCTCAAGGATTAGTTTTTGAAAATTATAGCTCACCAGAAAAAAGCACTGCTTACAGATAAACAAACTTCTGCTTCTGCGAGTGAAACCAGCACCCCCCATCCATCCCCATCCACAGCCACATTTAAAGGCTGGAGAAATTGGAGTCAATGTTTTAAAGCACTTTGAATATACATCTGCTGGCTCAAAAACATCTCAAGCCAACCCTTTTTTCCTTTCTCTGGAACTTGATGCAGGGACCATTTCTCTAATGTTTCAGATTANCCCCCCCGCCCCAGAATTCAAATCTCTGCTCTTCATATACCAAATAAAAAACTCTAGCCAGAGACAAGGGAGTTGCAGCTGAGCTGACAGAGACAAACTTCAGGTTGTACAAAAGATCTCCTTACATGCTATGCCAAGCAGTATTACAAGCAAAGCCAGCAATCTGAACCAGCAGCCCTCTAATTCTCACTGCCTGCACTGTATTCCTACCTTCAGCAAAAAATCCTTCAGGGCAGCAAGAATAGCAGTAAACCTGTCATTAACAGCCACGCTGCTGTCACATCAGCGACTCTCCCGTGTCAGCTACAGTCTTTAGCTCAGCTCTGTGCCTCTTTGGGGACAGCTTGCCCTGGCTGTCAGGAAATACAGTGTGTGCATTGCTTCCCTCATAAGCTTATACAGAGCACAAAGAAACCACAGTCCTATTCTTTGGGAAATTGTGTTGATTTTTAAAAAAAGAAGCCAAAAGATGCCTCTGTGAACAGTCCTGTATATGAGCCAGCACGGTAGAACTTACATGTAAATAGATCAGGTAGAACAAGCCACTGTGACTCGTTTCCTTTCCCTGCACCAGCACTGGGAAAGAGATTGTTTTCTAGCACATGCCTGCTATAGAAATGTGTTTCCAAAACACATCGCTGAAGTCCTTGAATCACAGCCAAACAATTGGCTGAACCTCTAGAAACCTACCAATCATTACCTTGGGCACTGGCATCCAAAAGCACAAAAAGCACAAAAAAAGACCTCATTTTTCATGTCTCATCAGCCTTTTTGCCATGTCAACACCAACTCAAAACAACCACCACAAATCGGGGAGCGTATCTGTTCAACAACAGTCCTAGGTGCTTCCCATTAGCATGAGAAGAGAGAGACATTTTTAAAAAGCAACTTTTGATCCAGTCAAAGCATTGGCACCCCAGCTGAGTTGCTGCAGTGGCAAACTTAGGGCATTCTGATAAAGTAACACGGCTTCAGAGAAACCTGCGAGTTTCTCCGAAGACAAGTTTTTAGGCGGCCAAAATTGTTGGAGCTTATTAATATCTCTGGTGACCTAAAATACAGTGGCTAAGAGGTATCACATGGCAGCGAGTTGAGAAGTAACAACGGTATCAAAATTTACTTGGTAGTGTGGTTAAGAGACAGCAGAAATCAAAAGTATAAACACCTTCAAGTGACAAAGCTCCACAGTACTGAAACCAGCAGGAAATTATTTCATAGCCTATGTCAGAAAGCTCAATTACCTAAGTACACTCAGAAATCCAAATTAATCTAATAAAATACTTAAACCACTAAATCCTGCATAGGTACTCTCATTCAGAATTATGCTGGATTTTATGTTGCTCATCCTGAATTCTTTTTAACAATTAACTTGGAAGAACACACTTCACATCAGCTGTAAGCCCCCTTCTTACAATTATTTGCATAGTAAGCCCAAAAGGAGCAAAAGGTGTGACTGAGACAACAACAGCACTGTGTACCTGAACACAAACCCCTGAGAAAAGAATAGATCCAGACAAATGTATTTGTGTCCCCTACTAGGCATGCTGGCTTTCACAGCATTACAAACCAAAGAAGACAGAGATAAACTAAGCTACATAAAAGTTGAGCTTCCACAATCCAACAAAGATGCCTTTACATATTCAGTGCTTACAAAACACAGATTTTATTTTTTTTTTTACTGTGGAGTAAGCATCAGGACCTCTAAAAAAAAAGCAAAGCAGCACCACCAGCCACTGGATTTAAATGTGCAATGATGTACATCTTCACTGGTGATGAATTTAAAAAATCTGTGTATACCATGTGCAAAAATAAATTACAAGTCATAATCCACAAATAAGGTATACACTCAACATGGCTTGTCAAATATTAAACGTTTTTAAAAGAGTCTGAGCTTTGTCTGTTTCTTAAATCAGATCTAATTTCTAATTACTCCTTTAATAAAGCTTTAGTAGTGACAAGTTGCACAGAAGACAGAGGAAGACAAAGAAAGCTCTAGAATGATCTAAGAGCCTTTCTGTTAGCACCATTCCAAGAAATATAAAAATTCTACAAGTCTTTTCACAAGTTCTCTTCTTTAGAATTGCTCAGCTTTTACTTCATTTTGGTTAAATTTCTCAAAAGGATCCTTCCCCATTTTACATCTCAGTTCTCTGCCAACACTGTTTGCAGCAGCCCTGTCTCTGGTGGTAACACAGAACCAGAACTGCAAGCCTATATATAAATATGCCATAAGATCCCCATATCTGTTGGGAAATATGAGACTCAACTCAAACATTAGAAAGAAAGTTTAAAATTCACACATCATTTTTAAACAAGGATTTCAACTTTCATTTTCTTCCTATCTGGTATTGCAAACTCCTCCAAACTCCCAGCATAGCTCCTAGACATCTAACCACCTTATTCTTGAGCCATCCCCTACATTTTAATTATTTTTCTTGCAAAGACTGCCTGATCCTCTGGAATTCTGCTAAAAACGGCCAAAGAGTGCCTCTTCCATGACAATTTACTCTGGAATGAACTTGATGGTGTTAGCAGCAGGTGTTGTGGGAGAAATAAAAAGCCTAGGAGGAGATCCCCTGCTGTTCTGTGTGTTCTTAAGCATACACCTGTGACAGCTTCAAACTCTACAAGCTGAAAAATATCATGTCACTGGTTTGCTTTACACATATTCCAAGACTGAGGAAAAACAGTTTTCATAATGGGCAGCTTCAGATAAGTGAGTTTGACAAATTTTCTTGCTTCCTCCCATGATTATACTCAAGACTATGAGATTTGCTTAAAATGAAAACCTCTATTTTGAATTCCCTCTGGAGAAATTCTCCATTTTTCATTCCTTTAAGAAAAAGTAGTTCCAATGAAGAATTTACTCAGCATTTCTTACTTGTGGAAAGCAGTCAATGCATGTCTGAAAAACAATTATATGAGAACCTGGAAGAAGGTCTTGTCTGTTTTGGTAGGTGAAAGTAAAGAACCAAACCCTGAACTTAGAGACATTCTTTCTTTAAAGACATTTACCATGTCAAAGCTCTGCACCTGGAATTCCTCAGCAACTAAATGAAAATCAGTTTTTTTTAATGCAAAGAGTACGGTAAAGATAATATAGGTCAAATGCTCAGTTACCTACTTCCAGAAACAGTCAGCTGCTTTTCTACAGTATTAAAAGGTTTTGGTTCTACCAATTAGAAACATGACTAGCAACCAAGACAAAATTATCTAAGGATGAAAGTAAATAATTTTCTTTTAATTGTGAGGCATGAGTCTGTAATCTTTTAGAGCAAGCTATTCCTTTAATGGGGAAAAAATTCAGATGACTGCTTGTAATTGCACACCAAGTTTTGGCCTCTTTTGGTACAACCTGGATCACCTAAAAATGCTTTCTTTTATTTGTCTGTCAACAGCTCCCCACTGCTTTTATTTTCAGTCTCTTGATTTTCATTTTGCATAGCTTGATATGAAGAAAAGAAACAAAAATACAGTTTATATTGATCCAAGATGCTCACATCTGTATCATGGGATTAATAGGATTATGCCAACATGGAAAATATGCAGAAAACATGGCTACAGAAGAAATACTTTCTGATACCAAGCAAAAAATATTAAAGTGGACACATAATGTTTTGTGATGTAAAAGTATTTTACAATGTCATTTGCAGATTATTTGTGAGGATAAGCAATGGCAGGGACATTAACTTTTTTCAGTATATAAAGCTTGGATTAAAAGAAACCTAAAAAGCCATCTGCATTCATCTGTAATGTGTAATTTCACAGACATGCATATTTGCTGCCTATCAAAAAATTCAGAGTCAATTTTATGAAAAGAAACAAACTGATAGATCTGGAGGCCAAGGAATGAAGAGCACATAGACACAGAACAGTCATACAGCAGGAACTGAATACAGGCTCTCATGTATTTGACTGGGCCTGAAGAAAACCCTCATGTATATAATTGCAGTTTTGATTTTCATACACCTCTATTGATTTTGTGTCCTGTGAGGAAATTGAGCAAGGCTGCCCCGTTATCTCTTGTGAAGGAAACATGTTACACCTTATGTAATGATATTAATGTGCACCAAACAGCACGTGCCTCAGGTCTACAAAAAGTACTGACCCAGTGCATGCCATCCTTCAAATTCCCCTGCTAATATTTGAAAGAGTGAAGAAAATGCTACGATTGGTATTTCCCTCAACTCCTTTCAGTCAAGACAAGTCACTACAAATTATCACTGGCATTCTTACGGAGGAAAAACTGTTTCTTGGAGGCACTCACCACTTAAGAGAAGCTGGGAAAATTTAGGTTTAGAGATGAAAGGAATGGAGAGCTGACAGCCAGGAGATGAGATTGGCTGGAAGCAGCAGCTCATGCTACTCTCCAGCAGTAGTAAAGAGGATTTCACAGGAGTGCTCTCTATAAGTCACATGCTATCAAGAAGCCAGAATGGATATAATCCTATGAATCATGTATGGATGAAATATCCTGGAGCCTGTTACCTCTCCATTGAATGTGAATCACTGCTTCCAACTGCTGAAGTAAACTTAGTACAGGTCTGCAGCACAGCATCCCTTTCTACAGATGAAGGGGAAACAAAGGGAAACTAGATTTCAAATAAGGTTCTGCTCTATCATTTTTTGCTCACAGCTAGTCTTCAGAAACAGAAACATTAGCATTGACTGACATAATCAACTTTAGTCAGGTTTTCCTACTGCAAGATAAAATAGGCTGTTTCTATATTCTCTCCCACACAAAGCTGCATATATCCTTTTTGCTGGATGAAGAAATTGGAATTGGCTAACATTAGGCTCTTACATGACAATTAAGTTCAGCAGTGTTAAGAATGCCTTCATTCAGTTATTCATATTACTGAGATTGGGTTTTCTGTAGCATAATTGTTGCTATTTCAGATACACTATAACTAAAAAAAAAAAAAAAGGAAATGTTTTCTATTCCCTCTTTATTCTTAAAAATCCTATTGAAGCAAAATTTCAGTGAAAGATTAGTGCAAGACAGGGAGAGATAAGTTTCTAAGAAACAGCAAAATTTGAGCATTAATTATCAGCATGAATTGAGACAAAGTTCCTCCTTAGGATGTTTCTATCCTGAGGTTCCAGTGTCAAAGGGAAGAACTTGCCTTTCCCTCTTATCTTACATATTACTAATTAATTTACTTTACACAACTTGAGAGGTGCTATTTTCCCTGGCTTTCCCTCTCCCTATTGTACATTTCCTTGCACTGATTTTAATTCAGAGCTACATGCTTTGGGAAGCATTTATAAGGGCTGAGAGCTAAAGAGGGTTTTTTTGTGATTTGGGACTGATTCAGTTGCACAGTTCAATTAAAATTCTTTGAGTATTTACTAAAAAAGTGGGAAATGCTCAAGACGAGAAAGGAAGAAGATTTCCAAAGCAACAGGCAAGGAGAAATGCCTGTGTCACACTTAGAAAAAGAAAAGAGATTTTCCTTCACCTTATGAAAAGAATGAAAGCACACAATTTTCACATCACAAGCATACCCTGGTGGATGTTACAGCTTCCAGTGTATGCAAAGCAATGTATTTTAAAGGTGATCTACAACTAAAAAAAAAGACCAGAACCAAAACCTAACTTTCTTATATTATAAAGGAATAAAGAAAATCAGAATTCTTTTGTAAGACTGCACTAAAGATCATTATCTCTGATCTTCACTACCTTATAATTTTTTATACCAAGGCTTCCCAAAGAAGTGATCCTTGTCTCTCTCACCAGTAATTTCTGAATCAATAAACTAATTTTCTCAAAGACAGTGATTTTCATCAAGCATTATATTATTAGGTAGTTAAGCTGAGAAGAGGGAGTCTCAACACTTCAACAGAGAGAAAGACTGTAACTTTTGTTCCAGCCTTACTAGATAGGCAAAAATGCCCACACAGCAGCAGGGTTGAAATCATGCTATCTGCAAAAAGGCATCAGCTGGATCTCACATCTTCCCAGACACCAAAAACTCCAGCTACTCAGGCATATCTGTAAGAAACCGGGGTCTGTTTGTTCTGCTGCTGGTGGAATGAGAACTGCTTTCACACTTTTTATAAAGGCAGTTCAATTCACTTACATACCTGAGCAGATGATCCAATCATCTGCTTTAGTTAATCTAACTTCCTTTTATTCCTCAGCATTTATCTGAGCTTTGATGACACAGACAGCATTCATCACATCTGCAAGACAACTTGAGATGAACAAACTCCTCCTATGGAAAACATTCACAAAACCATCCACAAATCTCAACATAAAAGTTTATGAAAAAAATTCCCATGTAATTTAAGAATGTGATAATTATGATAGAGTGCATGAGGTGACAGAGATGTCCCCTTCAGGTTATATTCTGCCAGATGTCTCAGATCTGAGGAGATCTGAGTGGGAAAATGTGTGTAAAACCCTTATAATTGCAACACATTCATTTCTCCCTTGGTCTGTTATTTCAATATTATTGCTGGTAAAACTAAACTGATGTGAAATATTTTTTAAATGGAAATAGAAATCTACAATAGCCAAAGAATCTTCTTGTCAACCAAACTGTACTAGTTCTGGCAACCAAAGAAGCTGTGGTGAGCACTCACATGTGAATCATGTGCCCATCTTGTACACTTTGTTATTAGAATTGTTGCTGTTTGTTTCTTATTTCACTGCTGTTTTCAGTAAATTGTTCTTATCTCAACCAGTGATCTTTGCTTTTCCTACCTCCAATTCTCCTCTTCATTTCACCTCAGGGGGGGAGAGAGACAGAGGGTGAGTGAGGGGCATGCAGTTAGCAGTGTTTCAGTGGAAACACTAATTGGAGAATACCATTCCTAAACCACAACAGCTTTATTTGGTGCCCAGTGCAGGGCTCCAAGGGCTGAGAGAGCAACAGGTCTGACCAAAGCAGGCTGGAAACAAATTTGATCTAAACATTTGTTGTATTAGCTATGGAACTGGTGGTCACAAAGTTGCTCAGTCTGTTCATGTGGTTGTGGTATTGTTGTGTTTGATAACCAAGTTTAACAGCAGAGCTGGGGGAAAATACCACATGTTGCTGCACAAAAGGCAGAGTGATTCCATAAGCAGCAATACCCAGCACTGGGAGTTTTGTCAGTGTGCAGAATATAGAACCATAGTTGTTTTTGGGTAAATAATTCATGCTACATACTGCTTTAGGGAACTGCATGCAGCTCATTTCACCCCATAACTGAGAGGACAGTTTAGCAAATGAATTAGAGCTTTCCATCCTGATGTGCAGTTGTGCAAGAGGACAACAATGAATTCAGAATTAGGTGGATAGGTTTTTTCTCACTCCTCCCTGCTCCATATACAAGCAAGATTAAGCCATTTGTTGGGCTTCATTTGGTTTTAGAACAGCTTTGATGATTCAAGTAATTCTCAAGTCAAATTACCACCACAGTCTCTTACACAGTTTTATTGAATGAAAAATTGAACATAGTATTATTAGCAAACGGCAGTAATAATCAGTTTGCTAAACATCACTTCTTTTATCAAACACCAGAAAGGTTTTCCTGTGATTTACTACTTAATTACAGCCGTAGAAGAAGTCCACTATTTGTGTTTTTTTCTTATATTTATTTATGTGGATTTTTGAGACATTTTATCCTAGGATTAGGCCATGGATTAAAGGCACCCTAGAAGATTTGACAAGGAGGAAGCATTCCTGTATAGCATACCTGAAGCATACAACACTTGTAGGCAGAGTTCAGAACTACAATTTATCAAAATCTATGAAAAGAACACAAATGCTGATGACAGTTTAAGGTCATCTGGTCACTTTTTAACTTTCAAGCACCTAATTTTGCAACCCTGTCTGTGCTGGCAGACATACTGAATAATATCAAAGGTTCTGTGAAGACTTTGGGAAACAAAGTTACCTCAATAAGCAGCATGAATGCTGTGTCTTATAGATTTCTCATGCCTTTCTTTCATTTTATTAACATTAACATACTAAAGTGTATGTTCTCCAGTCATGGATGTGCACCTGTAACTTCATGTTCCCTTTGGGAGACCATTTGGGACAGGAGAATTAACAGTGTATAGCTATGAGACATTCTCTTGAAATAAAAATTGTAATTGTCACGCTCACTAGAAAGATATTAATTGACAAAGCCCAGCATAAATTTTGGAGTCCCAAAGGAAAGAACTGGAAAGACAGACAAGACTCAACACTGGCCATGGACATGTGGGCATTTAATTGCTCTAGTAATTGTTTCAGCTAATGGAAGACAGCATTTACCCAGTAAATTGATTAAATCTTTTCTTCTCTTTTTCTGCATACTACTATTGCATTTCCTTTGTGCCAGGCTAAGCAATTGCAGGTGGAAGGCACCTCAGCATTCCCCTGACAACACGTAATGAGGAAGAAAACGTAAAAAACTTTAATTGAATTGCAGAAAACACCTAAATCTCTACTCACTCTAAAAAGCACCTAGAAAACATATGGAAGGAAGAAGTCTAAGTGTACGTGCCACAAGCCCTGATGTCATTCCTGTACCAAAACCTATTAAAATGAAGCTGTGCCCACAGCACCTTGATACTGGGATATGTGTACATAATGACACACATTTCACAGAGGTTCTCTCATTGCTTCTTCACTTTGTCCCTCTCTCCTGCCCCCACAAAAACCCAGCTCTCACAGATGCACTGGATTTTACACTCCATTCCTCAGATCATCGGTGGTTACCCTCAGAACTGATCACCCTCAGAACCCACAACTTGTCCTTTGTAACAGATTTATGTGTTCCTGATTTTGGAATCCTTCATGCTTTTCAGTTTTGCCATTTAAAGGCAGACAAACAACTAAACAACATGTGTTACTCTGGAGTATCTACCTGAAATTCTCATGGCTGCTAATGGCTTGGGCATTAAGATCGTAGTAGTGAATATTTAACACGGCAGATGTTTTGATAACCATGGGTTATCAAGGGATTATCAAGGGTTTCTAGGGATTAATTCTGTATCTTTTTCCTTGCTTTACAGCAATGAACCACAACACAAGTGTTGCTTGTTTTGTTTAAACACGCAAAATTATAGGAGCTACTTGTTTTGAATTGTCTCTCACACAGAAAGAAGTCTTCAGCAGAGTGCAGACTAAACACCAGCCCAGATTATCATACCATGATTTCACAACACTGTATCACAGAACAGAATGTCCTACACCAAAAACACAATTGAAATATCTTTTGTTCTCTACTGATACCAAGCTTTCCTGTGGGAGGAGGTGAACCACATGCCTCCTGAAGATACATTTCTCTTGTTGTCTTCAGTCAAGGCATTCTCTGCAGTTCCAGGAATGGAAACAAACCTGCAAAGAATTATACACCACAGAGACAACCAATTTTCACTATTCTGATTTCCTAGTGCTTCAGATTTTGTTCTGTATATTTCACAATCTCTCTTTCTTACCAGTGGCTTGTAGGATTTTGTCATGGTTTAGGAATGCTATTCTCCAATTTAGTACTCCCTGGACAGAATCAGGACAGATTTTAATTTTAGATTCAGATGATTTAAGATTACTGTGCCTGATAAAAAAATATTTTAGGACATTTTCCTCCTCTCTTCCCATCAAGAAAAAGAAGAAACTCTTACCTTACACACATTTCCAGTTCTGTGCACTTCATGCAAATGTTAGCTGAACTATGGTGCAGAACTGCAATCTGCTACAATGGTGTACAATTTAGTTATACAGTACCAAGATTTTCACTAAAAGCCTCCAATTACTACCTAGTATCCTACTCAATGGGATTTTGAATTTCATTTTTAAAAGGAAAGAGGGATTTTTTTAATATTACTGCTAAAGTGCTTATATACACATAGTAAGATGAGACACTTCTGAGAGGATAGTCCCATTTCAATCTCCTCTCAGAGATGGTTCACAGGATTCCTACAGGAATCTTTCTTTCCACTAGCCTAAAGCAAAAGGGAAGCCCTGAAATGAAGTGACTGAAGTTATGTGCTGTGACCACCATGATTTACATTTGCAAAAGTCATGTTTGCCTGAGCCCTATCTTAAAATATCAACATGGGCACAGTCAAGTACTTCAGTGTAAACTGGCTGTGTCAACACAAAAATAAGGTCCAGAGGTGAACATACTCAATGGCCCTATTTTATGCTCAAAGCTTATAAATCTAAAGCCAAAGAAAAAGATTTCTAAAAGAAATTTCACTTTCTAAGGAGACCAGAACCTTCACAGTAACTTCACTGTTTTCTGGAACAACAAAATAACAGAAGGAAAAAAAAAAACACTACAGCTTTTTCTGTTAGGGCAACACAGCTTGCCACTGTTAGAACTAAATATAAATTAGGCAAAATACATATCCAGTGTGTTGAAGCAACAGCTGAAGTTTGATATTAGCCTGGCTGAATCTCTGCCAGCATCTTAACATTTGGATACATATTTGAAACTTACTTAGACATCAAATCAAACATGTGTACCATGCAGATTTGCATGCATAACCTTCTTTTCAGCAATGAAATTTTGCCTGAATAGCCTTAGATTTTAGCAATTACTCTCTTTCAGCTTAAAAGAAGGAAAGCTCTAAAAGACAAAACCGTTTTGCTATTCAACTGTATTCAAATAGAACCCAAAGTATTTGCACCCAGCAAGAGAACCCAAAAGCAAATCTGTACTGTCCCAAAGTGATTATTTCATATTATATTTACTGCCTATGACCTGCTGTTCCATGTGAATGGCCACACTGAGCCAGACTCTCTGTGACAACAGCCAGTAGCAAATATCTGGATGAAGAAGAGCTCAAGAAGAGGGTGAGCACTACACCAACATATCCTTTGGTTTTTCAGGCACCTTCTGCAACAGAGAGGACATTTTTGCCTTCAAAACAGCCTCATGAAATTTCACTTGTCTCATCACCTCTGAGCCCAAGCCTACCTAAAAGCATTTGTACCACCACATGGCAACAAGTGCTGCAGGATCATCATCCTGGAACATTTCCAGCCTGCCACTGTACCGCTTGAGGCTCCTCCAGTCCTTGGGCTCTGAGAAACTGTGGTTATTTGCTCCTTAGTCACCTTTTCCATGCCACCCAGGACTTTACAGTCTTCTGTCCTGTCCTCTTCACAGCCTTGTTTTCCACAGTCCTAAGGAGGCCACGTTAACCAGCTGGGGTTTGTGTACCCCTGCCCCTGTCCCTGGTGCAGTGTGAAGGGAGGAAGCGAGTATCAGAAGTGCTCTGAGTTTCAGAGGGGAGGCACAGAGGTGTTTTAGGTGGGTATGAGCCCATAACTCAGGTTTGGGATTTTTTCAGTCAGGGTTAGAAATTTGGCAATCTCAGCCTGGAACTGGCTAATGCTAAATGAACTAGCCCAAAGACAGGAAGCAACTCAGCAACTCCGAGCAGCATTTTGCAAGTGCTAATTAACTTAGCTTAAATTTTTTAAGAAGCAGCCTGAGCTAAGTAAAACAAACATGTTTCATGTGCATTCTTCTGGCCATCTTTTCTCCTAGTTTCCATTCTTCCAGAAAGCTATCATAAAAGGCTCCCTCCCTGGAGTCGTGCCCTGTTTTAGCTCCACTCATTTTTCCTCCTCCAGACTACAACACACAAAGAAACAACTTCTGCAATTCCTCTTCTCTAGCTCTCATGCACCTGGCTTCTGCCCAATCATTTTATAGCAAGGAAAACCCCCACTTAACCCTTTTCTGAGCTTCCAGCTTCCAGATTTTTTACCATTTCCCTCTGTCCTACAGTTGTTTTCAAATCTTGAAAATGAGGAATATCATGGGGGAAGGAAAATAAAGTTGAAGGTGGGCAGGAGGCTGTATTTATACAGTCAAAGATATCAGGCAATTATTTTTATGACCTCCACAAGTCAAAAAATAACTGCAAAAAATTCAAGGTCTGTATCATATGGAGACATTCTGAAGAACATAAATCACTCTCAAGTAGTGTGGAAAAATGGGAGTTGTGCCTAAAACAAGATAATGAGGTCAATTCTGCCACTTCCTAGGGTCAGAATCCAGGACTAGAAAAATTATCCTTATCTATCAGGAGTCAAGATTTTCCTAACCACGTAGTAGAGGCCAAAAAATTGCTTCTCAGATTGCACTCCTAACATAGAACTTATATTAAAGGAAGAATAGATGTCACAGTCAAATTTTCCAGTCAACATTTCATGGCACAAAGAAGGAAGAGAGAAGTGCAAAGTGCACAAGTCTCCATCAGACTCATTCTGAAGATATGAATTCTACCAGACCAATAGCTGTGAAATGCTAGTAAAAAGTGTGTAATTGGTTTAAAACTTTGTGACCTTAAAACCCAGTTGTGAATAGGCCTCTGAAACAGTCACCTCATTTCATTAGTAAGGAAATTATTCAGCTGTCTCTCCTCTCCACAGTTCTTAAATTCACCCTGCAGTGCTCCACATGAAGACACACACACAGCTGAAACAGACACTGGGCATGTTTTTGAGCTCCTACACAGCAATTAACTGGACGAATGCAAACCCTAACTCTGTTCAGACTGGAATTCTCTGTTAGAGGCCCTGAAGATCCATTACCAGTTCTCTCATGCAGCCAGTGAGAAGTGGGGATGTTCCATATTGCATTTGCTATAAGCTATACACAGTGGGCACTGAACAGGATGACCAGAAATCTTGCAGGATTTAATTTACAATCCTGCATGTTGTAAGCCCCTCAGGACAGGAAACTCTCATGGTTTTATATATCTGTAAAACAACATGCATACCTATGACACTGTATAAATAACAGGATCCAATTAAAAACATCTGTAGACACTCTGGCTGATCTATTGTCTTTCTGCCTGCTGTCTCTTCATAATTTTTGAAGGCAGACAAGCCATTTCACACAACAGGAATGCTGGTGGTGCTGATGCAGTCACATATAAATCAGTAGCAACATGTTAATAAGAGACCCGATGAATAGGGAAATTAAAAAATAATAACAATCTGTCCTTCAGACATCCTGATGATCTCCTGACAGGTTTCCACTTGATTTTTATTTACTTTCGGCCAAGAAAATATAAGAAACATGGATAACTTGAACAAAACAGTTTCCAAAATATGGTAGGAGGTGGTAAGGACAACATTTCTTTGATTCAGAGCTGAGACTGTTGTGATACAACTTTTCTCTGCCTGCCCAGAAATGTCAACAAAGATTCAGCTATTGTAAATTGCTTCTGTGAAAGCAGAAAGAATGTATGTCCACAACATGGTGATAGTCACAGAAGATATAAAGAGATTCACACATTGTGCAACTATTGAGTTCAGAAATAATGCTAAAAGGGAGGCAGACTGTTATTGATACCAAGCAGGGAAGGGAACAACGACATTTCCAAGAGAGAGGCAAAGAGGAATCCTAAATTTAGAACAAAATTCAGAACTGAAGCCAAGATACTGTCACCACCAGAGCTGCGTGAACATCTCACAGAAAATCCTTCAACAGTTTTAAACTCAACTCACTTAGGTTTAGAAGGGGGGGGATCAATTCCCTTCACGTGAATCATCTCTGTGCCCTTCAAATCACCATGTAGGAATTAAAAATGAAACACTTCTCTCCCTGCCCAGCTATATGCTTTCCTAAATTGATTACAAGCCTTTCCCTTTGACTCCCTAGTCCAACTCCTGGCAGCTGGTCACACGGTAGGTCTGCTGAATCGGATGGCTCTGCTCTGGTTTTGCAGTACACCTCAGGCTGCTCTCAGGAAAGAAGCATTAATGAAATTCACTTCATATACAAATAGGAAACTTCCCTTTTGCAGTGAGGAATTAAGAACAGTTTGAAAGACAGAAGAAAATGTCACAAGTGTGAAACTGTATGACAGATGTTTTCTTCAAAAATGAGATGATCCAAAGATATTCAGTCTGATCATTTCACATGCAAGTGCTTCCCTCCACCTTTCCATGTTATTGTCTCAGATCTATCCATATTTAATCTCATCCATTTTCCTCTGTCCTAGCAGCAAGTAAGTGATTTACTGATGACACTTCTACAGTTTTATGTGGTGTTTCCTATTTGACTTTTACCACTAATTTTCAAACACTCTGAAGCCTGACAAGAAAAAAATGGAGCAGAACAATTCTCCCTTTACTTTTCTGGGAAAAGAGAGTGGGACATATATGTACAGATGTATGAAGAAGTACAAATAGAATCCACATAATTTCCAAGTGTGGAATATGGGAAGCATTTGCATTGATAATGTTTTTTTGTCTTTCATGTCACAAGTCTGGATACTAGAGACTTTTGCTCTGCAAAGACAATAGGGTGCTCAGTTTGATCAGGATATTCACTTAATAAAGATCATCCATGAAAACTGAGATTGTCTAAAACTGAAATTAGAGTGTGATCAAACTGTACTCCTGCCTGCTACACAACCAGAGGGTGCCAAGTCAGCTTGCTAGCAAGGGCTTAGCAGGTGTAAGGCACATCTGTTGCAGCTGGCAGCATTTTACATGCTGCTGCTGCTTGACTGCAGGTACACTTAAACCCTTCTTCCTCAACCTCCTCCCTGTGCCCAGGAAGGGACTGACAAGAAAATAAGTCAGAAGCTTAGATAGTTTATTGCTTACTATGAGGGATTTTTATTAAAACACATGAACTGCAACAATAAAGCACCTTAGTGAGTAAGGACAGAATCAGGTTACTACTCGCACCAGCAAAAACAAGAGAGGCTCTGGCATGTTCCTGCTGCTGCGGAAGCAATTGGAAAAGGAAAGCACTAATGAAGGCACTTGAGTTGCTTTGAAAACATCAAAATCCAGGAGAATCCTAAATTCTAATCCCTCAGCACAATACAACCTTTCCTGCTACACACAGTGCTCCAGCATTTACTAAAATCAGATTGAGCTTTTTAAATGTGGTCCACGTTTGGGACTACTGTTTATTAGGAAAAACTGCAGACCATCAACTCTGAGCCTACTAATCTCTAGGGATCCATCCTAGACAAGCTGTTGGTTTACCCATATAACTTTTTGTTTCTTTTTCAAGCTCCAGGGAAAAGAAAGCTCACAATTTAGAATTACATTCTCAAGGATGCCAGAAACAGCTCACAAAGACAGTTCAGCTGTTTCATAACAAAACCTTATTTATGAAACACTCAAGTATCTCTTTGGAAGTCAGGAGTTTAAACAAATTGATTTTTAATTGTGCCCTTTTTTAGGGTTTAAAGATTAATTTCAACAAGGAGCACAAGTATGTGTTCATTCATTCATTCAGACTGATAGGTAAGAGAGAAGGTTCAGATACATTCTCTAGCATTTAGAAGCCTCTATTCATTGTATGACTTTAAAAGTCTTCACAACTTATTTTGAACATGCTAGGAAGAAGAGCAGCAGCTGTGAAGTTCTTGCCTAAACTCAGAAACAGTTCCTACTAGACTTGGATGGTGGTAGGGGAAACAAAATGGAATACTACCACTCCACATACACACACACACCACCTCAACACAGCCATTTTCTGCCAAAAGACAAAGAAAAATAAAACTATGACACAAAACTGAGTCTTTTTTTCCAGAAGACTACTTAGTAGAGAAGAGAGCAGAGAGCAAGCAAAAGGACATGAGACACTTAGAGGAGTGTTGAGCATTCATTTTGACTTCCAATTATCCCAAAGAAGAGTGATTTCTGTTCTTGCTAATATGAGCAACTGCTGAAGAAAACATTAATTGGGCATCAGCCTTTGCCCCTCCTGTAAGAGCAGTTAAAAGATTTTTGGTTAACTTCCTATTCTGAAGGGAATCAACTCCGAAAATCCTCTCTTAAGCCAAGCTTTTAAGCTAGAACTTCTTACCAGTTGCCTACAGTTATTTTCCAAATAAGAGGAGGAGGGAGAAAAATCAGAATTTTTTATACCCTTTCAAAATTATCTTCCTTATCCTTCCTCTATTACTCATTCAAAAAGATCTTCTCAACCAGCTCTTCAAATGACTCAGACCACTTGCAGTTATTTATTCATCCATTCGCCAATACTGTACCCATAGTCACTTAAATCAGTTGAAAAATCTGACTCCCTGTACCTTTTGCCTTTGAAGTTCTTGGTAAGAATTTTTTTTCAATACACAAAGGACTTGAGGTATGGAGTTATAGCTAAATTACTTCCCTTTTGTCTCGGTTCTTAAGCAAACAAGCTCTGTCCAGCACTGTGTCAGTACTTTCTCTCATGCTGCTACTCTTCACGTGGCTTGAAGAGGGAATCCCAACTCTGGTGCCTGCAGCACCTCCTGCCCCTCCTTCTGCACTGACCTTGGTGTCTGCAGAGTTGTTCCTCTCACATGTTCCTCCTCCTCTGTCCAGCTGCAGCTGTTTTTTCACAGGGTTTCTTTTTCCCCTTGTCCTGGGTTGATGCTGAATTGTATCCCCATTCATCTGTTTAGCTTAGAAATAAGTTTTGTACCCCTAAAACTGGATCTGAGAGGGAAGGAGAAGAGGTGGAATGTCTGAAGCAATTGTTTTCAAGACATAAAGATCAGAGTTTTCAGCTTCCCTCACACACGGCCTGTGCTGTCTGCAGTGCAGACGGCGAGAGAGCTCTCCTTTGCTTTTTGTTAGTTTTTGCCTAGCTGAGGCAGAGAAGTTCTCCAGACTGTGGGTTTTTTTCTTATTCTTGGAACTTTTTGAACCTGCTCTGGACCTGCTCTGGGCCCAGCCTTTTCCAGCCCCAGAGGGACTGAGGGCAACTGAGCGAGCCGAGCTGCAGCCACGGNACTGAGCCGAGCTGCAGCCACGGGAGAGAGAGACTCTGGGAATTTGTCATCTCTGTGGGGCAGCCAGAGGGTTTGGTGTTCAGTGTCGTTCATTTGTTGTGCTGGAGAGTGTTTTGCCTGTTAAATAAACAATTTTTTTCCACTTTTCTCCAAAGAAATTTTTTTCCCGTCCCAAACCAGTTAGGGGGAGGGGCAGTTCAGATTTACTTTCTAAAAAGACTCCATCGGAAAGTTTCTTCCCAAATTTACCCTAAACCAAGACACCCCTTCCTTAAATCTGCTATCCCAGAGGCACTACCACCACCACAGATGGGCTCAACCTCAGGTCCATCTTGGCTGGCATTGTCTGTCAGACATGGGGGAAGCTTCCAGGAGCTTTCCACAGGTCTTTTGTAGGGCTTTGTCACACAAACCCAATACACTTGGCATGCCTCTTCTGCTTGCATTATTAATACAGATACACAAGGCAGAAATTGTATCCGGTGAAAGGTTTCTGCCTTTTTCTAGAACAGCAAAAGTCTGTTGCATAAGCAGAGAAAACTTAAAATAAAATTAAAAATTATCCCAAGGATGTTTCGTTTCTCTCCAGGTACATAATCATCTCCATTCTACATTGGCAAAGTTTAAACATACCAAATGCCAAAAAAAAAAGTCTAGAAAACTTTATAACATACTCACTATTAGTAATAAATGATTAAAAACATCTGCATGTGAGGATACAGGGCAGGAAATACAAGGAGTCACATAAACAACGCTCTATGATTTATCCTAATACTGGGAATTGCAGGATGAAGGCTCTTAGCTACAGCCCTGCTGCTTGGGAAGCAAACACATGCATAAATGTTTTTTATAAAGGCATAATACAGCATGTGCCATAAGACGAGCCTTCATTTTGCAACAAAGTAAGTTTACATTCATCACAGCTATATGCATGTAAAGTTACAAAGACTTTAATAGTTTCAGTCCTGCTTGCAATGGTAGTCTCTTTTTTTACATTTCTGCATTTAAATTTACGTACCAACTTCCAGAACACAGATGAAGGCAGACATCAAAAGGATTTCCCAGTGAATCATTTCTGGAGAAGAAGGATAATAAGCTCTTTGAAATACAAATCTGTCTTTATTTTCAGGTGTTATATAGCATGAAGCCACCAACAATAAATCCGAAGAGAGGAAAGTAAGTAAACATAGCAGTTGATTCCACCTCAGTTTTCCTATATACTTTTAGCAAAGAGAGAATCACTGGATATAGAGTGGCAACATTTGAGGGAGACATAACTACTACAAAGCAATGATAGAATAAATAAGAGGAAAAGCTTGATGCCAGCCAGTTCCTTCACACTTCAGCGTTGAAGGAGGCTGTGACTGCTCAGCTGCAATTTGGACAGAGAGAGGAGGCTGGTGGGCTGGTACTGAGTGAAAATCACTGGGATCTTTAGTGACCAGCTGCCACATAAAACAGGACAATGCAAACTGGTGGATCACACAGACTAACAAGGAGGTGCTGAAGATGAGTAGCCCAAACCCAAGCATGAAAAATAATAGGCAAGATGAAAAGATATTCCTATGTCCCGTGCATATGGGAAGGAGATGTGAGCACAGCTGTCTGGGTTTACGGCTTCCTGTTGGAAACACTACACCCTGAAAAATTGTCTGTGACACATCACATGTTGTTTAACTGCTAATTCAAGTCCGAATTCTGCACCTTCGAGATGCCAAAGTAGTTTCAAGCAAAGAAGATGCTCTGACTACTTTGAATTCTTTTCCATTGACATTCATATCACAGGTTCTCAGGATTTCTAAGCACATTTGTTTTTGTTGAATGTGGTATCACAAAAATCCAGAGGCATTATGAAGAATTTCCTTTTGTTCTTCCAACTATAACCTCTAAACAAGTCCCTATTTAGCAGTTTAAGCACCCTAAATATGTTCTACACATTATCAGGCCAGACACGCTGTCAATGATATTAGATGAGCCCAGTGCAAGCCTTTCACTGACCAAGTTAATTAAAAAAAATAAAAATAAAAATTTTTCATGTTTTATAATAGTGTCCTAAATTGCTGTCCATCCAAACCACTATCCCCAATGCCAATCAGTTTTACATCTCAGAACCACCATATCCTTCAGCTGCTGTTCAGAAGGTTACTCACACTGTGTGCTCTGCACAGTAACAAGTTATGAAGGAAACACTCTGCAGTCTCTTCCACTTGAGGTGTCTGTACCTTACATGACAAACCAGGATTACATGATGCACCATCACTAGATTTCTTTGCCTAAATGCTTAGGAGTCTCAGCTAGAGTCATTGCTATACTCTGATTAATTTGTATAACTATAAAGCTGTCTTTTTAACAATAGGGTCCAGATTCAATAATAATTTGGATATAATATTAAAAATAACAGAAAACTGATTAATCAACCTCTGCAGAAGCTACTCAGACCACAATATTCATGTAGGTCAAGGCCTGCTCTTTCTGTTTTTTGAAGTAAAAGGACAGAGACTGGTACATTTGCATTGTTTCTTCACCAGACAGCTAGTGCTTGCCTAGAACTGTGACATCCTACATTCATTTTGTCAGAAAGCACCACTTCTGGATGCTGATGTTTCTGGGTATAGTCACTGAAGAGGTGAAAATGAGTAATTTGGAAGATGGAAACATGTCATATTTCTTTCACACTCTATCAAGAGCCAAATGGTGAACTAGGTCAGGAAGATCATCAATTCCTACTGTGGCAGCACTTGTTCTTGACCGGAATGGGTCAGTAAAGGAGCTGTTTCCTTCCAGGTGGAACTCTGGGTAGAGACTCATATCCACACCAGAACTCAATAGCAGAACTCTCCTTTTGTTTTATGAACAAATGGGTTCTTAAAATGAGTTATTTACTGGAAGAGTTTTAAAGCTCCAAATGGTGAAACTATCTCGGTTTATGTGCTGTGTTGAAGAAAGTCAGGCTTGGCACATGTTTCTCATTAATTGTTCTAAAGCAGCTCAGTTTCCCTAGAAATTCCCAGATTCTCATTTGCAATAGGGTAGTCTAGAAGGCCCCTAATTTTAGCTCTTGAGTGTGAAAGGGTGGCACATACATAAGTAGTGCTGAGTGAATGCTGCCGAAATGTCTATGATTATGTGGAATGCTAAAGAAAGTGGGCTTTCTTGGCATATACAACATCATTAAAATCTTCCAAATAATGTCTAAAAGCAAGGAAGTCTTATAGATATTTGTGTAAGGCATTTCACATGTGAAGCATTCACACTGCCACCTTACACATCTGCCAGTGCAGCAGCCAGGTGAGAGTGTGAGATCCAGGATCCCAGTCACATAACCTGTGGCAGAAAGGTCAGAGCTAAAAGCTGTCCCCTCTACAACCCAGTATGTTATTTATGCCCAAAGCTTAGGACAATGTTAGCACATCTGCAGGTTAACCCTAGAACCTGGATAACTGTTTTTTAAATTTGGTATTACTTCTGAATAGGGAGAAGTAAAATGGGCCAAAGACATGACACAGTTTATCTAGCACTCATTATAATGAGAGTGTTGTATGCTTTCATTTGACTTTCTCATTTTCAGGCAGATTAAATCACTTTTGAACTGCTTGCTTATTTTTTGAGAACAGCTTTCAAGATGAGGTAATTGAAGGAAACCTATCAATTTACTGTATATTTTCAAGTTAATAATGCTGACATACTGTTCAAATAAACCCCCAATTTGGCACAATCTGTTTTTAGACAAGCCCTCCATTTTAACCTCCACATGGAAGGAAAACTAAGTGACTTCCTCATCTCACTTAATAGAGAACATATGTTCAAAGATAATACTGTGGGCTTGCTCTGAGAAGCTGTTCCTCCTCTGACAGAGATGCTGGGAGCTCACAGAGTAACACTGATACATAAGGAATGGACAAGTTGCCATCAATCTCACTCACAGCAGAGCTCATTTCAGAGGAAAAGGCTACTGATCCAAAAAACACACACACTAAGACAAACAGCAGCAGCCTGGCAACAGGTGAAAAAAGGAGCTGATATAGCCACTGGAAGGATCAGAACTAAAAGAACACCTCAGAACACCTCAACCCTAAATTTTTTTGAGGGGTTTGAGGAGTAGTATTTAAGATGCAGAGAGAAGATGGAAAGAAGAAAGGGATCTCTACCACCACAAAGCACAAGCAGCTTTGGAATAAAATTGTTTTAAATCTTTGCATTACAAACTCTCTGGAACAATTTGAGATGGAAATGCTATGGTAATATCAACAAACATTTTCACTTATTTTATAAATATTTATGTAGCTCAGATTTACTTTTATAACTTATAGAAAGGATGTAATTGTCACTTGCTTCTCCAAGTCTCAATTTTTCAATTTACAAAAGAAAGTCAATTCACCTGCCAGGGCCATTGTACTTGATGCTGGAAAAGTCACTAACAAAACTCACATTCTTTGAATCCCAGTCAATTCACTGATTAATCAGGCTGTATCCATAAACAAGCAAATACTTTTTTGCATCAAATCAAAGCCACTTCATTCTATTTTGCTCAATGCCGTGCCCTTGGTCACTAAGGTGGATGCCAAGTACAATCACTTACAATCAGTAACAGAAGAAAAACAAAGTTTCATCACCAGACATAATTAATATTTCTTTGCAGATTTATCTGATCCTACAAGGCCACCAAATCTTTCAAGTTCATCCTCACCAAATCAATGACAAGAATCACTGGCCAATTTTTCAGTATGCTTTGGCACACCCCATGGTAGAGCCACTTGCCTAAAATCCAGAAAGTATAAGTTGTCTTAACAGGAAGAAGGAACAAAAATACATGGGTAGAAACTGGCCACATGAGAAACTTAAAGTTACATTCTCTGTTCATTCTGTGCAAATCATCATTCAGCTCACACAAACACATTCAGGAAATACATTTTAGATGAGAGGAACGCTACCCTGGAGGCCACAGCTAACATAGCCTAGACCATCCCCTCGTAGTCACCACTTAGAGCCAGCTTTATCAGTTCAGGATCAGTGCTTGTACCTCCAGCTGACAGCCAGCACCAACTGCACAGATATCCCAAAGCCTGAACACCTGGAACAAGTAAGGGTAAGCAGATCACAACAGAATCATGGGCTGAACAATGTAACGTTCACACATTCAGAAGGACAAAAAAAACCCCATCATAACAAACAAAAACACACACACACATCACACACAAAAGACTGTTCACAAAGATTCTGCAAATTAGCCTTTAATGGTGAAAAAAATGAAGCTATCCTTACATTTTGGAATTCCTGGGAAGAAACACACACAACAGCTCGGTAATTTAGATGTTCATATAAGTGCAAAACCTGTTTTGGCCCAAGATCTGAACTCCAAGCCACTGGTTGTCTGTTGCTGTGTATGTCCTAAATATTTATCAAGACACAAAGAACAACAGTTTGGTCATTAGGGAACCCTCAGCATCGATGCCACAAGAAAGGGACCACTTCACATGCACTTACATGTGTTTGAAACACAGACCTGAGCCAGAGCCTGAATGTCCTACAGTATTTATACACGATCCCTTGCTTGAGTAGACTTGGTGCTCACTGCAGATCATGTCAAAGGGGAAAGCTTAACCTTATTATGCCAACCCCTGGCACAGCAGTAACAAAAGCTGTCGTATGTATGAAATGTGCCTACTCAGACCAATTCCTCAGCCACATAAATTTTGATGCTTCAAGTACCAGCATATGACAGACGCACAATCCTGAGCTTCCCCTGCATGAAACAGAGGTCTGGAAATGAAGCAGGTGGAATACTTCATTCTGCATTCCTAGGTAAACTTTGTATGCAAGTTTCTCAAAGGTGACAACATCAAATGTAGACATTGGATCATAGAAATGAAAGCTTCATGAGAGCAGTTCAATAAAAAAAAAAAAAACAAACAAAAACCAACAAACCCTCATCTGTATATTCCAAAAGACATTTGCTGTTTTTTAAGCCTTGCAATACTTTTATGTCAAGCCACACTTTTTTCATGGTGTCATAATTGCAGGCAGGACAAGGTTAATTTTTACAGTAGCCAGGAGAGGACATGGCCAGGACACAGAGGATATTCTGTACCACCTCAAATCGTTGCTGTGAGGAGCAGGGAAAAAAGATTCTCTTCAGGAAGAAGGGGCTCCATCCAGTCACGAAAATGTGGCAGAGGGAGCCAACCAGTATTTCTGTTATCATGAGGTGTCCCCATGACCACGGGGTGTCTTTTCTTGTACCTTTTGTCATTATTATTGTTGCTGTTACTGTTATTGCTTATCTCATTGCTGTTTCCAGTAAATTGTTCTTATCTCAGCCCATGATCTTTGCCTTTTATGTCTCCAGCTGGAGGGTGGGGGGGAGCAGCATGTGGTTTTTAGTGGGAGTACTAAATTGGAGAATACCACCCCTAAACCATGACACATGTACACGTATATTACAAAATAATTTTAAATGTAAGGTGTTTTAAGCTGTCTTATTGCTTGGAAATCCTTGCAGATCAGTATACAATGAGTTGCCTGGGCTTAAAAACAAAGTTTGAAATATCAGGGTGAAGGGGAGATTAACTGTAGCATCAGAACATAAGCAGGATGAGTTACTGAAGAATGAATCTATAAGCTCCAGCTGGTTTGTCACAGATGTTGCTTCAAAAATACAAAATTATCAACCATTAAGCCACAGACCAGAGTTCAACAAACATGAAACCTTGATAAATGCAGAAGTTATAATTTTAAAATTTTTCATCAAGGACACCAAAAAAATACAAGTGAGTTTGAAATGAAATTGCCATAAAGCACACTCTGAGTTTCTATAACTCAAAAGACAACTTAAAAGATTTTTTTTTAACCATTTGGTAGAGATTTTTGTTTTAGCAGAACTGTTTGAATCCTGTCCCTATAAAATGGATCAGTCCAGCAGCAGTGAATATTATTAAGCAAAGGACAAACAGAAGTTAGGAGTCAGAAAGAAACTTAGCCAGCTTCAGCTGCCCTTGTGTGCACACTGAAAAACTATTTATTCTGTTGTTCTAGTTCTGAAGTAGCATTTTAAAGTTTGTAGAGAATTAAGTCCTGGGCACTCAGCAATTGATGTTTAATGTATGAATCCTTGTCTATATTCTACCCCCGACAAAGTGAGCAAGAGAAAACACCAAGCAAGCTATAAGCAAACAGTGATGTGTCTGCAGAAGGCACCACCTCCACTATCAGGAGGACTGAAAAGGTTTCTTGCAGTCCTTTTTATTCACAGAGAGGTCCCAGGTCACTCTTACTGCCAGGGCCAAAGGCTCCCAGGATTCAGGAATTTCCTATTCTAATCTCCTTAGCAGTTGGTGATACACCAAGTCCAGTAGGTTTCAGAGCACTGTTCAAAACACTCTTTTGGAAAATGGCACCAGGAAACTCTAAGAGTACTTTAAAGAGAACCAAGAGTACTGATGTTTCACAAAGCATTCTTTCTGCTGTCTTCTGTATGTTTGAACATAACCATAATTACTGTCTGAAGTTTAAGTCAATAAATGAGACATTAAGAACATTTATTACTATTTATAGCAGTAGCAATTGTGACATTTAAAAAAAAAAAAAGTTTTTGAAGATCTGGAGCCCAATGCTTACAGATACCATCTTTTGTATCTGGTACTTTAAACGGAAATTAAGATAACCCAGAGAAGAAATGGAATAAAGACACAGCTGGTAGTCAGATCTAGGGGATTTTTAATAGTGCTAGTATAATATGAAGCAGCACATTTTCCAAATGCTGTTTGCATCTTAATATCACAAACTTTTAGCTGACCAACATGAAATACTCAAACACATTAAAGTTTGCAATACCCTTTTCAAAGCTGAATCATAATCATTATTAGGAATTATCCATATAGTTAATTCCAACATTTGCCAAAAACATTTTACAACATTTTCATTTTAAAAACTAACATCAGGAATCAATTATAAGCTTTAGCTCAAGTGACCTTATCTCTTCTTGTTGCACAATACCAAAATGGGCCTAATTCTCTCCTCTAACTGCACAGTCTCTCCCTTCTGCACTGCCTGTTAAAGCCAAGCTGCTGGATCAGCCAGCTGCAGGTTCCTCTGATTCAGAGGTCTAGGAAAAAACTCACTTCCTTTTTGGAATGAGTCCCTCTTGCCTTTCTCATTTTAACAGTCCCGATGTAACCACAAGGTTATTCCCCACCCTCACACCAAGATTTGGCCCTTTTACATTTTGAGTCGAGCTAAGTAGTCCATTTGTCTTTAACAAGATTACTCCTTGATTATCTCTTTGGAAGGCAATTGATCAATCAATAGTAATTAATTCATTTAGACAAAGGACCTAGCATCCAAATGCACATATTCAAAATGGAATGTCACATTTACCTTCAAGTTCTTAAACATTTTCAGTAAGGAATCTACAGAAGCGAATATCTTATTAGGTGCCAATAGCTTCATTACAAAACATTAATCACGTTTATGGCTTCTTCTTATTAGTGCCTGAAGTGAAACTGATTTGAAATATGAGCAGCAGAATTAGGAAAGACTGACTTCCTATGGCTTTAGCTCTTGCACTGGATTCTCCCATGCCCACCAAAGCACTGAACTGACAGAAGCAATCAGGGCAGTTCATACCATTGCTGCCACCTACAGATTATCTGGTAACAGATAAGGCTGAGCTGACACTCACCGTCCTAATGAGAGCACTGATAGATAGCTGGGAAGGAGAGATGGATTGTATTTTCATGAAGCTCATAGAAATCAAGTGGCATAAAGATTGATCTCCATCTTCAGCTTTGGTTGAAATTGAGGGAAAGAAATTAAATAATGCCATGAAAGAATGGCTTCAAAAGTTATTAGGGGAGGGACAAGCAGCAAGAAATTACACTCTGTCTCATTTCCTAAAGAAACTAGGCTTATAATGTTTCATTTATTGCCATATATACACCTTTCAAGCAGGTTAGATCATTATAAAGTCATTCTGCAACATTTTTCACATTTTACTTTTGTTAGGAGGAACTGAGAACCTTGTCAAATGAGTATGACCAAGTAGCTCGAGGAACCTTACCAAAAGACATTTGGTAATGTCTGACATTAGGTAATTCTCTGAGCCATACTCAGAAAAAACAGTGAAGTGTTGAATTCCTCAGTCTGAGGGGTTTCATTCCCCTCAATAACACTGCTCAAGACACTGCAGAATGCCTGTGCTGCAAATACTTGCAGTTTCCCCATCAGTTCACAGAAACCTCACAGATTACCACTTGGCTGTCATTCCAGGGAGGATTTTATTCCAGACCATCCCATACCCTGGAGCACAAGGCCAGTGAGTCTCAGAGAGCATTTTCACCAAATTTCTCCTCCCTTATCTTGAAGAGTGTGGCCAGACCCATTTTAGCACATTTATGAGGACTGCTTGGGAAGTCTGACATTTACTAAGCTCCTGCTGCACTGAGATTTCAATTAGTTTATTTCCCTTTCTTCAGCTGACAGCAGCTGATCTGGCTAACCAGCTTCAGAATCTCTGCTAAACTTTATTGAGCCCTGTCCTGAAGGAGCTACTTCATGTCTTTGACATTAAAGGAGGCTTCAGCAGACTAGGATTCCAATTTTGTCCTGCTACTGACTGTACTGTAGCCATTTGTTAGTGATATATTTAATGAGGTCAGCATAACTCAGCATAATGCACTCCTAAATATATTTAGTATTGATTTCCTTCTCTTCTCTAGCAAAGTAATGTTGGACAGACTGCCAAAATATTAATTCATTTTCCAGGCATTTTTGTCTTCCTGAGGTTCATTCCAACAGTTAAAGTTAGAAAATTTAATCTATCATCTCCAAAAATGTACTCTACATCCAGATGTCCTACTGTTTCTGCCTCCTGGTACCCTTTCCCTCACACTAGAAAGTTGGGCTCTGAGCTCCTGACAGCTATTTTCTTCAGCATTAAACTCTATTCAGCATTTGCCTTTCCTTTCAGGTGTTGCCAGTGAAGAATCTACTTCTCCTCAGCAGCAGGCCAAATCACTCCTCATCCAACTGACTGTGAGGACATTTTAAGCTCAGAACTGCTTTCCTCAAATACTCACAGAAGTATATTTTTCCCAGGAAATCTTATCATTAATTTCATAGTTTTTGGCTAAAACATGTCAGCTAGCATCTGTTCACAAGCCTGCATAAGGCACACTCCCTATTTTATACAGATGGCATTACATTCTTTTCATCAGCCTTTGTATAAGATAACACATTTTCATCCAGCTTCAACAAAACATAGAAGTAGGTAAATTGACCAATGTATTTCAGCATCTTCCAGACACAACAGTAGCTCACTAGGAAGAATCTTCATGCCAAAAAATCTTGATCCACAGGTATCCCTTACAAGCCAGCTTAAGGTTTGCTAAGTTTTCCATAAGACAGCATTAAACAGTACCAAAAAAACCCCAAAACAAAACAAAACAAAAAACCCAAAACCCTAAACAACAAACAAATCCACAAATACACCTACTTTCTTTCATCTCACAGGAGAACTCCAAAATGGAAAAGGGTCATTTGGAAACAGCAATACTAGCATGCTGAGTTTTCTTTAAATATAATCACAAACATTATTTATTTATGAGTACAGAAAAAAAAAAAATTCCTAGAATTCAGGAAAGTCAGAGGATGTCAAACCAGCAGTAATTTCAGTTTTGATGCTCTCCTTGCATGTAATGTTTTCTGTACCATTTGGTGTGTTAACATCAAACATAAATTAGAAATACAGTCAGTGCAATCAAATCAGCTCTCTGACACATTCCCTTTCACTTTCTCTAATACACATCACTAATTGCATGTTAATTTTTGTACTTTTAATATAAACTAGGAATTTTCTCTCCTTGTTTACTAATTCTAATGTATTTAATTAGCTTCATTGACAGACATTTGCCTCCATAGGCTCTATTCTTAATGAGACTGGAAAAAGCTTCCAAAGCTCTGTGATAATCTGCTCTGAAATCACACTCTGCTTTTCCCAAATGTCTCTTCCCAGCCTCTTCTAACTGCCCTCTCCTTCCATCTTGTAGCTTACTCCTGAATATTTCTAAACTGATCTAGCAAAAAAGCACAGTCTAATATTTCACAGGTGCACTCTTGCTCTTGAGGGTAAATGTATCACCCTGTCATCACTATGGTCAACACATTCCTCACAATCACATTATCAGCTGCTTGTGTTGTTTCTGTCCTTATGGAGTGGTTGGGAATGCACACAACTGCCATGTGAAAGACTTCCAGGTGCAAGGTTATAGCTTTGCATCTGTTTTGCTTCTCATGAGAGGGTTTTTTTCTCTCCAATCTTTATAGGATTTCCATGTGGAAAAGAATATGGCTTTATTATGTTATCACTGGCACATGAAATGCACACAGTCTTTAAAAGAAGAGAAAATATTATGCAGAGTGAAAGCAATGCTGGATTACAAGATTAAGGTGAAAATCCCAGGGTTTCGTTAATAGAAACACTTTAAATAAATTATTCCAGGCTTATACTTCACAATGATTATGCTACCCAGCACTCTCAGCTATCCTTCATTGTCTTTTTTCTTCCAGTTATGTATCTCCAAACCTTCTTTTACCTAAAAGAGGGGAGCTATCTTTCTCACATCAGTGAGGACATCAGTGCAAAAGGCAATCATCACTTAGACAACTCCATATGTGAATTGCCAAATGATTTCCAACAACACTTCCAATTCTCAGTTTAATTTTAAGGAAAAAAATGTCATCCCTTCAGGACCTTAGTGGCAGTTGGGTCCACATCCGGACTTTGCATCCTTAAAAAAAGACAGGAAACAAAAGCTCTTCTACATCTGAATCCAACTCTGGAAGTTGAGGAGAGCCCTCAAAGCATGCTATCAAGAGCAGATTCTGGATCAGATATTTTAGATTACAAATCAATAAGGGAGAATGACACTGCAAGTAAAGATGCAATCCTCAGTTAATCCTACTGTTATTACATTACAGGCAGTTGTCACAGAAGGGTACAACTGAAATCTTAAAGTTATTTTAAAAGAGGAAAAATCCTGATTCTAAATTAAGAGAAACATATTTTTATTTTCAAGCCCTATGCAATTCACTTGTTGCAAATGAAAGGTGGTTTGTTTCATCTGAACTTATTTTTAAAGGGTTCCTTCTCATCAATTTCTTTAGTACCTCAACAGTATTAGTTGCAGCTTTGCTTGGCTAAACACATAAATGGAAATGTCATTACAAACCTTTGGGCTTTGTCACTGAGCTTTTCTAGAGCACCACAGTCTGTCTCTTTACTTTTCCCACCTATCACACTTTGTTTAGTTCAATTCTCTCCATTCTTCACTGAGTGAGGTAGGCAAGTACAAGAGTGTTGCCCTTCTTTAACCTCTCCAAAAAACTTCATTTTCCAGAATTCATTCACATACAGAATATGAAAGATTATTTACCTTATAAACAGACCAGAACTTCTACTATATATCAGAAAAACCAATAAGATTCTTTTTATAAATCAGTATATACTTAAAGTCGATCCAGTGAATACAGTAAACATCCATAAAATTTATTTGTAGGTAGCAATCCTTGCATCTCTTGCCACTCAACTAAACAGCATACACAGTTTTAGTAGCTTTTATGGTAGAAAACATGACTCAGTTAGAATTAAATTGTGCCAAAATTGGAGTCCAGAAGATTTATACTCTGCCAGATTGCATACAATACTCTCGCTGCAACTGACACACAAGCCAAGTTCCAATGAATATATTCTTATGAAATTATTTGAAACTCTGTAACATTAACTTTGCTTTGGATTTCAGCCTCTGTTAGTGCTCCCTGACAAGTTGATATTGTCACAATATCAACTGTGTTGCTTTTTGAGTAGACTATATAGTGATATTTTCTCTACTATTTAGATGAAAACTTGTAGAAAGCCACAGGCACAGAGGAGAAATAGAAAAGAGATGCCCAGGGAGGCCAGTTTTCTCCCAGGGCTCATACAGCTTGATCAACACTCAGTATCATTGAAGAAGCTATTTTTACATATGAAAAATGGTAGGACAGAATAGCCAGTAACCTCTAAAATCATTTAAATGCAACTATTTAAGTTTTATACTTTGAATTTTAACTACACAGGATTTTAGGAGATTCTTCAATATCAAAGTAATTTGAAAAGAAAACTAAAGTGACTATATTTAAAATATTTTTAATAATAAAACTTGCTAATTTAGTTGAAAATTCAGAAAAATGTGAAATAAAAGTACTAAATTTAGGAAGAATATGTTCCATGCATAAGAGAAATATTGCAATAAAATAGTTGAACATGTACATGCAAAATTAAAATTTCCTTCAGTAGGGACTTCTGAACAGCTTTACAAAGCATGTGTTACTAGCATCAAAATCCACCTTCTATCTTCTATGAATTCAAGCCATTAGAGAACAACTTTTTGTAATACACCTACAAACTAAAGCTTTTAGGAAATAGTTATGTTCTTTTTGCCTACATTTCACCCTCAGTAACCATACTGAGATCTAACAAGAAACACAGGAACAGCTAGGTATAAATACTAGTCTAGCTCTCCTTTCTAAAGAGGACAATCATGTAACATGTCGCTTTCTTACCAAGAACAATTTTACTTTCACTTGTAAAATAATTTACCACCATCTGAAGAAAAAAAAAAAAAAAAAAAGGCCTCACAAGACACTGTTTTGCATTAAACTGTCCTACTCTGACTTTTAACTCTATTAGGGAAGACTCCTACCTCTGCAACCCATCTGCTGGAGATCCAATTGAGTAGATAGGGACCCTGGAAAAACAATGGAAGACCAAGCCTATCCTCTAGAAAACATTAAACAAAGCCAGCCACTGCACTAATTAGATTGGAAAGGGACAAGTTCTCCAAAGGGTGGGATAGATTGGGTGGGATAGGCAGCTGCTCTCCCTGTGGAAGGTTTGAGCTGGGTTATGAGTTTGCTCTTGGAGCATGAGCTTTTGAGACCCTGCAAATTCAGCAAAGGAAAATACCCACTGTAAGCTTTGATCTAGTCCTCATGGAGAGCATAATCTGGAGGTACTCAAGCTCTTTCTGGGTTGAAATGAGGGATTTGATCCAGTGCTGTGCTTCTGTACCTATACTTGCACTATGATCTTTTTGTGGAAACTCCTCTGCTATCAGGATCTCCTATTCCATTATCTGCCCCAGGTAACAGAAACTAACATGCCTGGTTAATCCTGTGAGGGCTCACATTTCATTTCTCATCCCAGGGAGCTCAATAAAACTGATTGAATAAACTATATACAAAGGGTGGTTGAGAAAAAGTGGCATTTAAATTTATTTCAATCCAGTCTGACCATAACATTTTCTGATTAATTACTGTAAAGTTTTCCTGCTATGGATGGAGTTAACTACTTGCTTGGTTATATCCTTTAAAACTTATTTGCAACAGATACCACTGTATTTGCTAACACAAATCACATTCACTAGGGACAGAAGTGGGATAGAGACTGGAACACTCCCAAAGAATGGTGGCTCTAAATCCCTAGTACAGTCCTTTAGTAATAGGAAATTACTAAAGTAATATTACTTTACAATGGGAAAACTCTTTTGGCTGCTGATAATCAAGTAATTACACTGACTAACAAAAGAATATACCTCCAGGACTTTAAGTTTGTTATCCGCAATGCTTTTTGCCATGGAAGTCCTTATAATCGTGGAAGAAATAAAAACAAGTTGTCATTAATAAGGTTCTTGCCCTATCACATGAAAATCAGAAAATGTTTGCAATTCCAAATATCAGATAATATTAGCAGAATTATTTCATACTGTCCTTGCCATTGTCAGTAAATAGCATTTCTATCAATAATTAAAATTTACCATAAGCTGGCATAAATTCATAACCTCATGGGTATGTAGCCCATTACAATTCAGTGAATAATAGATAATTTACATAAACATCTAAAACTACCTTCTCAGTGTAGGAAACCCATAAAAATCATACCAGGATCCCTATGACAATGAAAAAAGCAAAATGAAAGCTCATTCACATTGCACTGAAGAAAAATATAGGAAGATTTTGTGGGGTCCTACAAAACCCAGTAATGGTTCAAACCTCCAAATGTACAATATCCCCTCATGTCAGACAACAGCAGCAACCAATCTCTGATGCTACAGCCCAGGAATTAAAGCTAAGACCCTGAAGAAACCACAGAGCTTCTTCACCCATGACATAATGCAAAGGGTAAAAAAACCAGTGTATTTTCTGGCCATTTGTTTTCCACAGAGAAGAAAATTAATGCTTCAAGGAAAACTATTTCCTGAGGACATGAGCATTCCTCTTTCACCTTTGGACTACATTTTATTGTTGTAAGAATATAAAATCTTCTAAGAATTTATCTGGATTTCTTGCCTGATAAATATTTGCATTATGATTATTTATTTGTGATTTTAAATTCATTCCCATTATGTCAGATATTAAGAAATAAAATTTCTCATGGCTTTAAATTGGGAATTCATATACTTGTATAGAGGTATACTACTCTGCATTACATTGTGTATTATTTAGAATCAGGCTTTCATATGCAAATCCAAAGTGTTGAACTGCAATGAAAACCTGTGAAAGCTCAGATTTTTACTACTGATCCAAAGAAAACTGGAGCAAAAATGTGATACGTAAATAGCAAAAGAATGGATGGATAGATGATGGATAGAAGGATATTTGGATAGATTGAAAACAGCATTTTGGTTTTCTGTTGAAGATAGTTAATAGTTCAGCACTGTACAAAAGAAAAGGAAGATAAAAAAGTAACATTTATGTACATTGCAGGATGGTTTGGGGATTTTTTTATTTATGCAACAGTGAAAGTATATGGGACGTACTAGTAAAAGCTAAAGACATCACTCACAATGGCAAGCTTTGCAGAAACTGTGCTTTAAGAAACAATTTGAATTAAGGTAGATTAGAATTTTCCTCATAAAAGGTGAGAGGCCTTCAGAAATATGACGGACATGGGCTTTAAGAGCACTCCCTGATGCTGATTAGTGTTTGGAATTGAACAACATAGCTCAACATAGCCATCATCAAGAGGTCAACCTAAATGAAGCTTCAATAACGTCGCTATGAAAACTGTAAGAAGTCTGGATTGATGAATTCCTTTACAAGTGAAATGGATGGGTAAAAGGTAGATAAGGCAGAGGGTTGAAAAGACAGAGTACTCAGTATTTGAAACATTGGAAGTTCCCTGCCCATCCTGATCACACAGCAGCTGTCAGTCACCAGGTCACAGATTGCCTGACATCACTTCTTTGGAGCTTGTCAGCCCTCGGCACGGATTCACCATCTTCCTTCTCAGAAAAAGTTATATATTTCTTAACGTAGCTATTTATTTTTAAATCATTATATAGATGAATTCTCAGTAATTATAAGGCCTTCATTTTACTTTCCTCAGAAACTCCTTAGACTACCAAGCCTCGTACTTCTGACCAGGGGATGATTTCTAAATAAAATCAAGGGAAATTATTTCCTTTTGTCCTACAAAGAAGTGATTGACATATCAAGAAAGTATATTAAATACTGTCCTTGGAAAGACTGGGTTTGATCTGGCAGTTATGTCTACAGTCACAGTAGGTAAGCAGTAAGGTTACTGCAGTTTGTGCCACAACCCAAATTTAATTATCTCAGCCAAACATCCTGTCCCAAAAAGCGGGTTTATGAACCATCCTAACCCCAAACAATACCTCAACTTTTGATTAATTTTGATGGAGAAAAAGAAAAAATGCTTTCTTCATCATATTTTCACAGTTCAGTAAGCAAACACCCACTTGTTGCAAAACAGTCTTATAGTGAATAGCTTTCACAAAGCAAAATACTGTTGTATGCTATCTGTAAATCTAAGTGATAGATCTAAGCCTATCCTGTGCTTAAGCACTTCAGCCAAAAGAAAATATGGCCTTTGGTGCACCTGTGTGTTTCAGAATCTGTATTTCTTGAGTACCAATTTTTTACCGTGTCTCTCAAGCCAATATGCTTACTTGTACTATTCTGGGGTAACACAAGAATTAGGTTAGTCACCAAGAAAGGAATCTCAGTGTAAAACATCAAATTCTGGAAGCTATGATTAATACAAAAAGACACTCACAACCAAAAGGAACAGAAAACGAGCTGCTCCATCTTTTAAGAAAATCTATTTCTACTAAGATTTTACAAATTACTGAACAGATTGTTGGGAAGGATTCATTGTTGGTCTTTTGGAAGCAGAGAAATTTTTTTTTCTCTAGTTTCTTTTTTAAATTATTATTATTATAAAATTTCCTATCTACCAGTTCCAGGAGCTCAATATACTTAGCTGAGATTCTGGGTAACTTCAATACAATCTTAAGTAGCTACCTGAGAGAAAAATCTCTCATGAAAGTCAGAAAGGGTTTTGCACTAATCTGTGGGAATGGACATTTATCTTCTTAATCATAAGCCTTTTATGTGGGTTACAAAACAAATATCAGATTCCTTCTCCTTAGCATAATTCAGGAAAGTCAGGTTCTGCTGTTAGAATCAAACAGAATTTAATTTAATGCTGAAAACTACCTATATGTCTAGAACACTACTTGTTTCAGGCAGTTCATTAAAGGAGTTGACAGCTATTATCTGACAGTGAAAGTAACAGGCTTACAATTAACTTAGCACTGCAGAGTTCAGACTGTAAAAGAAAAATTAAAGACATTTTAATAGAAAAAGCTTTTCTTGAATGTTTAGAAAATCCTGTCTAATTTACCAAACAGGTGTCTGAAACACACTAGAGAGATCTTCACATTTTGGTGCTCCACACTGAACAGGATTATAGACATGCTAATTCTATTGAAGTTTGTGCAAACATAAGGGAGGAAGACTACTCTGTTATGAGCAAATTCACTCCAGCAAAGCAGAGTTCCAAGTCTCTAACCTAAAAATGTTGACACCTAGATGCAAATAACCACAAACACAGTAACACTCCAAGAGCGAGGGGAGAAAACAGGGGAAGCACTCACAAAACCCAGCCATGATTGTCTCACAAACCATATGGCAGAGACAGCAAGATTTCCACACAAGAAGCAAGTTCTAAATTCAGTGCTCTTTTCTGGGTGCTCTGAGGTTTATGTAGAATGTGGAAGCCTTGCTCTAGACATCAGGTCCATCAGCAGTGGACTCTGTACCTCCAATCAGTCATTGAGATGTGGTTTTTTGTGGGCATGGTAGGAAAACTAACTCCGTTTTAAGCTGTTTCATATTTGTTGGTAACAGAGACAACACCAAGAGTTGTTGAAAAAGTGTGGTAAAATTAGCTGTGATGAAGAAATATATGAAATTGTACCCCTTAGAAATTTATATCTGGCATTTTTATTGAAATAAGTCATGACACCTGTAAATTTAACTACCTTATAGTAGCAGCAAAAGGATGCCCTTAATGTTTGGAATCAGTCCTGTTTTATTCTCATGACTTACAAGACTTACACACAGGCAAGCAGACAGATTCTGACATTGTATCTCTGAGTCTATCTGTAGTGTTTCTCAAAGTTAGGATGAACTTCAAGGGTGGGATTTCCATGGGAATACACAATGCCAAAGCTCTAATCCCCCAGAGTCCTGAAATACATGCTCAAAATCAAATACAAGTTTTGCACTGTGGAATAAATTTATAGGTGTGCTTACATTTAGGTGAGTGCCTCAGTGAGTGGCTGAATACAGGCCTAGATATTTTTGCTTACGGAGGATGCTTTTTATTTCAGCATATCACTGATAAGAGCTTTATCTGAGTAGATTTTTTATACTTTTCTATATGTGTATTATGCTTAGATAAGTAGACAGATAGACACAGACATGTAGATAGGTATTTTCCCCTAACTATGACAGATATATTAAACACTGTCCTGTCAAGCTCTGTTCTAAACTAATTTCTTCTGACTACCATCAAATATTAATGATGTAGAAGATGTTTCATGAGAAAAGCGCATGAAAATTCTGGGTAGAAAATATCAGAAAAAAGTCACCTTTCCATTAAAAATAATGAAATATTAATCTGTAGGGAGAATGTCAAGATTTAGTGACTCAAAGAGTATGCATTAATGAAAGTAAAACTACCTAACAGGAATTGCTGAGCAATCACATAAAAATGACCTGCATAAACAATTTGGTAATTATGGCAGAAAGCACCATTAAAATGGAAATCTGCAAAAATAATCTGTCTGAAGCATTTAGCTGAATTTGCATATTTACTGTCTCTTAATTACCTTTTAATAACAGGTTTATTTTTCACCTAAAAATGGTATATGTTTATCTACAAATATAATTTAATTATTGTCTTTGCACTTCCCATATTAGCCACACAGAAAACCAGAAAATCACCATGGAAGATTTATGTGATTACATTAATTTCATTGTACTTGAGGTTAACACCTGTAGGCTAGCTTCTCCACGGATACAAATTGAGGTAGTTCACTAATCTCAACTGAAGCAGTTTTTTGTCAGCTGAGCAGCCAGCCTAGTTGGTTTTGTTTTGTTTTGTTCCAATAACAGTTACATGGTGGTAATTTGAAAATGCAGATACGAGACTTCTCAGAGAAATTATTAACATTGCATTATAATGCAGTTGTGTTTTTAAGCTGAACTGTAAAATTAGGCAGGAAAACTCAGGTTCTGGAGTTAACTCACTTTGGACTATTTCTTTAACACAGAATCCCCTCTCATCTGAGGCATTCACAAACCCCCTTCATATTCCCAAGGGTTTCCTGCAAGCTCTGCTGTCACAGCACATCTGAAGTAACAGCTAATGTCTGGATAGTACTGTGCCTTCATTTTCCTAACAAGATACAAATTCTTGGATAGAGTAGAAAAGCTCCAAACTATTCTCAGTAGTGTGGGAGGAACTAATAACTCAAGGAATATGACATTTTTATTAAGCACCATAACCTAAGTTTCCTCGGGAACCAGCTTTAATAATTTGGTAGTACATTGCTCTGAAGGGATTAATATTATTTACTTACAAGCATGGCTTGAAGCAGGACTGCTAATACATCCTGTAGTCTTTCATCAGCTCTGCATCTGATTTGGGCTACACATAATTCAGAAGAATCATCACAGAGTGATTTCCCAACCATCTATGTGCCTCCAAGCACAGGCAAGGGAAAAGTCTACCATGCATTAAAAAATGGCCTTTAATATCACAGTGCACCTTTTAAAATGCTTCCCTAAACTAATTCAGGAAAGCAGATGAGCAATTCTGTCTGTTTGTTCAGGAATATATTGCAAATTCTACGCAGTCATGTATAAGAGGATCAAACTGGGGCCATCATCAGCATTAATCACTGCTCTTGATATAGATTTTACTTTGCATTCTCCATGTTTTTTTTAAATATTTGATAATAGTCCCAACTGCTCACTGTTCATAATCAGAAGATGGCAGATTTTTTAAAAAATGGCATAGCTGTAACATTTCAAAACAGAGCATTAAGATAGAAATAATATATTCAAATGTGTTCTTAATGTGTCATTGAGAAAGCTAATCTTATTTAAGTTATAATAATTTCAAAGTGCTGTTAGAAATACCTAGTTTTAAAGGTATATCAGCATCAAACTCTTACAGAATCTAACAGGCAGTTATCAAATATCTAGAGTTATGACAACTGAGTAGAAGCAATATTTTGTCCTATTTTTGTTTGACTATCAGAAGGATTCATGCCTACTGAGGTTTGAGAGTACGTTTAAGAATCCCACATTTAGGCTCTTTGAGACTTAGGAAAGGTCCAGTGGAGTGTGTTTGGCACTTTGTGTAATATCATGAGGAAAGGAAAGGAAAGGAAAGGAGAGGAAAGGAGAGGAAAGGAGAGGAAAGGAGAGGAAAGGAGAGGAAAGGAGAGGAAAGGAGAGGAAAGGAGAGGAAAGGAGAGGAAAGGAGAGGAAAGGAGAGGAAAGGAGAGGAAAGGAGAGGAAAGGAGAGGAAAGGAGAGGAAAGGAGAGGAAAGGAGAGGAAAGGAGAGGAAAGGAGAGGAAAGGAGAGGAAAGGAGAGGAAAGGAGAGGAAAGGAGAGGAAAGGAGAGGAAAGGAGAGGAAAGGAGAGGAAAGGAGAGGAAAGGAGAGGAAAGGAGAGGAAAGGAGAGGAAAGGAGAGGAAAGGAGAGGAAAGGAGAGGAGAGGAGTAATGTTGCATTAAGGGTAAGTACAGAAATATATGCAGACAATAAAAGATATAAAAATGCTCCCTCATACAAAAAGTTCCTTTGAGTTAATAAGTATCTCAAGCCTTAGGAGAAGGAAGTAGCTGGTCTCACCCAAGAATAAGGGAATCAGCTGTGGCTGATCAGCAAACAATTTCTTCATTTACATCACCTCAATCTACTTCAGAGTCACTCAGATGATTAATTACCTTGGTTCTGCTGCTGATCAGAAAAATATTTTCCTTGACACCTCAATAAATATGGTTTAGAGATTACAAATTTCTGAGATTTTCCATAGTAGAGAGCCAGAAATGAAACAGATACTGTCATTCTGCCAGGTCAAAAATAATGGCTGGTGGCAACTGCTGCCTCTCTGTATTTAGGCTGCAGACACATCCATGCAAACTGACACTGGAGTAGGTACTTTTTGCAAAGAGAGGATGGCTGCTGCCTGAGAACACCAGAAACAGTCTTCAGAACACTTCATAATGCTGCAAATAAATCAATCAATCAACACACAGATATCATAGCACCAAAACACTGTGTTAATGCACAATATGTGGAAAACAGGGAAAAGGATGGGAAAATAGCATTATAGGCCTCCAGGTTTAGTACAGCCATTAATGTACTTGGTTCTATTTCATCAGTGAAACATTTTGAGATGCACACAAAGGTGAAAATGCTTGGTTTGCCTTGAGTCAATACGAGAACATAATACCACCCAAAGGTTAAGATCCTGCTCTTCTTCCCTGCCTTTTATTCCCAGCCACAGAATGGATCTTTAAGCCAGGTCATTTCAGTGATCCAGTTTACTGTGCTTCCTAAATAATACTATATTGGCAGATCTGAGGAGGCAGGAATTTAAAGACAGGACAAATAGAAACAAGCCACTGAGGGAAGGAGACAGAGTTTCCTAAGTTGGCTCTCTTGGGGGAAACCAAAGTCTGGCAGGCCTGCACATTTAGCTCACGTGTATTTTCAGAGAGCACAGAGTTTAGTTACTTCACCGGTGGCATACCTTGGTGCTCATTAATTACCTATCTTTGCAAAACAAACTTTATTAATGACTCTTCTTTTTCTTTTCTGAGCCAATGCGCATCATTCTGCTACCTTCATCCACTCCCTTCTTCCTTATACCACTGACAGCATTTGTGCAAGCCCCGTGAGAGGTGCTTCAGCTCCCTCCAAGTCACAGAGAACAAGTCACTTTTTTTGCTGGGTTAGTTTTCTCTGGTTTAGTGAGTTTACCAGGTTATAGTAGGATCAAACATACACAATCAGCAACAAGGAAGCAAACCAGAATATGTGGCCAGGAGAAAAGGGAAACTAAGTCGACCCTTTCAGCACTGCAAGCCACTAAACCAGTTCAACATCAGAACAAGAGCAAACCCTTCCCCTGACTGAGGATAATAACCAATGGCTCAGTTACTGTTGGCTGTAAACAGCTATATTTAACAGTTTTTCAGAGAAACTCTTGTCACATTTTTTATTTTCTGGGTTTAAAGGGTATAAGTGAAAATAACTGCAATTCTCAGTAAGATAAGCCCATCTTCTTGGCAATGAAAGCAATAATCTGCACCACGATAGGCAGCAGCAGCAGAAAATATCACTGATGTCCTTTGTAACCCTGACAGCAATCAATGAGGAGATACAGCTAAGAATGTGCATTTTGGGCTGAGATCACTACAGAGGATTTCCTCAGATGAAGGAATTCCTCTCCCTGCCCCACTGCCCCTTCACTGAACTCCTTAACACCCAAACTGCCTTCTAGGACACACAGACCTCCAGCCCCACCAAATGCATGGTGACTCCCCGTGCTCTTCCCGCCCTCTCCTTGGGAAAAGCAGCGCTGCTCCTGGCCTGAACTTTTCCAGTAGAGAAACACAACCACAACCAGGGGTAACGTGGACACAGCCCTGTGAGGAGGCCAAAGGGAAAGGGAACAGGAAAAAGCAATAGGGGCACAGTTATGCTCAGAGCCAGACTGTGCAGGCTGTGACAGAGCACAGCAAAATCGAGTGCCACAGATACAATCCTGGCACGGCAGGAAACAGCAACTGTATCGTGTACATTTAGAACTGAACTATTACCATGTCTCACCATATGCTCAAACCACCCACTGCTAATAGCAAGGATCCTTCAGATGTTGTTTTTAAGTATAGGAAAAGGGTCCAGAATGGCCTCTGTCTGAAGGCTGTGGTTTTCTTAAGCAGAAGGATCAAGCAAGTCTTAATCTGGTTATATTTTGTTATGAATCCAGACTGATGCCAATCAAGCCACAAGCATATATGTCTGATTTTTGTGGTACAGCTACATGCCATATGAGATTACAGCCAGAACCAGCAGCCCAGAATGCCGGGGCATCGGAGTATTTTTCAGACCTATTAAAATATTTAATTTCACGTAGTCTTGTGTAGTTATAGAAAATCCAGATGTAGCCACAAAAGGATTTCTTTTCTAAGGACATAATTTTATTGGATTTGAAGCAAAGTGGCTGTTGAGCCCTTGGGAATGAGCACCGAATACCTCAGAGGGCTCCAGGCACTCAGCAGTGCAGGGTGTGCTGCCACCTCTTGGCCATTTCCTCTAAAAAATCCTTATTCCCATTTTTAAATTTTTTTAGTGCATAACATTGTTTCTTTTTCCATAAAATCCTTCTGTCTTGGAAATTCTCACTCCCCTCTTTTAACTTAGAGGTATCTAGATATTGGATATTTAATATCCTTTGTTGCATTTGATTATTAGGCCATTTTCTTTTTTTACAATGCTAAGAAGATGTGCTTGTTTAATTTGAAATAAAAACATTATTGCAGTTTTATTCACACTTGCTACAGCACTAATATTTGTGTCTGCAATCTTCAGATATTGCTGTCCTGGAGAGATATTAAATATGTCCTTCTTTAAAATAGGTGTCACAAATAATAATAACAACCAATAACCCTGCTCTGAACCGTAAGACTGGAAACCAATATCCTCAGAAATCGACACCTTTCAGTATGAGACAAAAAGCCACCAACACCTATTCAGTCCAATAGATATTTAACACAGGGGATTGATTTCTCCTGTGAAAAAGACCCACACCTTGCATTTTTTCTGAAGTCAACAGGAATTCTGAATGAAAAGTCCTAGGCTGAAACTTTTCAGATCACATTTGCTACTTCTCTGTATGAGTTACTGAATTTCACTTAACTTCCTATTCCCATGTAAGATTTACACACAGCTCATATTCTAGTGAGAAAAGGAAATATGCCAGTTCTCAAAATCTCCCAAGGTCCTACTCTCTGGCGATGGGAATTGAAGAAGAACAGACAACATCTTGCCCTGTCAGGCAACAGGAGAGTAAACTGGCATGTTTACTTTTATAACTTTAAACCTGTATCAGTTTAAATCATACAGCACTCCAAGTCACCACTCACTTCTCTTCTCTGGGGTCACAACCTTCTTAGTAGGACCTGTTGCAATACCTCAAGGGTTAATTAATGATTTTGCACTAAAAGAGAGTAGATCCAGACTAGATATAGGGAAGAAATTTGTCACAATTATCGTGATGAAACAACGGCACAGGCTTCCCAGAAAGGTGGTGGATGCCCCATCCCTGGAGACATTCAAGCTCAGGTTGGATGGAGCTTTTAGCAGCCTGATCCAGTAGAAGATGTCCCTGCTGTTGGACTAGATAAACTTTGAAGGTCCCTTACAAACCAAACCACTCTAGAGTAATGTTTTCATAGAAAGGTGGGGAAACTGGGGATTTGGAGGCAGGTTAAGAAGCAGACTTGTGTTCCTCCAATAACTAGTCTTTCTCCTCCGTTTCCCTAATGATCTTACATCTCTCCAGCCAGAAAGAGAATATTCATGTGAGGATTCCCCAGGGTACAGGACATATTTTTAGTTTAGTGACAAAAATTTTTGCAAAATCATTCTTTTTTCTCAGAGGGTAAAAGGCCGGAGATTACTTTGACTGCTGCATTGGACCCTTATGGTTACATTTTGAAAGCTGTGCTTGTGTTGGCAACACAACTCCTGTTATTGTTACAGGATTAGTGTGCATAACTTTCCAAGTGCAGCTTTGAAAATGGAGCCAAGGAATATCATTTGTGTGTATTTTCTGAAATTAATGTAGGCTCTGATTATTGGCCAGTCGTTCAACAGCACTGTTGTCCATGCATCTTCTGATGTCCTGTCTCTAAACACTCATTCAGACTTGTCTGGGTTTCTTTAGTTGTTGGATATTATTAAATAAAAAAATGGTAGGACATCAGTTACAACCTACCTCCTCCTTTGCCAATGATAAATACAATTTGTCTTGACTCTGTTAACACTATTCCTTGGGTTTTGCTTTTTTTAAAAAATGTCTCTTAGGAATAAAGTAAAAAGTGAAAATAATAAGTATCATGATCTTTCTTTTTATTTAGTTCCACAAGAAACTTCAAGCCTGTGCTGCAGTGATGGAACAAATATGGCACTGACTTCGCCAATTCCCCAGTTCCTTGAGTCTGATTAAACTTTTTCTGCTGTTCTGAACTAAAATGGGTATTGTGTCTTATTACATCATACAATTGCTTCAGGTGAGAACTAGTTTTCTCCTCCTGTTACTGTGCAGCATCTATTGCATTCATAGTGTTAATTTCAAACTGTAAATGCTTTTTCTATGCCTGTGTTATCAACTTTTAAATGAGAATGGGCTCTTTAACCACGGTTTTAACCACTGAAATAATTAATAATGATCTTGACACAAAAATAGAGGAAAAGAAAAGAATTTGTCCTATAATGGAGAGAACAGCTAGTTTCTGTAGGTGGATTACATTGAGGCACAATGTGCACTGCCTCTCCAGCACTACCACTTCTCAAGCAGCTCCAGACATGCCTGGTGATGTATCACCAGACTCCTGGCACACTTTGAGGAAGCCTAGAAATTGGTACCACAGAAGCAGGCATTTTCAGGTTTCTAATTTTGGGCTTAAAGTGACCTTATTTTTCATGTGTCATATTACAGGCTTATACAGTCATCCTGATTTGGTTTTTACTCCTGACATTGTCACTGTTTTTTTGCTGTTTATACAATGAAGTAGGAAGTTGGATGCTGCTGGTATTCTGTGCATCAGCAGGGTGAGAGGGACTCATTAGGAGAGTAATTCTGTTCTCTGTGGTGAATCGTTCTTCTGAATTGCCCTCTAGGTGGTAGAAATCTCCTCCTCCTAACAATTTTGGAGTGCTCTAGGAAGGCTAATCAACCAACACAGGCACTTGCCTTGAAGTGCCTTGAATGAGGCTGTATGAGAAGTACCCACGTTACTAAATAACACCACCCTTGCATGGGTCAAACAGCACTATCTGTTTTTTATAAAAGAGAAATCGTGGTAGTTGTTTTATCAGTTATTGTCAAGCTCACTTCAAACACAGAGCTGACATGCAGTCAATATAAAAAAACATTTATCCCACGAACCACATTTCAGCTATTTCCGGACTAAATCTTTCCCTGACCTTTGCTTTCATCTTCATCTTTTGTAAAAATTTTTTAGGATTTAAATATAATCCAACTGGAAAGAACAGAGCTTATTTCTTTGGTAAGTAATGATAATTTGTCTTGCGTTGGTGTGGTATAAATACAGACAGCATTCAAAAGTTTTACAGCCACTTGTGTAATAAAGTTCTTTTTCAGTGCGATTTAACATCAAATAGTTTTAAAGAACCCATTTATAAAATTTGAATTTCAAATGCTTATTTTGCTGTCAAAAATCTTGTATTATGTTCAGACAGCTGAACTATAAATCCTCCTAATTTTTAAACTGTACTGGCCAAAGAACTCTATCATTCATTAGATGAGGATAGTGACTACCTCATTTAAAATGAATCCTAGTAGATGACAGGCTGTGGAGGAAATATTTCTGAGTGTGAAGTGAGACAGAAATAGTTACTAAAGGAAATAGCATTGAGGGGTAATAGATATTAAACAGGGAAAATGCCTGCATGATGATGATTGTAGAAGGAGGCCATTCAGAGTTTCCACACAAGCAATATTTCTTATGTAGTCTTGACTACAAACCAAGACTTCATACACAGATATATATATATATATATGCATAGAAAATGCACAGCCCATCCTGGGCTATATAATTTTAAACATAAATTTTAAATCCTTACATATATTAATCCAACAGCTGTGGGCCACTTACTGTGAGAGTCCACTGTTACATGTTAGAGGAAATAATTACAATATTATGTTTATTTTATTATTTTACAATACTATTGTTTAAATACCTTTGTCTTCCAATGTATAGAAAACTGATGGTGTAAATCAGGATCCTATGTCTCATGTGGCAAGAAATAGACACTTCTAAAGGTTTTAATCTTCTGAGGACAAAGTAAAAATTCAGTTCCAATTTTTGCACATGCCTGTTGCACACAATATAAAAAAAGCAATGAGAACGTTCACACAAATAGATTTTAGGCATATTCATACAATTGGAAGAACTATGGCCTTACTCTGCACGTGGATTGAAGTAGTTTTACAACCAAGTCAAGGAGAATGGTCTGTAATGGCTACACATGCAGGGTACACAAAGGCCTACCTGCATGTGAGCACTCACTTCTAAAAGCAACTTAATTCACAACAGCAAGATGAAGGGAGAGTATGAGATGTTCTTCCAGTGCCTGGCAAAGGCAGGGATAAAAAGCTGAGTTCAAATTCAGCCTGGAAAAAAAAAAGAGGAAAATGCTTTCAGATACATTTTGGTTTTGCCCAGAATGGTTCTGCTAACATTCAGTATGCACCCACAAATTTTAAGGCATTGGGTGCCTCCCATCAGTTGTTGAGATGCATTTCAGCCCAGAATGCAGCAATGAGGTCATGAGAAGTTTAGAATTTATTACAGAGAAAAGATTGGTGCTGTGGGACATCTCTGGCATCAAGCCCTGAGAGCAGCCCCCCGTAACTGCTGGTCTACACAACCTCCATTGTTCTCTCAGGTTTCACAGCTGCAAAGGTTGCTTCCTCTTCCAGGAGGCAAGAGCTCTCCTCCCCACAAAGCTGCACAGCAGCTCCATGACAGGAAAAAAGGATTTTGCTCTTTCTGTCTCATTTTGGGGAGGGAGGGGTGCTGGCCTTACTCGTATCACCCTGCCCAGAACCAATTAACTTGGCCTGAATAGCCCAGTGGGTCTCAGGTGGCCAGGGCTTGATAAGGCAATTCCTCTCCCTGTGTTAGCCTGGATAAAAGTTATCCGAAGGACACACCTTCTAAATGATACAACCTTTATTTATTTATTCAAAAAACAACTTCTGCCTTATAGATAAGAGTCTAAAGATAGGCCAAGAACATATGAATTGAATATTTTAAAGTCCTGTTTAACTGACTGCATTTCTCAGGAGACACTCTCGTTGGTTCCTAAGAGGAACCTTCACCTCCATTTCATGGAGGGTAAGCATGTTTCCCCAACTCTTTAGTAACTTGATCCCTTTCTGGAATTCCCGTGTCCCCTAGCAGGAATCACCCACAATTCCCACCTGATGACAGTCTGGAAGGCAGGATATTCGTGGCATAAGGAAACTACAGTTTGGACAGATCTCTGGAGTTTAAAAAGGAATCTATGCATGCTTAAGCTTGGAGCTATAGGGCTGGTGACCCAACACCCTGCAATGGCATAAGGCCATCTTGTGGGCCACAGCACCTCCTGGCAGAAAGCAGAGGAGATATGGAAGATGGAAAGAAAGATGGAGACAGAACAGGTGTTTCAAGAAGGAAACCAAACCCCATTTCATCTGCTCTGCTCCTGATGTAGCAGAGCATTCCAAGCAACCTACAGGCAATAATTACCACTGCATAAGCACATTTATCCTTGAGTGCCTTCATGGTCTTTTCAAGCAACATGGATGTGAAATTGGGGTGTGACCACTCCAGAAAGGTCAGACGTAAAACATGTGAAGAGTAGGCACAAAACCCAAAGTTTAATCATGAGTAACTCTAAACAACAAAAGCTGTAAAAAGAAGCCCTTCTAAAATAAAAAAATAAATAAATTAGGAGGTTAATATAGTCCTTCCATGTAATTACTATAATCTCTTACTATTTGTGCACAATTGTTCATATTTAATGCAGTTAAAAATAATTAGTTTACCCACAAAACATCTATGTAAACTAGGTACCAGAAAAACTTAGATTTTTTTTTTTTAATTTATTTCACAAATCTGGGGGCCTGAGAAAGACAATATATCGTTGGTTTGTTTCTGATGAAGTGATGTCCAAATGACCCCAATGCTCCAGTGGGAAATAAAACAATTTTGATTTATAATTATTTAAATTCAAAGGCTTTCATTGGAAATGTAATCTGACATGCTTCTGAATTCCCACTCTGGCTGTGCACAGACATTATTTTGTCACTACGGTAAGTTTTTAATTACTATACTTCCCAAAATAAATGCATCACTTGTCAGCCACTAAACTACTAAAACAACACCCAATCTGAATCTAATCTTTTATAATAAAGTATTATCCAGAATAAGAACTACTTTGTCTTCTTTGTTAGATCACAATTTCCTTCACTGCTTTGCTTATTTTATTGTTACTGACATGACCTGAAACTCTTCTCCTAAAGGAAATGTATCTGCCTTGATTAGATGAGGATTTGGCAGCAGACTCTGCAATAGTATGGTCTGTCATATCAGGTGACACCAGGGCTGAAAACTTTTCACATTCCTTTAGTTACACATTGTAGCCGAGCTCTGCACAACTTCTCACACCTGAATTTTTAAAAAGCCTTGGGTTTGCTTTCTGCCAGATGCTGAACGAGCATAAAAACTGGCAATTCATTTTGTGGAACAAACTCAGTTGTTTTTAGAGTAGAAAAAAATTACCCTGGCTTACTTCCATCACTGATGTATGCGTTACAATAAAATTCACTTCCTTGAGAGGTGCCCACAGTCCCCATAAAATGCAGAAAATTCAGGCATTCAAACCAGCAAGCTTAAAAGACTGACACCTAGGCTACCAGTAAAAGATGTCCAAAAAAAAAGAAAAAAGAAAAAAAAAAGGAGAGGATCTAATATATGCCCTCCAGCACCAGTTAGGGGCCTACCCTTTTTCAGGATTCTTAGCTACTAGCTCTCCTCTAGAACAGCTATGTCCTATCAGCCCCTTCTCATAAAAAACAAACAAACAAAAAACAACAAGGAAAAAAAAAAAAAAAAAACAACAACAAAAACACCCAAGAAGAAAATTCACACTGTTCCCAATTGGCAAAACTTAGTAACTTTGCTTTTGTAGGGGTTAGGGCTTCTTGAATTCCTACTCTGAATAAACTGAAGTCTTGATTTTTGCTCTTCTGTGGTTGATGTGAGTTACCTGTTTCTCAGGATATACCATCAATGTTTTCTCTTCTCCCTTTGGCTCCAAGTATAGAGAACAAGAGATTCAGCTCCAGGAAAAAGCCCTTATTAGTGTGTCCTGGGGAGACACAGAAAAACTTGACGCTTATTGTTCCTATTGCTCTTTTGTATTGATGGATCTAGACTCAGTTGCCATTAAAAAAAACAAAACTTCACAAACAAAACAAACAAAATACAACCAACCTCACCCATAAACCCATAGACTTTCATGCAGTATTTCCAAGATTCCTTAATCTATGAGTACGACATCATTTCAAGCTGTTTTTTTGAACATTCTTCATAAATAAATTATTTAATTTCTGAAAAAAATACAGGCTTGAGAAAGTTGTTTTCCCTTTTTTTAGGAAAGGAAAGACTTGCTTGTCAGATTCAGTAAGATTTTAAAATGCTAATCTACTCTTGGAACATACAGCTGACACTGACAGAATGTTTTATGGTGTGATCTCTCACACCTACTTCCAGCTAAGATTAATAAAGTCCTCACCTCCCCTTTGGCCTCCAGATCTTATTCCAGCAGGAAATCACACCTTAAAGTAACTGATCCTGCCAAATACTTCATCAGTTTCCACTAAGAGGGAAAGTGGAAGGCATGTTCCATCATAGATCTTCCCAAATGTGTTGAAGTGAAAGAGGAAAAAAATTAGATGGGTTCATCTTGCTCATCTACCCCTGTATCTTCTATTGTTATAACTAACATCCTTTCTCTTTAGATAGACACATGTAAGAAGTTGGCCTGCTCTGAAGTTTTTAGGAGTTTCCTGTTGCATGTTTATTCCTGTGTTACTGCAGCCAAACTTCATCAAGATTAGTATTTTAAAATATTATCCTAATATATATCATTAAATACTTTATACAGATAAATTTCTGGGTATTACTGCTCAGTACAGTAGAGTGCACAGTGCATTTCTCTGAAATGCACCTCATTCCAGAAATATTAACATAATTATTACAGTGGGTTTTAAAACCCACTTTTTCCTTGTTTTTTTCCTTGTGGAGGAAAAAAAAGCCCAATTTGGAGAAAGACTTTACAACAGATGAGTGAAAGTTGTTAAGGTCTCTCTTCCCATGAGGCCAGACCCAGTGAGAGGACTGTATTCAATGCCATGTGAGACTGCCAATTCCAAGCATGGTATGACAATGCAGTCATGTGCTCAATCAAGGTTTTGCATTATCTGGAAAGCAATATCAAACTTGTATTTTGCAGGGTTTTTTTTTCCTTTTTCAACCAGTAACATTGCCAGGATATAACTAATTTATTGTTCTACTCTGTGAGTTATAATTTGAGATTTCCAAGGGAAAAGGAATGGTATTTTTCTCTACAGGGTTGCTCTAAGAAAACACCTGCATTTAGAGTAAGAAATTTTACAGAACTATGAGATATTGTCCGGAGTGTAAGTGGAAATATTTAAAGAGTTATATCCCATCCATGACTGAAATTAATGTATTTTAAATTTCTGTTTCACTTTTGCACATATGGAACATGTTAAATATAATTCTCAATGCCTGTAGACTTCCTTAAGGCCTGAGATAAATTTACTGTCAGAAGAAGGAGCTGTGTAGTCACACAGAAGTCATTACTTTTAGTCTTATTCCACATTTTGGCCTGAAATCTGGTGAGCATTTTTGTTACCACCACAGAGGATCTGACATGAAACATCTCAAACTGTAATCCCATAACCTCTAACTTACTTCCATGCACACCTCAAAATCACAGCTGAGTCATAGTACCCAGATTTTTTCCAGGACAACATATTTTAGTAACAATATTAGAAAATACTTTCTAGTTTTATAGAACTTTACATAGGATAGGAAAAGATGGGGGCAGAGAATAATCACATCCTCCCAATGACAGCTGTCCTTGGCTAATTTTTCAGATTTGAGATAAGAACACACAACAGGATTTTGACTGATTATTGGGTTATTTCAAATAAGTATTGGCAGATAGGACACAATTTAGCTGTGCCACCAAGGTAGTTCTGCCTGGGGGGGTCTTCAGTGTTGCATAGATTCCCCCCACGCTGAAATGTCAGATGTTTTGACAGGCTTTTGATCCAAGCAGACATTTGGTTTTGGTCTAGACCTTCAACTGCTGAAACAAATGATGCTGTTTACAGGCTTAAAGCTCCTTCAGACCAACCACAGGAAACATGCAACATCCTTCAATGCAATCACAACTGATTTCTTGGGATTACTATGAGGCACAATGTGAAAAAGAGATATTTCTATTGAAATAAAGTTATTCTTTGCTGTGACTGAATTTAAGCCTGATAGCTTTGGCTCATACACAGGACATTCATTTTGTCTTTTTTGTCTTTTTCATTCAGACCACAACTCTTCCCACTGACTCAGAAGCAAATACATTTGGGCATTGTCACACTGATTCTGCCTGCAGGTTTCAGAGTAATCTGCAGTGCAATTTGCAGCATATACATTTTTTTATTACTGAAGCCTATGGATAATTCTTCAAGAACAATTAGTTTGGTTTTTTTCTGATTGTCTGTGGCCGAGATTATTCCTCCTTGGTTACCACTGATTTTACAGAAATTTTAAATTCTTAATCTTTAAAATAATTTTCTGTTGCATTGCCATGAAAATAGATAATCCTATTATCCTTTAGTATATAATATATACTCATTATCTTCCTAATTCGTCTGCTTAAATCTGGAGTGTACTAACATTTGTTCTGTTTTTATACTTCAGTTTCTATACCAACAGTATTTTAAAGTCCAAGATTGTTCTTTGTAACATCCAGTTACAACAGCCTTAGAGACAGGAACTGAAATACTTTATGTTTAATGGGTTCAGGATTCCTGTTTGAGCTGCATTCATGAAACACAATTGCACAATTGTATGCATGTGTTTGTGGCCATGACAGAACAAGACATCCTGTAAATTTGTAGTGATCACTTTAGTGTCTAAGTTCTCTGTTAAATACCACGGGCTTTCTCTTGCTCTTTATAAAGGAGCCTTGCTTCACAGGATATAGAAAAACAGCAAACCCAAGCAGGACACTAAATTCATCTCAGGGCTCTGCTGACATCAGAAACCACTCAATCTTTGCTCGAGAGACTCTTCATGTATTTATAACCCTGTCATTTACAGTTTCTTTCCATTCACTCTCTACATGGGTGACCTACCAAACGTATGCACAGCAGCCAATATGCATCCCTTAGACGCTGACTGCGAGCTGCCTGATGTTAGCACCCACACTCCAGTCAGGCTTGAAAATATCCTGGACAAAAATATTTACCGTGCAGCAAAAATGAGAGGAGCTGCCTTCGAAACACTATCCATAGAAACAAAAGTATTGAAAAGCAAGCCTGAAAAGACACAAGCAAGAGTTCAAAGATGACAAGAACATCTGAGGATTGCACAAACACTGCTGGTTTTCTTAATTAATTTAGTTCCCTCACTTTCATAAAAACAGAATAATTTTCTAATCTTATCCATAGAAGAATCCATTATTATTCATGTTGAACAAAATCTTGTTTATAAATGGGTTTGACAGAACAGTTTCTCTTAACACTTGTTCAGAAGTAAGCGAGGCCTTAGAGCAGAAATAAATCAAATGCCACTGGACCTTTCTTGTACTCTGTTGGGAATAAGATTTTTCTAGATTGTTCACTGTATTAAAACACTCTTTAGTTAAAATAGTCCCACTTCCATTTCATTGCAGCAAGCCCTTCTGCTTCAAAGCTATTTTAGTTCCTATGGTTTCAACTTGTATCCTCTTTGACACAAAGTTGCCCACAAAAAAAGACTTTTAAAGGGTACCCAAAAGTCCTCCAGCTTTGTTAAGAGATTAATTCAAGGAAACGTCCAGGAGCCAGCAGTTGCAGGACCATACAGGAGCAAGATTCCAAACTGAAATAATTAGGAACCAGTTTATGACTCTGTGTTATGCTGTCTCTTCAGCCTGTGCTTCGTTCATAAACAGATGGACTGTAAATATTCATGAAACAAATCTTTTAAAACTAACTTATAACCTCAAAACCAAATAGTAACTGGACAAACCTCTGTGAAAATATAATTGAAACAGATCCCTGGATTTAAGTGTAAGGGATATGGAATATAACATCACAAACCCTGAATAGATTTTAAAAAAATTATTTTAGAATTTGAAAAATTCAGTTTTGCAATTATATTTGACAATCCTTACTAAATTTCCCCCTGTTGTGCACAGGAGAAGATTTAAAAGATTGGAACTGCTAGGTTTAGAAAAAGATGAAAGAAAATCTGACCTCAGAAATATAAATGTCCTATCTTATTTTTTTTCATAAGGCAAGAACAAATGGCCAATCATAATTATGACAGACTAACATAAGCCTTTAATCTTTGTGCTAACCTGTAAACTCAATTCTGTGACCATTATTTTCTCTGAAAAGCTTCTAATTTTGTTTGTTCTTTCCTTCTGCATTTTTCCTCTTTGAATGAAATACGCATACAATAGTGAAGCCTTTCCATTCAGCAAGAACATATTAATGAGAAGTATGCCAAAAGTGGAAATTTTAATAATTAATTTGTGTTTACTCTAGAAAAGGAGGTTGCCTACACACCCCAGAAAACTGCTTCTCCTTGCTTGCAGTTGCTGTGAAAGGGCAAAATTGAAGTAGGCAATGGATCTCATGACTTCTGGAACTGCTAGAGACCTTTGGAAGAGAAACTAGAACAGCACAAATTTTTCCATGCTGATGTCTCTGAAACAACCTATCACCTGAAGTCAGCATTAAGGGTGTACTACAGAACCTGACAAACTGTAAGAAAAACCCATGCACTTAGTAAATTTTGTGAACTCTCATAGGAAGAATTTGGTATGCACGTGCTTATCAGCCTTGTTTTGTTTAGCTAAAAAACTATGGCTGATCTGAAAATAATTTTCTAAATCTGTAAATGTCACAGTTTTACTTGCAACCTCCCCCCCAATGAAGGGGTTTATAGCTAAGCCACATCACAGAACATGGTAAAATGCAGGTCCTGCATTAAGAGAAGAATACTGCAGTATTAATATTCCTCAGACAGAAAGAAGGGAAGTTGCCAGAGTACAAAAGTGGGAGCTGCTATGGCCTCAAGAAAAGCTGAAATACCTTTTGAGTTCTCTCCCCATCTCCAGTAAAGAGCTCAGAACAAAACAGAAATAATTGTTTATTCCTTTTCATCTAGAGGAAAATAGTTTCCTATATATTTAATGGAACAAATACAATCAAAACAACATACTGGACACCTCTGGAAAGATTTGTAGCTGTTGTAATGTAAAGTACTAAAAAGCAGAGTCTTTTTGGTTCTGGTAAATGAGATAGTCATAATTTACACCTGAACAATAAAAATCCAACAGTGGCAAATACAAATAAAATAAAATAGCCAACTGATACTCTGGTTGTAAGAAAGGATAGGACAAAGGCAGTATTATAAGGACAGTTTTTGAGGACTGGTCAAGCACATAGTACTAAAATAAACACTCAGCTCTAACGAAACCTATGTTATGCTCCAACTAGAAACATGCTGAGAGTTACAGCTTATTGAGAAAGGAAAAGGAGGAGCTCATTCAGTGGTTCTGTGTTATTCAGCTCTTTACCCTTACAGGGGAAGGTGAATCCCTGAGATATCAGCCAGCTATGCAAAAACTGCTAGAGTGGGGTCCAGAGACGAGCTGGACGCTTTCTGTATTCATTTTCTGCAGACACCTTATTTTAACTCAAAGTCCCATGGGGCCTAAATACAGGACTCTGTTTTCAGGTCTGGGAAGTACTCAGGTTACCAAATAAGGTATAAATTTATGGTGGCCCTAGATAAAAACAAAAAATAAATACAAACCTGAAAGCAGAGTTTCTGTAGCAGAAAAGATTGAGTTGCATTATATATCCAGAACACTGACATTCTCTATTTCTGTAATAATCAATACAGCAGGAAAGAATTGTGATGTTCTAACTTTAATCTCTATTACTAAAACCAGACCTCTTGCTGAAGAGAAGCTGCTCGAGTTTACAACCACAGCAACCTCAGCAGCAGCAATTTTAGACGGAAAACAGTGAAGATCTGAAATGTGCAAAACCCTGGAAAGGATTATAAAGGCAACTGTTGTACCACAGCATGCAGTAGTTATTCGGTTATTTCACCATGCAAAAAGTATCTTAGACACACCTCTGAAACTTTCTAGGGTAAATTTTATTTATGTAGATAGAAAAAATAAAGCAACTAATCTTTTTTTTTTTTAAAGCTAGATTTAGGCTGGTGTTACTAGAGTCATTCTTTATTTATGCCTCCCCAGCCTATGCACTAACTGAAGCAGGGCACCCCTAGGCAAATTATAGGCTATCAGGTAATTGTACACTGTATCATAATGTATTCACTCTAGAAGGCAAAATTAAAGATACATTTACTTTCATGGGAAGAAAAAAGCTTGTAATGATGGTGAACATTTTAGAAGCCTGTGTTTCCTAAGAACAGAGAATTAAAAGGCTTTTAGCAAATGGACTTTTTCTAACTGGTAGAAGTATTCCATTGATATTCTCCACACTTAGAACCCCAACAGTGGTGGCAATAATGGAAGTGATGTTAGAATTAGGGTTCAAGGCACTGAGGCTCAAATTGCTGTCATCATCAAGAGGAAATGCTGCAACTAATCACAGATGCTCAAACAATCAGCTGGCCTGACTTAGTCTGATGACCCATCAATACTGGATACTGAACTTAAGCAGGATTTTCTGGAAATAGTTTGTGTATAAATTCTTTATATGACTTCTGGAACACACTGTTCATCTCTTTCCCTCTTTACATTCAGATTTTTAATTACTTGTGGTAGTACCTTATGCCATTTGACAAAAACATATTTAATAAACAAAAGGTGTAACTTCATGGAGGTTTGCTTTAGTATAAATCCAAGCATGAGATCTAAGAGGACCACTCACAAGAACTAGTATCCTCAGCTGTCTCAGGTTTACAATGAAAATGAGCTAAAACTTTTCTCTCAGCAGGTTTCTGTTCCTCGTTCTAGTGGGTAATTAATTTAAACACTAATAAATAATCATAAACTTTTCTCTTTTTCCTGTTGCTGGAATAACAAATCAACTCCCAGTATTATTCAAAGGGTTCTTTACAGGTATTTATCTACTTATCAGCAAAGGCCGGGAGTACTCCAATTCTACATTTCAGTTCATGTTTACTTCCAGTAACTAACTACAGTTCTNTTCTTTACAGGTATTTATCTACTTATCAGCAAAGGCCGGGAGTACTCCAATTCTACATTTCAGTTCATGTTTACTTCCAGTAATAGCACTAACTACAGTTCTTAATAAATGAAATTGTACAAAATTGGCATTTACCCTTGAAAATATGCAATTCCCATATGCAGCCACTGGATGGACTTATGGAACCAGTGAAACCTTTTGACTGTAGACCAGATGCACAATTAAGTGAGCAACTGGCAAGAAATTTCCCTTCTGGCCAGGAGAAGCTTTATGCAAAAGAGGGTTTGAGCCCACAAAGCGAGGTACAAGCAGGAATTTTAGCTTCTCCTTTTCAATCGAGTACTTGTTTTTCAATACATTTAGTTTAAGAACAACTAAGTTGTTGAAATGAGTGATAATGGTTTCATACAGGTCAGTTCCAAATGTGAATATTTGGCATTAAAGTTTTAGGGCAAAAACACTAAAAATTGTACTGAAAAGAAGCTAGGCTTTTTTTGATAGCTCAGTTTGCAAAGAGAAGCAGATCATATTAATTTAAAATGCTGCTTAATTTTTTTTTAATTTATGCTACTTTAAAATGTTAGTGTTCTTTAAAAATAAGACAGAACAGTATTTGCTTAAGCTTCCTCACCATTTTCTGGAATAGGAACCTACTATTCTGCATAGTAAAACAAGCCCAGCATCAAGAGTATGGTCATTCATGAATATAAAAACTTTATTTCCTTTTTTATTGCAGGTGTTAAAATTACGGCTGAGTATTTTGTGTGTTATATTTAACTGCATCACAACTAATTTAATGCACTTTTCAAGACCAGTTACCATCTCAGTGTACATAACAGTGATCAAATACAAATGTGATGCCATTCACTGTGTCCTTCTGTTGTGCAGGTAAGAGCAGTAGTAGGTATCAGCTGCAGCAGAAAAACTCAGTAAATTCACCTCCAAGGAAGCAAATAAGGTTGTTACAGGTAGAACCAAGTGAGCTGGGGAATGAAAGTATAGATGTATGAGCTCAGGAGATGAAGAGCTGTTGCATAAATCTCCCCATATCTGCAGTTCTCAATCTGTGGGCAGTGACAATGACAAGAATGGCCCCTTCACTCCCCCTCTGCAGGCACGCTCAGTTACAGGATCTAAAAGGGGATCATGTGGTTTTGTCATTTTGTCTGTCTGCCCTCACCCTGTTCTGTCCCAAACAATTTAGAATGGCACCAAACCTAACTCTGCATGCCTGGATTTCTTCTGTCTTTGTGTTGTGAAGGCCATATGCAGAGTCTGTGTAGTGAGGGAACGTCCTCTGACTCTTTCTTTAATTGCATGGGATAGTCTTACTGGGTATCTATTATAGCCAGGATGAATGAGAGACAGTGAGAAAAAGGCACAGGCAAGGAAGGCTGGTCAGGTTCAGTGCTGCTGTCTATTGCTTTCAGTACTCTTCCAGAACAAGGCATGAAAGGAGACTGCAGACATTTGTCAACTAACAACCCCTTCCCAGCCTAATTAATTTCTTCACTGTGTGTAACAGCAACTCTGTGGAAAATAAAACACCTGCAGAAAAATCTCTCTGGATCTCACTGGTTTTGCTGCTTTTTACGATATTTTTTTAATTCCTGTTATTTTTTGGAAAAGCAAACAAAGCCACTCAAAGGGCCCAAAGAAACTAACTGAGCAACCACATTTAAAGTTATGAGTGCACTTTAACAGCATTCTAAGTCAGGAGCTGATATCCACGAATTAATTGCCTACAGTGATCACACAAATCATGGAACAGGATGGAATGACACCTCTTACACTTACAATGATCATGGTGCCCATCACTGGACACAAAATGCATACAGTGTGTCCCTGGCATGCCAGGACTCCTGAATGCCATATGCTGTCCTGACCTCAGATGGGGGAATACCATCTGGCATAAAAGCCCCACAGTTGGGTCTGCAGACTGCAGGCTCCAGGCTCCTCTCTCTCCCACTCCACTTCTCACCCTACCCCTTTTGACAATTACAGAAACAGCAATCTTGCAGGAATGAAGTCAGGCTACAGGAATATTGAATGCCTGAGTCAGAGACTAGGAATGGGGCTGGAGACTCCAGAGCTGCCTGATATATATCATTGCCTAAAAGCAAAATTGTGACAAATCAGGTTCTTCTATACCACACACCAGGCAATGAGATCCCTTCCCTGCACTTCCTACTACAAAGTGTCATGTCACAGGTACGCACTTCCCTGCGAAAATCTTCCCAGGAAACATCATGGGAAGATGGAAACAACATTCCATCTCAGCCTGGAATGCTTTCCCTTTGCAAAGCCCCTGAGCATGACTTGCTATTCTTGGCTTCTTCTGACCTCCTTTAATTTTTTGACCTTGCTCTGGAACTAGGTGCGGGTCCCCTTTTAACCACACCAGACCAACCAAGCAGCAATCTTCCCATACCAGTGCCAATTTGGAAAGCCTTTGCTAAGCTACTGCACTGGGAATCTTCCACCATACAGAGATTAGGTCTGACTTCCTTCCAAGGTAGGTGGCACTAGGAGCTGCCAGCTCCAAGCTAGGACAGTAAAATGGGTGGGGCAGCATTCGAACATGACACAGGGAGATGTAGACAGAGCCTATGGAATTAGTGGTATCCCTAATCTAACCACCTACATAAGCAAATCAAGTGAATCATCTGCCTTACTGGTCTATCAAGCCTCTGGCACACATGATACTGGGTGTATAATGGGGGACTGGCTCACATTAATTAGATTTTTAAAGTGCTCCTAAATTACATGTTACAATTCAAGTTGCTTGGAGACACAAGCTCAGTTTGGGAGTGGTCCTCCTTCAGACAGAAAATCTCAGCAATTTCTTATTCTGCGTAAATAACTGAATACCAAACTGTTTATTCCTATGAACAGAATATTAGTCTAAAATTCTAAAAGCAAAGACTTGCAGAATAATCTCATTATTTTACTGCTATGACAATTTTTTCAATCTCCTCTAGTTAGAAAATATGAAGTAAGGATCTATACCTATATAATGCTGCTTTTATGTAGAGTTCTGTCAGGCAATTAGCTGTTAGGTTCACAAATGACAAAGCCGATGTAAAGCTCGGAATCTTTTTACTGACAAATTGTCTGGTAAATTGGTTTATTTGCGTTGGATGCACCACTAAAATTGTCCAAATTAGTAACCAATGAGTTCCTGTTACTGCACACCTGAAAGTGTGATAGCAAATCTGTCCTGTTACAGCCAAATGACAAATATCAGGAGAACAGTTGCCAAGGCTGCCTGGTTTTTCTGTGTTGAGGCCTGTGGACTCCCACCTGCTCTGTGCAATGCCACTGTGTACACTAAGTTGCAGCACAGGCTAAGCACAGCTTGGAACACTGCAAGTGTGGATGACATATGACATCCAATATGAATTGCCCTTGCTTAATTAACATTGTGTACTTTCATTGACACGCAAAAAAAATTGAGTAGCATACTCTTAAAATTTAGAGATTTGGCTTTGATTTCTCCTTGGCCATTCATGCGTGCCATTCTGAGGCAGTAACAAGATAATAGTGCTCACAGTGCTCAACCCCCACATTTGAAATGTCTAAACCTCATGCCAAATTATTTTTTGGAAATCCAAAGTGCTTACATACACTCATGCTGATAGGTGTTTCTTATCTCCTGACATTTCAGATTAACTATTTAAAGGTACAAAGACTACCAGGATGTGTTTCTGTGTGTTCTTGTAACACATTTCTACACAGTTCAAACTTTAATTTCCGATACCACACACACACATAGCCTTTTCTCACTGAGAGCAAATTCCCATGCAAATGTGAAGGAAAAAGAAGAAATTTGAAAGGATAATTAATAATTTGCAACTCCTGAAAAACAAATGAAAAAAATTGATAAACCTATCCTGGAGAACAGTTCCTTTTATTTACGGATAATCAAATTCCAAAGCCAGAGGTTGGTTAGAATGGATTTGTTTCCCCAGTAGCTAATGTGTATCCAGAGCTGACCAATTTAGTTCTTAGGCACAGTGAAGCAGGTCCTGATCCAGGGTAACCCTACCCTTATTTTGCTGTTCTTCAGTGACTCCTTGTCCTATGTCCCAGCTATCCATGCCTGACTCTAATCCTCACTGCTTTACAATGAGGTATGTCTTTTGATGAATTGGTTCTTTATATAAACTCATAAAAATCAGATGTGGAAGCATGTTATGTAGTGTATTTCCCCTCAGAAATGCGAGTCTCGCAGTGCATGCTGATGTGCAGATTGCATGCCGTAAATCCACCCTCATTAGCCAGCCCATCCAACCCTCATCAGGGAATGGATTCCTTGAAAAGGAGTGGGCAGGATAATGCAGAGTACTAATTTCACGTACCAATATGCTTTGGTATGTACCAATAAGTATTCAAATTTCATGTACCAGGATGCATTTCCTTTTCCGCCATGCAGAGCCTCCGGATGAGCTCAGAGCTAATGATGACTCTGAAAATCAGTGGAATGGTCTTTATAGGTACATTTGAGACAAAAATTGATGGAAATGGAGGCCACAATTACATAGGGAAAATGTACATTCAAGTGTATGGTAATTAAAGAGGAATAGAGTGGTCTGGCATAAATTGTAAAACTCAGTACTAAGAGAACAGAGAAGTGCACTGTGACCCTTTTTTGTAAGATGCTATTCTTGCACTAAGTGACTCCTAAATACAGCAGCATTCTGTAGCCAGACTGCTTAGATAAACTGGAGTGGCAATGCTATTTCATCTAAAAATAGAGAAACACTTCTCCCCCCAAATACCTAGAGCCTGTACCTGTGGTCTCACAGGCAGCTGAAGGCAATCTGTTTGCACAATCATGGAAAGCAGCTGTCCTGTCCTATCCTCCGTCTCTGTTGGTAGGGATCTGCTCATGGGGATAACGCTCCAATTCACAAAATAGGATTAAGCCTTGGTCAGAGGCAGGAAATTTGGCCTAATTTCTTCCTTGGCTAAATGCAGTTAAACAGAAAGCTCTCTGAGGTGTGCTCTGATCATCAGGCTAACATTTTGCTCTTGAATGAGGGCTGGAGCAAAGGGAATGGTCAGGCACTGGTAGTACTTGAAGTTGTGCTACTTGAAGGGAAAACAGAATTCCAAGCTCATTGGGCAAGACAGAAAGCATGACACTAATCCCTTAATGTAAAAAGAAACAAAGAAGGAAATCATCTTGATTATATGATGTCCAGCTGTAGGTATGGGAAACACAGCTCTACAGATGAACAAGGGAAAAAAAAAAAATTTAGCTTTTTCAAGCATGAGCTGCTAATTACTGTCAATTAAAATCAAAACAAAAACCCCAACCCAAACCGCAGATTCGTCCTCTAAAATTTTAAAAGTCTGCATTTTTTTCATACATCTAGGTGGAACCTGCATGTTTATTATTAATTGAATTTGCTTTATCATGTATTAAATTATTAATTTAATTTACTTCACATTCATTTACTTCATCAACCCTGCAGTTCCTACTGTGAGGTAGCACTGTTACAGAAGCCCCAATTTCCATCTCACAAAATTTATGTGAATAATGATGAACAATGACAGGTATTTCTAAAATGACTGTTGTCCACACAAACTGGATTCGTGACCCAGTGTGCAACAAGCCAACAATTACAGACTCAAAAGGGATGTTGATTATTTATTTCAGAGTTCACAAGCCTGGGTGCTCAGTGGTATTCCACAAATGAAGCATACCAACTACCAAAACTTTTTTACAATTGACATATTTTAGCAAACAAGGGGATTAGTGTTCATCAGATACAAGTTACATAATTCTCTCATTAATTATTATTCTATCTTCTATTGCTTAATGATTCTCTCACTTCTAATGCTAATTAGTCTGCATGCTCAGTCTTTCTCTTCTTTTGGGTTGGTGTGTTTCTTGGATTGGTGGTCTATGTGTTGGTGGCCACTGATGTACCCCTGCCAGAACTAACTATGACCCAGTTGGAGCTAATTACAGCACAATTGCTCAGTTGGCTTTATTAGTGTCTTCCTTATCTTGGGGGTTCTGCCAAACACCCTCATAGCCCCTAAATTCTGCCTTCTTTGTGTCCTCTTTGAGTGGTACATCCTTCTTCCCAGGCTTGGTTAACCTCCCCCGAAGCCTGAGATCATTAAAGGATGTCCAGCCCTAAACCTTAACAAGGCAACTCTACAACAGTTAATTTGTCTTTCTAACACCTGGACATCACACAGATCTTGTTAGCTGCTACCTGCCTCACACATTAAATCTCCATTCTTGCTGTTTAGGCTTGACAGTATACAAAGATCAAACATATAAGAACACTCTTTCTTAAGAAAACTTAATATATTCCACATATATTCCAGCAACAATCAGCTGTCAGACTTTTTGAAAAGGTACAGACATCACCGTTCCTATTTTTGAGTTCCTCTTCCCTGAATTGTACAAAAAATGATGAGGCTACAGAGCAATTTCTACTTTTTACCCTTCCTTTGGGCTGCAATGATTGCCTTTCATTTTCAAGATGCTTCCAATTGTTAATATCAAGGGAAAGAGAATTGCTGCTATAAAGATTGTAAACAAGGAGACTGCTTGAAACCCTGTGTCATGGGCCTTCTGACATCATTCCACAGACATCACGCACAGAACTTTCATCCTCAACCTCAAAAGCAAAGCCACCTAAAGACTCTTTCAGATTGGACTGTCCTGCTAAGCCAGAACTGTGGCTGCTCTTTACCAAAGAGCTTCTTCATGAGCTGACATTCAGTCACCCTGAATTATCAGTTCAGGAAAGAGCTGCCATGTCCTCCCATATCCACAGGAACTCTCACACCAAGGCAGGACACGTCACTTAGATGAACTTCCAAGTGAAAATCAATAGAGAGGATACAGAAGGAAAGAGCAAGTATTAGCCACAAACTCTGCTGATCCCCAGCCAGACAACCATAAACTGCCCATTCTAGTTGAAGTCTGCAGCAAGTCACAGAGCTTTGTTTTCTTTTTTTCCTGGATCATGAAGAGCAGTTGCAATACTTTATTTCTAATCCACCTTCAGGACACAAGTAGGAAGGTATTTAAACAGGGAGACAAGGCTATATCAGCTGCTCTTTGAAGCTGGCTGTAAAAAGGAGTTGCAGCTGCCATAATAAAGTAACGCTTGTATTCTTACCTGTAAAATGTCTGGAATTCAGTCTGATTTGAACTATGCAGAATGTCTGCATATGCAGGTCAGTTCACAAGGCAGAACACTGCAAGTTGCTTGCTGTATCTGAGAGATGTATTACCGGTCAGAGAGAAAGAAACAAAATGTTCAGGGTGGCCAGGTGGCTGCTGGCGGCTGGGAAGTGCTGGCTGAGAGGATATTAGTGACACTGTAGCATCTCAGAACGCAAGGAAGTGTTTTCTAAAATAACCTGTTTTATCTGGGCAGGAGGAAGGAAAGGGAACAGTTTGCTTTTCAATCTGCTGCTCTTGCAAGGATTTCATTCTGCTTGTTCGCTTTTAACTGTGATCTACTTCAGGGTAGAGAAAGAGTAAATATAATCAGCTATAGATGGGACTCCTGCAGTTCAGAAACCTGCTATTGCCTGCAGCACAGCTAAAGGCATAGAAAATTTAGCTGAGATGTAGGATTTTATGATTGCATTAGCAAATATCGAAGTGCCACTGAAGACACACACTACATAAATGGGCTGGAATGGAACTATTCACAGCTGATTGCAGGAGCAGCAGAGGGGAGGAGCACAGGTACAAATTACAGCAAACACAGCTCCACTGATGCATGGAGGGCTGGAGTCTTACCAGGCTAGCAGGTGATTATTCCCCTTCTCCATCCCATTTTGTACAGAGGGAGAAACAGATCGTAGGTGCCCATGATGGCAAATCTCCAGCTGAGCTTCTTTAAATTTAAACTACATCTGATGGCACAATTAGAACTCCTGATTTTTCATAGGCAAGAATAATTTTTAAACGTTCTTCACTGAATGAAAAAGTATATATATTTTTTAATGAAATCAAAGAAGAGTATGAAAGGGAGCCATAATGAAGCATTTAATCTAAGAACTCTAGTTGTCCTTCATTTTCCAAGATTAATTACCAAAAACTTCTAGGAGCCTGCTAGAAGACACAGAACTTTTTTTTTATATATATAAATACAAGATCAAATTTTCTTTCTTAATAATTCTTTTCCTTTAAAGAAGAGTGTTTTTTCTCTTCTTCTCATATGTGCAGCCTTTAATTAGTCTGTTAGACAAAAGCAGTATTAGCTAGACTCTGTCACAATTACCCACATTTGGTAGCTAATTACTCCTTGAATAGTCTTAAGGCTACCAGCAATTTTAGTACAATTGGCAGCCTGGGGCCCCCAGGAGCTGTTCCAGCAGCCAAGAATAGCTGGAACAAGGGGGAGGGCCAGCCGTGACCCTTTCTCCTCAGCCACAACCTAACATATCTACTATGCCAAAGGCAAGAGTAACACAGAAATGAAAATATTCCCAAGTGGCTAAATGTGCTCTCTTTATAGCCTTTTTAAACTAATGGAGTGGCATAAAGGGACTACGGGGAAATAGAAAATAGGACCTTTTAAATGCTAAAGCTTTGGCAGGACTACTAATGATTTTTCAATTTTGCAATGTTCCATTAAAACAACAGTACTAAACACTTAAATGGGATCAAATTCTGACACGAGACTTCTATTCTAGAGCAATTTTATTCACTGATGCCTCATATTGCAACAATTTACATCACTGCAATATGGGTGTCAAGACAATAAAAAATGCTGACTTGATTTAGTAGCATTTCATATGCATTTTACACAGGTAGAAATTACTTCACAAGGGACATAGCAATGTCTGTGATTTCAGTAAAATTATTCCTGCTGTACACTTGCGTGATATCAGTGGAAGACTAAAATTAACATAAAAATTTAAATGAGGACCTCAGTTTTAAATACACTGCTAATTCAGATTCTGTCCAACAACTGTGAAGAGCATTGCTCTGTGAATTCAGCAGCACTGTGCTTGTAAAGAGCCAGGAATTCCTTTCAAAAAACTTCACAAATTTATGAGGCATCCCTTTCCACCACATTCTTTAAATTTAACCTTTAGCTTACCACTGTTGATGAGCAAATTGGTATGAGTACATGGATGTGGCAGCATTGCAGAGGCTGCCTCTAAGATGGACACAACAGCAATAGCTCAGCTGTCAGCAGCAGCAAGCACCACAAGGCTGTAATTTTGGAGAGACATTGACTTTAGCAGCAGGATTGACTTAGAGGTACTTCCAACAAATTTTCCTTCCTTGCTGCCTGTCCTGTTCTCTCAAGAGCTATATGATTTTTATCAACACAACTGTCTGTAAGGCCACCCTGTGAATAAGACCCAGGGAATTTAACAGGTATTAGAGAAAAATTATCAAAAAAAAAAAAAAAAAAAGAAGCATTGTTAGCCAGTTCAACCTGAATCAGTCTCATGATTCACTTCCCAAACATAAACACATACAGCTGTGTTGGAACAGCTGAAAGGGTTTCAGGAACAAGCAGCTGGCAGTTGAGGTGGGTCCTGGCAGTGCCTGGAAACAGGCTGCTGCTGGCAAAAGTGTGCATGGAACAAAACATCCACTGTTGTCCATCCTGGCATTGCTTACCTGCATGTGCACTGGCCAGTTCCAGGGCCATGGTCCACAGTTTGATGTACTGCAATAAATTGAGGCAGCAGGAACCATTTATCAGGGTTTGTTAGGGAATTTGCCTGCCCTTCTGGGAGCAAAGCAGGGATTGGAGAAACAGCAGTGTTCTTTTCACCTGACTGCAAATCACCAGCCTCAGAGAAAACAAAAGTAAGACATAACAAATTTGGGTTCCACCAAAGTGCAAACCTTGACCCTCCTGACTACCCCTAACAAAAGGTGCTCCTCTGTTCAGCTGCTCAGTGAGAGTTATACTAAGACCTCTTGCAAAGCACTGCACAAAATCCTCCCTGGTTTTAAAATCCAGAAAGATTCCCAAGTGTATGGTGTCCGAGATTTCCTGCCAGTTGTGCTCCATGAACATCAGAGTCCAAGACCTGAAGAACAGACAAGTGCAGCAGATCCTGAAGAGACAAACTGGGCAGATGGATTGTAAGACAGAACAGCTACTGTAGAAAAAAAAATATCAAAATAAAGATAGTCCAACACTGGAGCAGGTTGTCCAAAGGTGTCTCTTGACACTCCTTCCTTCAAAACTCAGCAAGACAAGGCCCTAGTCAATCTGATCTCAAATAGCCCTGCTCTGGTCTGAGATTGACCAAGTGACCTCCAGGATTCCTTCAAATTAAATTATTAAATCCCTTCAAATTTAATTATTCTGCAATTCTCCAAGGAGTCACCAAGGAGTGCCATGTGCATGACTGATGAGGCTCTAAGGATTTCAACTAGGTAATACCTCAGGGACAATGCCAAAAAGCAGTCAAAAAAAGCAAAGCCTCAGTCTATCCTTTTTATCACTTATACAGTTCCTCAAGCTCTTAAGGTCATCAAGAAAACCCCCTTATTTTTAATTTTAATTCCCCACTAAACTATGACAGGTAAGCACTTGATAACACAGGTGGTTTGGAGAAGCTCAGTGTTTAGAAGCAATACCAGAAAGGTGAAGAGTTCTGTTCAATTTCAGTTTTAATAGTAGCAAAGGTTTTGATCTTGGGTTTTGAGCCTCTTTCCTGATAATGGAGATCACATGTCTTTTCCCACCTCTTGTTTCACATGCTTTGGAAATTAAGGAAATGCCCATAGCTCTGCTAGTACTAGTAGTTGCATCAGAGTAGTGAGGGAGAGAGCAGCATGTTTGTAGCACAGGAAATGCTCTCACTCTTCCTTGGTATCTCTTATAAGAGTACAGAGCTTATGGGAAGCCTTGACATTAGGGAAGGTTAAGTGCAATTCAGGAAACACTGAGAAGGATAAGGATAGGCAAAAGGCCTTAACTTATCCTTCCAAAACAAAAAAAAAAAGAAGTAAAATAAATACTTATATATAAGAACAACATTATTATTTTCTGTAAGGCTGGAAGAGACCTTAAGAGAACTACCCAGGAAATCAGAACGTGGTTTTGCCTTGCATTAGAGCTTTTCCAAGCACTTATCATTTGGGGAAATTCCTTTTCTATCATCTGTGGGCAAAGCCTAAGTTAGGTGTGTCATTATCATAGCTGTGCAATGAGATCTAAGCACACTGGGAGTTAACAGCATAGCAATTATAACAATTGTATATAATTATAAATTGTGTAAAATGCTTCTGTGCATTTTGCCTCACTAGTGCAAAGTGAGAGCTATGGGGTTTTTAGAGATTTGTATCTAAAAAAGGCTAATTAGACCTATACAAAACATGTACACATGACATGTTAAGAGCACCAAACTGTAGGAATTAAAAAAATAAATACCGTGTGTACACAACATTATATTTAAAACAATATCTTACAATGGTAAGAGAAATGGCTCTTAATAAATTCTTCTACAGTGCAGCTCACAGCCCGAGTATTTCTTTGACAGAAGACCAGACAGCAATAGAGATGCTGGGAGGAAGGGAAACAGGAAGGTGGAGGAACACAAGGCTACTTCAATTCCTGAGAAATCCAGTCTCTGCATACCAAAAATCCCTTGGTATACTCCTCAGTCACATCCCACCAACTATTCTCTCCCATATTGTCCATATCCAAAATGGAAGAGTAAAATGTCAATGTCTTTTTAAAATATCCTGTATATTTTGAATTCTGATAAAGGTCCAGCACGTGTGAGTTTTCCTTTTGGATATCTTCACACCTTTTACTCTAATGCAAGGTTGCACCGGGGCCTGTGACCAAGCTCAATTCACAAGTGGCCTCAAAAAGTTTGAATTCTAGTCAGTCCCTGTACTTTTGCCTTTTCTATGCAAAGAGCAAGAAGACTTAGTTCAGCATAGCATTTATGGGAAGGGCACAGAGGAGGCAAAGCAAAATTCTTACTCCTAGGGTGTGATGTTACACAAATTTGCCATTATTTTACAAAAAAATGCACCAAGAAAAATCACAACACTGGAGCAGGGGCTTTTTCTTTTTCTCAACTCTGATTCCCATCTGGTTTACCCCAAACTAACATGCCCTATCATTCAAGGAGATTGGATCCTCTTGGAGTATCTGGGCCAGCCATACTCAATAATCTTCAGCAGTTCCTTTACTTTAGGATTTGTGGTCAGTCCTGAGACTCTGAGCGTCCACAACAGCCTGTATAGGAGAGTGCCTCTATAGTATCTGCTGCTCAGCAGCTGGATCCATTCCATCCCAAGTGCACTGGAATCACAAACAGCACAGCAGGTGTTTCTCTTGCAGGTAGAAGTCAAATATAGAAATCACTTTTTGGGTGAATCATCCTCATATGCAGCAAACTGCTCTGTATCATCAGCCCTTAACCTGGTATATTTCATCAACTATCGCCTGGAAGTGTTTTCTGTTGATGAGCTTTTTTTGCAAAATTCAACCCCAAAGGATGTTTTAAGTTCTTGTATATCTTTAGTACTTGCATATAATGTAAAGTGATTGCAGCTGAAGTAGCACTGCTGGTGCAGATTACATCAGAATGGTCTGGAGTCCAAGCCTGTGTCTGGAGAGAGTGATGGGAGTGCTTTGTAGGAGTTGAATAGCGGCGCACTGCCAGAGGGACAGGTTATTCCTTTACAGGAAACTGGGTTAAAAATACCAATCTCTCAGTACAACTTGGTGCCATTTGGAGAACAAAGCTTTCAAGAGGTAATAGTGGTAGAAGCAGGAGTGATGGAAGAATGTTAAAGATGCCTCAGTTGTGCCAAGACTGATTTTGGAAAGTTCACCAAAATGTATGCAGGGAGGTAACATGGCCCTTCATCTTCTAAAAGGTAACTTCTGCATTCTCCCACAGCACTAGCTTAGTAGAATAACAGCTCGACAAACTCAGACCTGAATAATAGGAATTCTTGTTTACTTGGGGCATGCAATGTTTACATTAGATGGGTATGTTATTTATTGATTACTGGTTCCAATTTTTAGGGGTCTTGTACCTGTAAGAGTTTTATTAGCATCACTCTCTCAGTTAGGAGGATATTTTTATTAACACTGTTACACCAGCACCATTGGTATAGATGCAGTCACACCAGAGCAAATGCATACCAGTGCATGCTGTACTTTTCAAGAGTTCTTGTATCCATATGAGTGCATCCACTTCAGGATATCTTTTCCTGCTGGGATGAAGGTACAGGTATGCTCTTACCTCAAGTTTGTCAGGCATAATACTCTTTTCAGCTGATTCCATGCTGCCATCATACCCTTTTGCCAGGTCTGCTCTAAGTTCCCAGCTCCATGTCTTTTCACAGACTGCGTAGTTTGGAGGGAAAAAAAAAAATCAGTAACAGTGCCAGCTGTTATAATCCCTGCTATTTTTCAGTTAAATCTGTTCCATAGGTTGGTCTTGCAAGCACCCAAGAAACTGCTGTTCCAGCCCAGTAAAGGCTGCAGTACAGGTGCAGGCAGAAACAGGTAGCCAAGGTGGCCTGAACAAGGCTGAGCAGTGCCATCATTGAATGTTGCACTGCAGTCAGTCACATTTCCTGGCCAAAGACTGACACTGGTGCAGTGGCAAAAATAAGTAAGTACGTTCTAATTAAATGTAAACGAAAATTAACAAAATCCCAACAAAAGTCTTACAGGACCTCAGCCAATTTTATATCAAAACTGGTAAAACTTGCATACACCTACTGATGGACTTGGCCCTCCAGCTTTGGAGATCTCAAAAATCATTGGGTTCACACCATAATGTTCTGGTTTGCTACCTTCACTTCCCACAACTATTGCCATGACAATTCAGCTTCCAAACGAAATGTCACGGATTCATAATATGACACAGAAGCTACATATTTAAAAGATGAAACATGGTGGGACACACAAAATCAATTCCTTTTTCTTTCACAATATGGGCCCAAACCTAACCAAATAATTTCAAGAATTATGTTTCTAACTATCACTATGACTCTTTATTTTCCCCACCTCATTATTTACATTTACACGAGTCCACTCAAGATTTCTATACAAATCATATTCTGGAACATTTCTGTACTTGCCTAAGGTGTAAAATATAATGTGAATTTGTGAGTTTCTTCTTCTTTCCCTCAGAGGAAAAAATTGTCAGTCTATTTACAGCTAGTCAGGTATAGACATGCTTTGACTTGAAGCAGATTTTTCTAAGGTCTGTGCAGGGTTTATAGCATATCAGGGTGGTAGGCTATCATTCTTTGTGATTGTAAATAGCTTGAAGAAATAATTTTGTCCCAGGAGAGGTCCTATCAGATGAGATACTGTCTGTTTGGACCATTCTAACTTTGTGCAGGATCAGACATAACTTATCCAGCTCAACTGACAGAAAGCAGGCATAAACCCTGAATAAACAATGCAACATATGCTCTGGCTCATTTGGTAAAAATATAGTGTGCTCACACCAATTCAGATCAAATTTCAACTGCCAGGAAATCCCACATTCACAAATTTTATATGACTTCCTGCAGAACCACAGCCTTACATTGCTTCATTTTCTTCTACATATTAATTGAGTTTTAATTACTTTATAATGGGCACATTTCTTTTTCTCAACTCTGAGAAGATATTTGAAAATATATTTGAAAATATATTTGAAATCACCCTGACAAATACTTTGTGGAATGAGTCTACTATAGCATAGTGGCTCTTCAAGTAGGGAAAAACATGATCTCCAGAGAGTACCAATGTCCCTTTCATAACACTGGTGTATATGACTTTGTAGCTTTATGGTCTGTACAGAAATTAACTCACATGGCAAAGCAGCAATAAAGATGCTCTGCAATAAGATTGCTCTGCAATAAAGATGTTGGACTGGTAGTAAGTATATCTGCACCACTGGAGACAAACTCATGTGTACTTGTGGGCTACTTTTCACCTCTTTGCAGCCATTAACAGCACTGGAATAGAGGAAACGGGTTACTCTGACTTCCAGCAGCTCATAGTCCAGCACAGGCTTTATGCTGTGTCTGAGCTCTCCTATGTACCTCTGCATACTTGAATCCCTTTCTGGCACAAATTACTATAAGTACCTGGTTGCTGTTACCATTGAGGAAGGGTTTAGGCTCTGAGATTACTTCTGCCAAGTCGGCATCAAACACAGAGTTTAACAGCAAAGTTCCCAAATCCTTAGTGGTGTTAAAGACAACCTCTCTGACTCCCTCCAGGCTGTTTCTGTGTCATGTCTGTCCAGCTCCCAATTCTAACAATCAGATTGTTACATTATAATATTGCATTGCCTCTTTGAAACATGGATTTCTCACTCAGTTTCAGCCTAGTCCTGGTCATTACTCAAAATCAAAAGGAAGACATAGGGGTACAGAGATAACAGATGGATAGGCACACACACTAAGCCTGCTTTTCCACTGTCTTGTGTTTTATTTGGTCACACACAGGCCCGCTAGGTGACTGCAGAACACAGGAGAAGGGCTCCTATTTTAATTTCTTAGTATTATTTACTTACCTGCAAAAAGGTTTTAATAACCAATGGTTTGCAAGGTATATCACTTGTGAATTAGAAACTCTGAATCTAGCCTCGGATATTTTCAGACTAACATGTACAGTCAAGAAAACAACAACACACAAAAATTACCTTCTTCTTCCTTCCAGTTGTCCTCCAAATCTTTAAATACTTAATGTATTTATTATATGCACAATAATTACACTCCTCTCATCACAGGATCTAGATTACTCCCGAAAGGATATGGTTGTCTCTTCTCAAATAAGGCTTGTCTACATGAACCACCATAGGGAATATTCCCCCCCAGAAAAAGTTGGGCCTAATTTTTCCTCCCAGAAGTTTTAACACCAGAAGAAATAGAAGTCCAGTTCTGAATGTCTAGAGGAATTTGGTCACACCTATGTCAAAACCACTATTTTCCAGTGTCAAGCACTGAAAGGACAAACTTGATTCTTGTTCAGAACCAGTGGCATTGCTTGCAGTGGATTAGCAGTTGTTGACATACTTGGGCCAACCTCATCTACCTTCTCCTGACATTGTTTCAGAAGCAAGTCCCAGACAATGTGGGACCTGCAGAGAAAAATCAGCTTATTGTTCTCAGCCACTGCTGAAACAGAGCGTGGGTTTGGCAGGCAGGACAGCACTTCCTTTTATGCTATCAACAGTTTACACTCATTTGTAGCCTTCTTCATTTTGCACCTTCACTTGATAAACTGAAAGTGAGGACTCTGACAAGGTTTGGATCTTGCAAACTTTTTGCTAGGAGTTGGTTTAAGCTGACTCACACTTTTGGGAAGCATCCACGCTTTTGAAAAGAAATCAGAAAGACTAAAATTAGAAAGACTATGTCTATTCAGATGAGGCCATTTTAGGGAGCAGTTTATTGCTGGTAGATAGGGTGGTTTGGTGCCAGAAAAATGGTTTGGAACCACCATGCCTGTATGTTATGAGGCTTTATAGAGGCCTGTGGTGCTTATTCTTTAACAAGCTTTAGGTTAGGTGGCCATAAATTTCAGCTTTATAGTGCCAGAATCATTGTAAGGTTTCCATAGGGTTGATTGTTTTTTTAGATGACATGTCAAATTAAACATAAATCTTGGCATGGGCTTTTCTGCGAGCACGGGATGCTGTTATAGCTGATCTTACAGGTTGGTTGCTTTACTCGTCTTCAAAAATTCTGAAAATGGCATGATGTTCATTTTTTTATGATTAAGTGAACAAAAATGTCTAAACAAACAACTTATTATCTAAAGCATATTAAAGAAAACCCTTAAGAGCAAGGCCATCAAACCTTCTGTCAGCTAACAAAATCCTGGTTTTAACTACCTAGTAGAGTTTGGCAGACCAAAGCTAAAGTGAAATCTGTGAAAATAAACTCTATAAATGCACTGTCATAACTTTTATGTGCTATACTATGCAAGTTATTGCTCAGAGACCTTGTAATTAGTCTTCACAGAATTTGTATCTGCATCTAAACTTTAGACGCTGGAAACTCTGTTGCCCTTCTATCAAGTGTCTTCTTTCCTCATTTTTCCTCATGCTGTTGTCAGCGTTTCTTATCCTTTGTTCCTGTTGTACCTGCTGCAAGTTTGAAGTTTGGTGTTCCTCTTGTGTATCCCCACAGCAGTGTCACTGGGGATGAGATTCAGCTCCTTGATACCTGTAGCAGTGGCTTTGCTCAGCCTCCTAACTGGCCCTTCCATTCTCTGAGTACCTGCAAAATCGGATAAAGAGGATTTGTTGACCTGAAATTCCAAAGAAAAATGTTGTCAGGTTTCTCTCTGATAAAGGCCTCAGTTTACAAACTGTAACACAAAGGTTGTGCTGTCTAAGAAATGAAAAGGTTGTGTGTTCAAGTACAGGAATGTTTTCAGCAACCTGTGAAAAGGTTTTGTAGGCTCTGGTGACAGTACCATGTACCAGTGAATGTGAGTCTTGATAACAGAAATTACCCAGCAAAATTCACCTTATTAATCAAACCAATCAAAATTCTGGCTGTGCAACAAGTTCGTAGATAGTATTCATTAGTAAGAGGCAAAGGCTACTGATGAGTTGCTGATGTGAACGATCCCATCTGATAAACAAAATCTGACTGTATTCCTCAACTTCCTCCCCTTTCCGCACCAAAAATAGAAAAATACAAAGGGCAAAACCTGAAATAAACATGGACTTTGCCACAGAGGACTTCAGTAATTTACTCCTTGCTATGACTGCTTGCCAAAGAACAGGAGCTGCACGTGTGCAGTTTTCATACACACCCCTCCCAAAAGGGAGAAGAAAAAATAATAAGACTGACAAGGACAGACTGGCTTTTGGTGACTTTGAACCCTGACATGCTTTGTCCAACGAAGAGGTCTAATTATCATGACAACTCTATCTCAATCTGTTTGCCTTATGCGTGAATGATGCAGTTCTAGATTATGACACCACACAAAAGGAAAGGCATCTAATTGTATGTATGGTGCCTATTTAAAATATATAGGTCACTACCATGACACATTTACACTTGGCTGTGTATTTACCATCCTCCCTCCTCGATAATGAGGGGGACTTTGGAATGGAAGAGAGGCCATAAACTTCTGTGTAAAAACGCCTTTTGCCCTTTACAGAAGCCGGTCTCTCCAGGAAAAACCAACACCGTAGCAGACAGGGCTAAATTAAATGGATGTCGGCTCGAGACACGGGTTCCTTCACTTTGATCCTACAAAACAGTACGCACACGAAAACACAACGGCATTTTACAAGGATAATCCCAAGAGTTAAAATGAAAAACACCGTTTTTAAAGACTAAGAAATAGCATTTGATTTTTTTACCAAGGAAAAATTGAGCCCCAGACCATTAAGTCTGAAGAATCTTAACTCTCTTCTAGCCCAAACCAGCACAGTGGGCCAATATGAATTCTGTTATGTGACTGTTCATATTGCATTTTCAAATTTTTCACTGAAATTCCTGAATAATTCAGCAGTCCTTCATTATAAGACATGATATTAAACAGTTTTTCATAGGTCTACATGTAGAACTTAAAATAAATATGAAATAAATATGTGCAAAGGAATTCAGGCAGGTATTATTTTGAAATAAGACATCAAGCACTGCCTTGACCTCACCAGTGTTTCCAAGCTGTATCAGCCTAAAACAAAATTACCAGTGCATCCCATACATTAAGGTGGGTATAAAAATACCCCAGATCAATGGAGCTGATTGATGGTTCTGTGACTCCAAATTTACTCGGAAATCCCTACATTCCTGCACACACAGTCCACCTACAAATCTATCCTGAAGGTAGCCTGTCCTTCTGTGATAAGAGATGTCTCTTCAGCTTCAAAACCAATGGAAAATACGCCTCAGCCACGAGAGTGGTTGGTGTCAGAGCTCAACTTCTGTTCGTAAAGCTGCGCTCTTCTTGTGCTTTTCCCTGAGTTGTCTTCTTTCCAGAGGCTGCAATAAGCAGTGTTATAAGCGTAATAAGAAAAGAAAAAGTGAACAGCATCACTCTGAGTCAAGGCATTCACCTCCTAATGGATAAGTTATTCAGAGGATCAGGAAGCAGAACAAGACTGAGACTGTGTGTGAATAATGATGAGTTACTCACTTTTGAGGTGTTCTTCAATTTTCTCAGGGAAAAGAAAAAAAAATATAAAATAAATAATTACTCAAAAACAACCAAAGCTGTAACATCTGAAAATAGAAACTTCTTTCATACATTTTTTCAGGCCTTACTAAGCACTTCATGGGTAACTGCCACATGTAAATATTATTACTATTTTGTTTGCTCTTCAGATCAAATCCATGCGAATGAAGTAGCTGTGCATGGATTTCAGAATTTGAAACACTCTGAGGGATTTTCTCCCACAGATAACCCACCGTGCCCAGCTTTCCTTTCACTCCTTTAATCATATCGCTGCAATTACTCCCCTGACACCAGCAATTATATACATTAGCTATACCTGGGCTTCCCAATCATGGATCAGGATCTATGACAGCTGGCTGCCAATTAGATCAAAATAAGATTTGTTCCCACCTAAGTAACCACTGAGATGCAGAGGTAAAGAACAGCACAAGCAGCACAGTAATGCTGAGAGACTTTTGGAGACCATTTATCAGTTGTGTAACTCTTACGCTGTACAGGGACAGACTTTCTGTCTTGGCAAACCAGTCAGGCAAGGAAGAAACGCTGGAAAAGGTCATAGTGGAGAAACTCAGTTTTCTGGCAGTTCTCTGGCAGGTCAAGCTAACAGCACTGTAACAAAATTTGACAGGTTTGGAAACGGTCTAATCCAGATTTATTTACCATTTGCCTATTTTATAGTGTTTAAATTCTTTCACGTACAACTCTTCCAAACGCGGTCTTTTAAATTATTTAATGTCCTTAGGGCGGGTTCCTGGAACTCCTCTTGGTTTCCAGCTCTTATCTGGGGATCAAAAATAGCCACCATGGCTCACAGAACTAAGCCAAGGTGTCCCAGCCAGGCCCAGGCAGCAATATAATCTCTTAAGAAGGCATCCAGGACAGAAGAAACGAGGATTAAAAGGAATGGTTGGAGTTGCTACACTGACTTCTTAAAGTACACCTGCCAGGATTTACCACACCACCACATTCACACACTGGGAAACCACAGGTTTTCAAAGAAACATGGAGAATGATTTAGCCACTCTGGATGAATTTAGAGGCAAGACCTTTCTAGGAAGATGGGTAAAAGTATTTCACATCTCTTACCATTTGTTTTTGTTTTCTGAACCGATCTTTGAAATAAAAAGGAAGTTAAGAGACCACTTTAAAATGATATGGAAAAATCTGTTCTAAACTGTAGAGGGAAGAAAAGCCAGAGATAAGACTGCAGCTTTTTCTGATCTGCACCATAGCTGTGCCCAGACAATTTAAACATGTTATAATTCTGTAATAAAAGCTGTTGTTAACCACAATCAAGCTGCGACTTGTTCAGATAAAAGGACTTTCTTAATAGTGTTTACTTACACATGTAATAAATAGAGCCTGCTGGGTTAAGGAGAATAGTGATAAGTATTTTAATTGCAGGTCTTTAACTAGCAAGAACTTTATCCTGTTTCCTCACAGAGGTAGTCATTACTGAACCGGCTCAGAGGCAGAAGATTAAACACCTAATCATTACACAGGGTGTTGAAAACTCGGGGCTTCATGAAAATGCCAAGCACCCCTAATGTTACTTCCCACTGGGTTTAGTCCCTCGCACTGCGTTCCTAGCTCTGCGAAAACATTTGAGTTTTCCAAGCGAGTTACGTGATTGTGAATTACTCCTAAGGCTGGTATTAGGCAAGGATGCTCCAGCAGCACGGAGTTGCGCGGAGTAACAGCGTTCCTCAAGTCCGAAGTATTCCCTGTACCACGTTCCAGCCGCGGGGAGAGTTGCTGAGCCAGGCTTACATTCCCCGAGCCCTGTTACACATCCACAGAGGGGCTCTTCTGTATTACCCCATGAGACTGGGAACACGCTCGCAAAGTGAGAGGCGCAGAAGGGCTTAAGTTCTGCTTCCAGGTCTTTGTCTTCCCGGCAGGGGTGCTCCTACTGAGACGACCTACTCACACCATCTCTCCCCTGGGAAATAATAAAACCTTGAAGAAGTCTTTCCTCTCACGTAACTGAGCAAACCCCCGAGGAGCACGGGTAGTACGTAACGAGGTATACGAGAGCCATCTATGTGCTGCCAGTGACACATCCCACAGCACGGGAGGTGATCCTAGTGCATCAGCCCTCTGCCAGCAAGCACCCCGTTTTCTGGCAGCCAGAAATGGAAGACTACCTTTACCCTAAGCAGCCAAGTGCATCAAGCAGCCCCCAGAGCCGCCTGCGCCTCACGGACCGGCCCTGCGTCACCCGAGCGGGCAGCGCCGCCGCCTCAGAGCCCTGCGCGGGCAGACGTGTCGCTCGCCCAGCAGCTGCCGAGCGGGCGCTGCGCGACGTGGCCGCACCGCGGTGGCCGAGCACGGCCGGCCTTCGACCCTCTCTCCCCGGCGGTGGGCACGGCCGCCGCCCCGCGGGTCG
>VYXF01005765.1:195543-238286 GCA_013397295.1 Polioptila caerulea | reverse complement strand
TTTCTTCCCCTTCTGTCTTTTCTAGTAGGTTTGCCAAGTGCAGCTGAGCAGTGCTTTCTTCGTTCTAGCGCTTACGGCTCAGGAGAGGAAACCAAGCGGCTGGTTATTTATTGAGGTGTTACTGCCATATTGAGTGTGGCTCTTAGGCAGGATAGAGGTAGGCAAGGAGAGCTCTGGGACTAGGATGTTGCTGCTGTTGGGAAGAGTGCAGAAATCAAGCCAGTCCAGTAAACAGACAGACAGACAGACAGCACTCCTCTTCGGAGAGGAAATGTGTGTTTCAAAGGTTCTGAAAAGCAAGCTCCAAAGAAAGTTCTGGTTTTGTATTCACCTTGTGCACTGTGAAACTGCATCATATTTTCTCATGATAAACAGCGTTCTTAATAATGAGGTGGGTAAACTTACTGGTGAGCACTGTGTTCACGACTGATGCCAAAGGAAATGAGGTTTATGACTGCTGATAATTTTCTTCTTTAAACAATGGTGGTGTGGAAAACTTGATCTAATCAAACTATGCAGGAGTTTTCGTAGTAGGCATGGCAGTCTTCCTTGTGGGAGGGGTGGAGGGGAGAGAGGATGCTTCCCACTCGCCCAGGAAATAGTTCAAGTTAAGTAATCATTTATTATTATTTAATAATTGAGGTTACAAAAAAGAAAATTATAAAGCTGGCATGTTACAAGTCTTTGGTTCTTGGCGGGGAAGGGACAAGCAGTTCTGTGGTTGAACTGGGCCAGAATTTTGTAACTACTTTATGTTCAAAGTTTGTGATACCAGTTGCAGAAAGGGAATCTGCTGTAATTGAATTTAAATGCTTTTTTGGCTGGGTACTGTAAAAGCTCACAGGGGAATCCAAAGTACCTTGCTGGGCTTTATGTTGTTTATTAACCAGTAAAGCTGAGAAAATGCAGCCTGGTGAGCTGCAGCTTTCATGACACTTAATCAGGCTAGTTCTTTTGTCTCTCTTATTTAGGGGTTTTTATTCTGAGACCTGTGTGCTGGCATAAAATGCAGGTAATACACATGCTGCATGAAACTTAAAACACCATTGAGCTGACAGGGTGCTCCATGAATTAATACTGAACCATTATCTAAACATTCACTTTCTCTCTTTATGTATCAAACTCCAGTTAAACGTTAGACTCTCCAGATACCATCAGTGGTTCACACTGTCTACCTTTGGAGGCCTGTTATTGTGAAGAAGCTAAAACTTAATGTTCTAGGACATCAATCTGCTTTGTGATAACTGGTAGTAGCTGGCTTCCTTAAAAGCAGTGCTTCTAGTTTTTTGTCATGAGGGACAAAGGCTTTCTTATTTTTTTGTCCCTGTAGTGAAAGATTGCCTTTTTCCAACAGAAGTGACATCGTTTTCATCTGTCAGATCTGTAACTTGGAATGTTGCACGTAAAGCTCAACCAGTGCATCATCAGCTGTGTGTTCTCTGCCAAACATGGTGATTTTTCAATCCTGCTGATGTGGTTTCCCTCTTTGGATACGTATCAGGGAATTTTTTCTTGCAACTGTTCTGTTGGCTGAAAAGAAAAATACTAGTAGGTAGTTTGCAGGCCTTACAAACCTGAGAAGAGTTCAGGTGGAAAAGTCTCCTACAGCTGGCTGAGTTATTTTCAGAAAGGCTTCAGCCAGAGTAGCAGATGTCCACAGCAGTTCTCATGGAAATGTTATGTCTCATAGCTGGAGCGTGGCAAGGGAAGTGCAAAGCATACCAACAAAACGTGGCCAAATTTTAACAGAAGAAGGAGCTGAGGACATTGGCTTGCTGATATTTCAGGCTCTGACTGTGAGCTTTTTGTAGCTGGTTGTGGGACTGATGTGAAGAGAGAGTGCTTCAGCTTTGAAGGCAGTGGGAGGCAGTGGCTGAGGGCTCCCTGTCAGTCTTCAACGAGTCTGGAGGGCTGGGTTAATGTTGAGTGACGTGGCTGCCTCAGGTGGCTTCTCGTGTCTTCATAGTAAGGTCTGGTTTTTCTCCTTCAGTGTAGTTTGGATGCCGAGGTGTTCCTTTTTTTTCTGCTTATAGCAGAACGTTTAAAATGTGCAAAATTGTCATCTAGTCCAGATTTTTGTCCAACAAATTTGATACACCATTAAAGTTTCCACCAAACTTCTGATTTTATTCAAAGTTCTCCTGGTTTTAAGTTTCTGTCCCACGAATCCTGTTATACTTTGGTCCATTTCATTGAAGAGCCCATTATTTTTCAATAATGACTGAGTGTTGAAGCCATCCTTTCAAACAGCTGTGACTGAAAACTTCATTTTCTCGAACATTTAATCCAAGTGTTTCCCATTTTTTTGTCTTTTTTCCTTTTCTAATGTTGTCTTCTTTAAGCCTTCCACAGTTTCTCTCATTGATATCCTGTAAGTCTTTGGTATCTCTTAATGTATTTTAGATCAAAGTAAAGAAAGGCTACACTGCACATGTAACAGTCTGTGCCTCCAAAAACCACTTTGCTTACACTGAACTCTTAATTTCAAACTTTACGTGCCAAGTTCTTTTCCAAAGTGCTGCTCTGTCCTGCAAATACACCATTTGTTTCTAGACTCCACTTAGGTGTATTAAATTCCACTTCTGCTTCTGCCCAGATGAGTAAGTGACCTAGAATGCTTTGACTGATTATTAACTCTAATTAATTGCCTTTCCCTTCATCATCCACAAACTCCAAAAGAAATAAGGTAAACAATTAGTGGTTCACTATTAGAAATATCACATAGCCAGACTGTCAGAGAACCTCTATTGGGATGATTTCCCATCTCTAATCACATCTCATGATTTAGGGTCTAGTCATTAATACCTTCTGTGTGTGCTGTGCTGATTTTATATCTTAACAGTGAGAGACAGTTTCTTACTTTTCATTTGTTGTAACATTGAACTTCATGTGTTTGTTTGCATCAAGATTTCTGGTTGTGTATTTGTCAGGAGAAGAGCATTGTAAGAGTTAGTGTACTTTATGTCAGCAAATCTTAATATTTAGCAATTAAATTTGCATGCCAAGGTTGTGCTGTAAACAGGTTTTGATTAACTTAGTAAATACTTTGTGCATTTAGGAGAAATACGTGTCTTTGAGCATGACAAAGCAAGATTATGTGCAACCCTGAGTATGCAACTGTTCACGTCACTTTGTGGTTCCTAATGTTTCATGATCTCAAAATAATCAATTTCCTGACTTTCCTTTGCTGCAGTTATGTTGTCACTGTCAACTCATTTCTCATCCCGCTCATCTTTAATGATGTCATGAAGATTTCTGATTTTCCAGGTTTGCTAAGAAGAATAGATTAGATAGTAGTAGTTCCTTCCACAAAAAATATTCCATCATAGTTCATTTTCCATGAAGGGAAAACTGCCTTGGTTCCATTGTAATAAACTGGCGTCATTTTTCCCGATAATTTGTATAAAAATAATCTGATGCTGTTAGACTTTCTTTGTGATTGAGTGCCATAAATTTCACTGTATCCCTGTTGACCACATGGCAGTGGTGCTTTTCCATACATTCTTTCATCCTTTCCAAGGGTATGGTTAGAGTGAAATGTTGCAGGAGGGACTCTACATATGTTGTATTTGGAGAATGCTGTTAAGGGTGGCCTTATCTTAAGAACACAACAGGCTGAGGGGGTTACAGATAAGTACAGAGGATAAGACTGGGGGGAAAAAATGTTTTCTGTAGAGTGTGAAAGGTCTTCTCAGTGGTTCTGATGTTTGTCAGCACTTTGGTTGTCTGTGTAGTGGAAGTGTCTCTCACTCTGGGATTCAGCTTTTCAGAGAAATAGCGTTAGGATAAAGAAATGGAGTTCCAGCCAGAAGCAGTAAAACTAAAAGGTGTATATGTGCATATTGGTGAGAGATGGTTTCCATACTTCTGGTTAAAGGGAGTTGTGCCTTTGCTACCAGGGTAGAGGTTGTTCTGAGCCTCCAGGCCATGGTCATGGAGAGCAGTAAAGTGGTTTTGTACAGGAAGATCAGCACCGTCTCCTCTGCTTCTGCTCTGTGTGTCTGTCAGTTCTCTCTCTCTTGTTTTTTAAATTTCTTTTTCCCTTTTTCACAGCTTCAGTATATTCCTTAAAACTTGAACAACTGTGTGTTTCGTAAGAGGTCTGTGTAAATTCCTAGTTCCTATTTAAACTGATCATTTCCCAGTCACAGAATTGATTAGGCTGGAAGAAACCTCTGAGATCATTGAGTCACCTCACATGTGAGGGGCCTGATCAAGCAGTGTTCTCAAAGCAAGATAAATGAAATGTGATGGTGACATCATTGTTAGTGACATGTAGATATTAAGTCCAGTACACAGCAGCATCGCCCTCATTGAACAAAAAAACCTGGCCAGCGTTGCTTGTCTTATTGGAAAATGAGCTGGTGGCCAGAACATTTCTCACTAAACCAAGATGTGGAATCTGGGTCCTTCTCAAGAATGCAGCTGTCTTCCAGAAAGCTCCTGACTGCTGGCCTACAGACTCTCTTACCAGTGCTTGTTGTCTGCCCCTTTAGTTGAAATTGGGTCATTGATTCTTGCACTTCTTTTTTTTTTTTTTTCACAGAGTTAAAAAGCAAGTAAGCAAAAGAGAGAGTGAGTCTCTCTGGCCTTGTGCCTGAGGAGTCAGGTTTAGACCCCTGTTTCTGGGCAGTTCCCATCTTAGCATGTAGACTGAACATCTGTAGAGGCTGCCATTTAGCATGTGGATTGGTCTCTGAAGAGCACATGGTTTCCATGCAAGTTGTAACTTGAAATTGACCCACATCTTCCCTTTCATGTAAATCTGGAGCAGTAAAATTAAAATTATGTCACCTTGAATTCCCAGTGATAAATGTTATTAGAAACCTTCTGCTTTCAAGCTACATCTCCAAATAGCTTACTCTTAACTTTCAGCTTTTTCATTCTCTCATGAAAGATGCAACACTGAACAAACACATGTCAGGATTCAGACAGAAAATTTGAAACAGCCAGTGAAGGTTTCACTTCAGCTTGGAGTGGAAAAACTAGGCAAAGCGATAGAATAATGCAGTTGTTAATAATTTTGTAGCCTGTCTCCCTTTGCCCTAACTCACGTGAAAGGGGAGATCAGTCCTTATTCTTGTCTGCAGATTAACGAGTGTTGTCCATGAGTATCTAAACTTCAGACAAAACTGGGGTTCATTTCCAGTAGCTGTATGGAGCCCATAGATGCATATTTGGTGATTGCTTTGAAGTGCTTTTTGACTACTTGAAGAAACCAAAGCTGCTAGTTTAAAACTGAACCTTGTCGTTAACCTGTGTGCCTTCTTTAGAGAAATCACATGGACCTTGTGAAGATGAATACAATTCTCAGCTCACCTATCACTTCATTAGCTATAAAGTCCACATGTGGCTGTCTGTGGTGTATTCCCCGTGCTGCCCCTTGGAGTGATCCAAAGTTCAGTGTACAGCGTTCACCTTTGTTACTGGTGTTGGAGTAACAGTCTGGGACGTTCCACTGCTCCCAAACTGAAGTGGTCAGGGAGCCTCTTTGGCAACCAGGGGTATACTCTGAAGTTGGATACCAGCATAGGTTTTGCTGGGGGGACTCTTGGCCAAACTGGCTGAAAATTGAAATGTGTGCTGTTCCAGGATCCAGTTTACCCTGTTTTGGAGGAAGTGACTAGAAGCAGTGCTTCCAAATAAAACCTTCATGGTTCAAAATTTTTGAATATGTTGCTTTAGGTTGAATAGATTTTTCCTTGTCTGCAAAGAGAAATTAAATCTTCATTAGAGAACCAAAACAGTGCTAGGAGATGCAGAAATCTTGAATGCATTTTTCTGGTCTGGAGAGACTTTGACTTTAACAATTCTCAAGGTACCCAGTTTTTTTTTGTGAATAAAGACAAATGTCAGGCTGAACAGGATGTCAAATTCATCCAGGCTGCTGTATTCTTAACTGGATTCTGAAAGGGAGTGAAGCTCTGCAGGTGGTGGGTAACAACGTTTTGCATGTGCTGTAGCTTAGAGAAGGGTGTACTTTATACGAGGTGGAGTTGTGAGGTAGGTGAGGACTTTATACAGGGGAAATGCAGTGTATGGACGTGGAGGTAGAGATGTGTAGATAGGCAGGCAAATATGTGGGGTGATAACTGGTGTCAGGGCTAAAATAAACAAAGGCTCTGAAACAGAGGTCTTTAAATGTGAAAGCCACGATGGGAAGAAAAGTATTTTTCAAGGAACAGCTTTCCTTTATGGAAGACTTGTACCTCCATATAACCAAGTAACGTGTAGCAGACGTATTTTAATTGGTTTTGACACATCCCTGACTCTTGTTGTTGTACTATGCTAAGTAGGAGTGGGAGGAGAATTTTTTAAAGACATATTTGATTGTGAAATGGCTAATTTAGGGATACAGCAAAAAAAGAAAAAAAAACCACTGAAATTTTGTGATACGGTCTCAGAAACTTGCTTGGGTTTACATACCTGTGCTACAAGGCACTCCTCCTGCCCTCTCTCCATCGTGTCTGTCATGTCATGCTGCAATCAATTATTTACAGCAGGAGCCAGGCTAAATAGGAGGGCAGACAAAAGGAAAGGAAAGGAGGACTGTGGGTAGGGCTTGCAGAGTAAATTGCATCAGGCCATGAAAGAACTCCGTGGGAGTGTGTCTGGGACTGCACTGATGTCTCTACCTCAATCATGTTCCTGAAAGATACTTTCTCCCCAAGATTTTATGTGCTGGCACCTTCCTGGACACTTCTTCAAGTGCAGTGAAATCTAATATGCAAAATAGCTTTTTCAGACTGTTGCACCAGTTTTTTATATAAAAGTGAGTGACTAGGGCTTAGAGCAGAACCCCAGACCTGTATGTTTTGGATTAATATAAAGTACTGTAGTTAAACTCTGTGTAGAAGCACCTGAATGGAAGCTTTAAATCTTGAAGTAGATTGCTTATACTGGGATCTCTGAACTTCTGCTTTAGGAACCAAGGTGAAGCCAAGCTTGCACCATTTACTAATAATCACAATTCAATATTTACCTTTTAGTATAGGATTAAAGAATAGAACACATTTCTAAGTTACATTTGCAGAGCTGGAATTTAAAATGCTGTCTACTGAGTCCAAAGGTTAGTTTTTACAAGTTAGCATTCCACTGAGTGCTTGGACCTGGCTTGATGATTCCTCTGTGACTTCTGAATACTTCTGTAATAAACATTCTGGAATGTTAAAGTTCAAATCCAGTTTTAGGAAAGAAAAAAAGGTACTGGTGTAATTGCATCTGAGATTACTGGATACTTGCAGAAATTTTGCATCCATTAATCTTAATGCAAGCTGATGTATTCTTAAAGTTTTCATGCTTTCTGTTAAGTGTGTTACTGAGATTTAAGAGTGTTCAGTGCTTGATACAGATAAAATACCATTCTCTTTTTAATATAAATAATTGGAATCAAATTGGTGGGCCAAGAAGTGGCATCTCAGCAGGTGCTGTTAAACTCCATAAACCACTAAATGCAGGGTAGAAGGGAAGTGGAGCAAGGTGCCACTCTCTGATTAGCCAGAGTTTGGAAAGCACCTTATGCAAATAGTAGGATTTATGGACATATTTTCTTGATACACTTCAAAGAAAGGAAAAACTGGGGATGGAATATTGTTGGTGGGGTCACTAAGTAACACTTTCTAATTGCTTTTAAGGATTTACTAATTGTGGTGTTTGTAAGTGCTGTTTATAGCTCCCGTGTTCTTCATTCAGAACATCAAAAACGAGATTACTTGAATGCTGTTTTGCTTGAAGCAGGACTTTTTGTTTGAAGAAGCTCTGTGTTGTGTTGCAGATGATGGTCATTGCTGCCTCTTAGCCTGTCCTGTGGAAGTGACTGAGCATGCAGAGTGCATTGGAATAGGATTGATTTCAGTCTCTAAACCCTGCTTTTCAAATAAATACCTCATTCAGGATACAAATAGGAAAGCTGGCCCTCTTGACTTTGTTTCCCTGAAGTACTGTACCTGTAGTCTCTGATCCCTGAGGTAGTTCCCATGAATGCTGTTCTTGGAGCTAAATACCCGAAAGGATGAGCACAGAGATGCTGTTCATCATTGTGGTCAGACTAGTACAGTGCAGACTTCCAGCTGATAGTTCATTCTCCTGTACCTATTTCTTGTGAAATGGTGCTTTGAAATCAGTTGGTTTATTTCCAGAGAGACGAGGGAATTGTCTTTGGCACACAGGACAACCTTCTGTTCTCAGGTTTGACTGTAAGCAGCTTACAATGCCAAGCACTCTGGGGTGGAGAGACAACACCACTCCTGGTGAGGACATGGTTTCTTCTAATCCATATGGTACTCGGGTTCCCCACTGCAGGAATTCTCCCTGCTGCATTCAGCCTGTGTCTCAGCCCTGGAGTCAGTGCCCAGCAGGAGCAGATAGGTGTGGTGGCTGGAGCGAGCAGCCTGGGAGCAGCCAGCCTTTCCATGATTCCCCATGGCTCATCCTGGTGCAGAAGAGGTCTGAGGTGCTGCAGCAGGCAATAAAGGGGGTGAAGGACAGTGTGTTGCCGCTTGCTTGTGCTCTTTCTTGCCCATGGGTGCTGCCTTTTCTTCAGGCTGACAGCCACTGTTGAGAGGTAAGCCAGAGAAGAGTTCTGGCCTGTTTACCACTAAGTAGGGTCCACTCTGTAGCAAGCCTTGGGTATCTCTGTGCTGCTAGGCTGCACAGAAAATTGTAAAGTGTGGTTTTGGGTTTTTTTTTTTGTATTGGTTTGGGTTTGTTAATTGATCTGAATTTAAGCTATTTGGTTTTAGGTGAAAAAAAAGAAAAAGAAAATCTAAGATAACAATATGCTTAAAGTGTTAATTAAAATTTGGGAAAGCCAGTTCCCAACCTTACCCTGCAAATCGTTGGTTTACAAATCGTCCATATTTCTTGGTAATAATATTTATTTCACAGTCACTGCTCAAAATTTTATTGGGATGTTTGTGCTGCTTTGCAGTGGTCAAAAAGCACAGAGGAGGCAGTTGCTTTATATTCCTAATGTGACAATTTGTGCTGTTTTCAAGAGGATTACAGGCTAGGGGGTAGAGGCAATCTGCTGCCCAAAATAAGTGAGATTATTTCCTCAGAAGTAAGAAATGTCACAAAATATGTAGAAAGTTCTTATGATTCTGTAAGTGAAGTGAAATCATTAATTAGCCCTCTTAAGTTCTATTTATTTATAATAATGGATTTTGAATTAAGATGTTTATACAGTTTGCTTCTGTTCATACCCTTCATACTCGTAAATATTCAATGTGTTGCTTAATAGAAGTGTATTTCTTTTGAATTCCAGCCTCTGGTCCCTTTGGAATTTGCATCAACTGGCTTGCATCAACTGACAGGGATTTTTCCAGATGCCCCTTCAAAGCTATTTTCCTGGTTCTGCCTCTCTCAGCAGACTTTATCTCCTAGTGATATTAAAGATTGAATTGCAGTGCTGTTGAATGTCAAACAGCCATGGCATTGAAACTGCTGCTGTTCCCATCACTACAGAAATTAAATGTATGGCTTTGGCAGTCTATGTAAAGAACTGAGATTTGGTCACCATAAACAAAGATGTGAAGATACCAATTTTGTCTTTTTGTTTTCAGAGGGTCCATATGGAATATTTGCTGGCAGAGATGCCTCCAGGGGACTAGCAACTTTCTGTCTAGATAAAGATGCACTCAGAGATGAATATGATGACCTATCGGACTTAAATGCTGTACAGATGGAAAGTGTAAGAGAGTGGGAAATGCAATTTAAAGGTAAATTCTCTAATTATCAGCTTAAGGAAATGCTTTTAATAGAAATGACTGATTTGGGCTTGGGGAAGCTTTTAAAGAGGTGTTGACAGTAATATTATCACAGAATATGCTGAGTCTGAGGGGACCCCCGAGGATCATCGATTTCAGCTCTTAGCCCTGCACAGGACCATCCCCAAAAATCCCACCCTGTGCCTGAGAGCGTTGTCCAAACACTGCTTGAACTCTGTCAGGCTGGTGCTGTGACCCTGGGTAGCCTGTCCCAGTGCCCAACCACCCTCTGAAGGTGAAGAACCTTTCTCTGGTCTCCAGCCTTACCCTCCCCTGACACAACCTGGGGGTTGTGTCACTGGTACCACAGTGAAGTGTCCGCCCCTCCTCATCCCCTCATAAGGGAGATGTAGACTGCAGCGAGGTCCCCCCAGTGTGTGTGCAGTGTAACTTTGTTAAGGCCAGACCAGGGATTTTGGGCCTTTCTTCCACAGAGGCTTTCACTTTATGTCACTACAGCTTTTTTAACCTTTTCATTTCATAAGGAAAAACTGTTCTTAGCTCTTCAGGACAGTTTCGCTCCCAAATCTCATGAGTTTAGCTGATGGAACTTCTGCTCAAGGTTGTTGGCTTTGGATGCTGTGGAATTATCATTAGGACTAGGAGTTGTTTTAACATAAAGGGTTGAACGAGTTTGTCTTGAAATAATTTCTGAAAAATATGGAAGTATGCCTCTGGAGGGAGGGGGAATAATTTTTCACACTAACTGAAATCAAAACAGGCTGAAGGATTGAAGAGCAGCAGTTTTTAGCCCTTGGGTGATAAATCTTGCCTGATCAGCTGGAGGATAATGGAAACAAAGTACTCAGAGTTAGAGAAAGTAATGGTAGAAAGATTGCTTTAAGAGGCTGAGCTTGCTGCTAAATTACCATCAATTTCAGTGATTGAGATTTAGAAGTGTAGCGTGTAGGAGAAAAAGCGAATTTGCAGTAGTATGGGCTAGCAAGCAAATGCAGCTGTATTTAATTGTAATGGAATCATAAATCTCTTTCAGAAAAATATGACTACGTAGGTAGACTCCTAAAACCAGGGGAAGAACCATCAGAATACACAGATGAGGAAGATACCAAGGATCACACTAAACAGGAATGAACTTTGTAAACAACCAAAGTCAGGGGCCTTCGGAACTGCAACCTCTTATTCCCCATCACAGAATGTCCTGCATCTTTGGGTACAGTTCATCTGCTGCGAAAAAACATTCAACAGGTTTTGTACAAGGAAAATAATATACTCACAAATGAAGATTTGAATACTAGACATTCTTTGTGCTGCCAAATTTTTTGTTGCAGTTTATTTGTAATGTCTGGTTAGGCTTCGTTAGTGAAGAGGGGCCAGGGATTTAAAGGCAAAAATGCTATTCCTTTTTATCAGTAAGCTGAAGCCTTCAACTAGTGTACCTTACAAGCTCTCTAAAAGACGTGAGTCTTCAAGCTCAGAGGAAGGTTTGAATCTTGTTTCGTGTGTGTCTTCTCCTTCAGCATTAAAAGAAAGATGTACTCATCCACATCAGCATCAGTAGGTGAGACTACTGAAGCCGGTGTTAAAAATGTGAATTTCCAATTTTGTTTTGTATGTGGGCGTTAGTAGCCTGGCAGAATTCTTCAGTTCTCTAAGAGAAGTCCACGTAGATTAGGATGGGGATAGAATTCATCCTTTTCTCAAAAGGGTTGGGTAAAAAAGTCTCTTCTACAACAACTATTATCTGAAGCCTGCCTCTTCCCCTTTTTCCCATCCTCTAAATCAAATCAAATATTAATTGTGCCTTATTTCGCTTACACAGACTTGAATTGTTTTAAGGAACAGCCCCCAAATTGCGGTTTCATAGTCACTACAAGCAGCAGTGAGACTGAATTGGAATGTTCTGTTGACTGGAAAACCTTGATGTCATTCTGTGTATAGAATGTAAAAGAGGAGCACTCAGTGTTACTGCCATATGTTAATACTACATATACTTAAATTAGCATTGTGATGGCCAAATGCATACTCCCATGCTTCTTTTTAAGGAATTACAAACACACAAAAAAAAAAGTCTCCCTTCCTCCTCTTCCAGAAGCTGCCTAACTTTTGGGAGCATAGCCTTCACACCCCCGTAGAGTGAAGGGGCGTTGCGCGCGTGTGTCTGTGTGTGTGTCTGTCTGAATGCAAGACTCGGGAGGGATTGTTTCTGCAGATATTGTAAATACGAGTACCATTTTAATAAAGCATGTACAATACCACATGTGCTGTCAGACTTTGTCTAGAAGCTGTTAAGCAGAGCTGGAATATGATGCAATAAAAAGGGGGAGAAGTCTTGGGTAGATAGATGGAGCAGCCACTGCTGTTACTACTGCTCTTTGTCTTGGTGGAGTTATTTTCCCTTTCAAGTCCCAGCTGTTCAGGAATCTCGAAGACTTAAGTCAGGTAAGCTGTATTTAAGGGACTAAACCTATGCCAGTGAATATATGGGGTGGGGGGGGAATTGATACAAATAAAGCATTTAGTGCACCCTAGAGTATAAGGAATATGTCACATGGCATTAACAGGACAAGAACAGCAGCCTCCTGGCTTATGTTTGTACCTCTGGTTGCAGATTTCTCTTGTGTTAAGTCTACAGTAACAATTTATATATATACCACATTCTGTTGAACTGTAAACTCTGAAATCCCAGGGATGGCTACTTTTTTTATTCCTATTTGACTGAAGGAGATTCATATTGATGTAAATGAAACAAATAAAACAAAAACTCTGTGGAATTGTGTGTAACTCACGTGTCCTAGAAGGCAGGGTGAATTCTCTTTCTTTCATCTCCAGCCTTGAAATAGAATTGTTTTGGCATGGAAGCAGTAACAGAAATGGAGCTGTTTCTCCACAGAAGTTGTGCTTGCAGGCTCCTGTAGAGGCTGGACACTCCTGGGAGGTGTGAATTCAGCAAGCACTGGCTTCTGCTTGAGTCACGTCCTTATAAGCTGAGCAACGGTGCAGTGTCCAGGCTTGGATTGAGTGTCTGCTAATCATCTAACTCTGCTGAAATGCTGGGCATGCTGCTGTAACTAACCACAGAAATATGTGGTTTAGATGGAGCAGTGGGAACCAACAGGATAAATAAAAGCTTCCTTGCATAGAACAGGGGCTGGGAGTAATTAAAACCCAGTTCTATATCTGGATGCTTCACTAGGGAATTTTTTTCTTTTAGGTAAGTCTCACTATAAAAAGTTTTACACTGCATTTACAGTATGCCTTTCACTTTCAGCTGTTGCACAGCTGTTGCACCTCCTCATGGCACCCAGCTTGTCTAGCTGTGGAACAAGAAAAGGCAGCTTGCCCAGCTATCCCAATTAGATAAGTTGTTTGTCCCCAGGCTTCCACATGAAAATACATGTATGTGTTACAGCTTCTACTTTACAGAGTCCTAGCTGGACGTTCTTGACACTTGCTGTGGCTTTCTCTGCTCTTCACTCAGTGCAGCTGTTGGTATTGCTACATCTGGCACAGCTGCAGCATTAGCTGCTCCTCATGCTTGATGGACTAACTTCGACTGGTGAAAAAAAGGTAATTTTTGAAGGAAGAGTAGTTTTGTATCTGCTGTGACTTACTAGCCCCAGTGCAGTCTTCTCCTTTTACTCACTATCAGAGAGGCAGTGAAGCTTAATCACAGTGAAGTTACATGTAGTTCTGTTGCTGGGATTTTAAAATTGCTTTAGAAGGACAATGCTTAAAATGTAACTTTCAGGATTAGCTGAACAACAAGATGGGTAAAGGGTGAGTTTTGCTCTGAAGCACCTTTATGGCAACTATGAAGAATACAAAACTTGTCCCATGGCAGTAGAACATTGTTTAGACTTAATGTCTAGTGGATTTAAATTAACCTCATCCATCCTACATACAAAGTCACTAGTGATCTAAAGCTGACAACCTAAAAAAAGGGCTTTAGAGCACATTGTAGCTTTCATATTTATAAAAAGTTGACACACAGCATAATTTAGCATAACATCAGATCCCTCCAAATTTCAGCGCAATTATAAATTTTGATGGAGGCGTTGAACCTCAGAACATTTATGTCAATCACTTGGTCAAAATTCACTGTTAGGTAAAATGACAGGCACGGTGATACTGTGGTAGATTTTGTTTAAGCAACATGAGGGTCTTGATTGAAAAATGTCTCATCTTCAGAAAAAAAAATACACTCCCCGTTTAATATATGGCTTGTTTTCCTAGGATAGACTTGGTGTTAAATTAGTTTTAGTCAGGATTTGCTTTGACAGTGCTGCCTCATTTTGTACACCACTTCCCAAAAATGCTTCATTTTGGCAGGAGGTACATTTTCAAACCTCCTTGCTTAAAAAAAAAAAAAAAGTACCATGTTGTTTGTTACTTAATCTGAACATTTTGAATTTCCAGTAAGGACTACAGAATTATCTTACATGCTTGTACTTGTTTGTATCTTTTTATTGAGCTAGATTTGCTTTTCCTGGGCTAAGGCTTAAATTTTCTATCATTCATGGTTGAACACAGCATATAAAATCAGTTTGGCACTCTGCTGTGGATGTTGTTTCGCTTTAAATATCTCAGTTCTGAGCTATTTTCTAACTGATTTCTTCCTGCAAAATCAGTTTGATTTTACTGTCTTTGCTGTAAAGGGCAGGGAGCAGTTAAACCTTTCATAGGATCTATTTAAGTCTCTTTGACAATATTCTGTTTGACAATGCAGTAAGAGTTTGTGGGGTTTTATTTCCTCTAGGAAGAGGTACTATTCCTCTGTATGGAATAGTACAAAAGATTTGGCTATTTATTCCTTTCCCCCTAAAGGTGAGTAATAATGTAACTCTGGCCTTGCACAGTTGCTTACAGATTGAAAGCAAATCCTTCTCCTGGCTTCTAATTTATGGTTAAAGGTGAATGTTTCTTAACAGGTGCTCACAGATTGGGTTTAAGCCTTTGACGGAACCTGTGCGCCAGGCCTGGCTGAAATGCAGGTGAAGGGTTGTTTACCTGAAATCCCAAAAGCACAGAGGCTGAAGACAGCAGAGAAGAAAGCTCTTGAGGGGACAGAGCAAGCCTGCTGTAGCTGTGGGATTTGTCAGGAGGAGATCCTGAGATCCTCAGCTACTCTGAAGTGTCCTCTCAGCCTGGAGCCAGGGGAGTGTCATTTGTCACCTCAGCAGTGCCTGAAGAAAAGGCTGGAACGTGGAGGCTGCCATGAATACAGACTGTTTTCCATCCATTTTAATGCTTTATCTCCCACAGAAATCCAAATCCCTGTTAAAACACAGCCAGGCTTCTGCTGCTCAGTGTAGGAAAACATTATCTGGTCTCCAACAGGCACAACAGCCAGCTTGAATCTTCTGTTTTAAAAAGCTGTTAGAATCCAGTATTTTGAGCATGACAAAAATCTGGTTTTAGGCAGAGTAATGTTTTGAAGTGTTAGTATGGTTATTTGTCAACAGAAGAAATAAATACAAACTAGAAATTCTCCAGCAAGCACATGGGAGAATTTTTAGACAAGGTCTGAGACTTGCAAAGTGGTCACTCATAGACCACTGACAGAACACAGCCAGTCTTAAGGCAGAGTCAAGGTGGGAATAAATGGACCTAAAAGGCATGGGAAGGGATGTTGGATACACAACCATGCATGTTCAGAGTTATGGCTCTGCACCAAGGTCCATCAGTTACTGAGAGGTGATGAACCACTTGAAGCCAGACAGTGAAACCATCAGCAATGCTAGGATTGTTTATTCCACCATCTGCAAGGGAAGAGAGGGAAGATTCAAGCCCGTGGGAAGTGAAAGGGGCTTTCCTGAGAGGCAGCCAGAGCTGTGGATGGACTTGGGTGGTGTTTTTGTCCAGCTCAGTAAAGGGACCCTGAGCAGCTCTAGAGACCAGCAGCTGAAGTGCTCCCTCCTTGCCTTGCCCCATGTTTATCATTCACCTGTCAAATTTTTGACAAATACCCAATCATATGACAAAAATAAATCAATATTCTTCTTTTGAAGAAAGCTGGCTTGCATTCCAAGAAGCACTTCCACCTTTACCTTGTTGGTTTCCCCAACACCTCAGTACAGCACAAATTCCCATGCAAATCTACAGCCTTACACTCCTTTCAAGTTGTTTTTCTTCACACTTTTTTGGGGGGGAAAAAACTTGATATACAACACTATTAGGGTTTTTTGTTGTTTTTATAAAATTTTTCAAGATATCACAAAATTACACACACTAAAAGCTTAATCTGCATGTTTTCCAATGCAAAATTGAAATATCTTAAATTTATTATTTGTATATACAATTTTAATCCAAATTTACATTCGCATCATTTTCATGGGTAGCAAAAGGCATGGATCAAACACAGGATTGAGATGTGTCACTTCAGCATATTTGTAGGATACTTACTTCAAATCTTGGTATGTGTTCATTTAAATTTATTTAGAACAGGCCACTGACAAAAGGTTGAATTTTGTGCTGAAATGGTATAAACTGTGGGGAAAGTCACTGCTACCACCCGCCCCTTTCAATGCAAACATCCATCATTTGTTTCAGTGAGAGTCACAGGACAATGACTGAGAAATTAACAGATTCATTATAACCTCTGAGAGCTGTTAGTTGAAAGCTCCATCCATGGCTGTGCAGTCAGTTTAAGGCATCTGTGCTAGACATCACTTCATAACTTTAAAAGTTAACTGAAATAATTCTGCAGTTAACTAATGAAAAGCTGGAATTCCTCTCACCTACCCCTGGAAGAGAAGTTATTCACTTGGTTCTTCTTGAGTCTTAAAAAACAAAGTAATGAAGTTAATAAGACATGACAGGTTATAAACATCCCCTCTCTTTCAGCTACAAAAATGGATTTGTATTTGAATAACTTATATTCAGTGAAATTGTCTTTAGACCTGTTTGAAATCATTCAGGCTTAGCGAGCACAATTTAAGCAGAACTTCATTCACAGATTGTAAAACAAAGCAAATAAAAATTAAAATTTACAAGGAATACTTTGTTTCCCTCCAAACTAATTATTACTTGAAATATGGAAAAAAAAACCCCTCAAAATTATGCCTCTCCTGCTAGACTTCATAATGATATGAGAATTCAAATGAAGACACCTCTCAAGCCCAGAGTATGAATAGTTGGCTATTTTAACAATCTGCACAAACTGTAGATATTGAATGTTAATTTAAGACACTATGAAATCAAAAGCTTAATTTTCCCCTGTAGCTTTCTCTCGCTTGAGTTATTAAAGAATCAGCACTGAAGGAAATATCTGTAAAACTATCCCAGTTATGTCCACTCAAACTCCATACTTAATAAAATACTAACTATGGAGACCCTGAAAAAATAGGAACTATATCTTTAAATAGAATCCAGAAATGCAGTTTCATATACAGCTGCATGTTCTCAAGTGTGCTTTTGCAAAAAAAAACATATACTTCTTGATAGTTAGCCTTGAAAGCAAACCAGTCACACAGATCCTTCCTTTCCATTTAATATTCTACAGATAATGTAATCTTTTTTGCTTTGGTAAAATACAAATGACGGGGAAATACCAGTAAGGAAAGCACAGTAAGTAACATGGGTATGTATCATACCTTTTTTTAAGAAATCTGAGCTGAAATGTAAGGCATCCCTCGAAGTATTTTTTGCATATGCAAGGAATGCAGTTCTTTGTAAACAAAAGCTGGAGGAAAGCAATACTGAAGCCAAAGAATCTTCCCTAGCATCCTTCCAATGATCCCATAACCAAGAGCAACTCTCCTAGGGCAAGTGTTTTGGAACTACATCCCGTGAAAAAGAGAATCCCATCCTTTCTCTTTCCATCCATTTTCTATCACGTAGTAGAGAATGCCTCGCCTTGAAGATCTCCAGATTAGGGGAGTGATGCCAAAGTTGATTCTCGAGGGCACGAGCTCATCCAAAGTCTATTTTTCTGGTACATCACTTTCCATGGATTTGGTGGCAGCGCTGCCAGGGCCCGCGGAGGCTTGCACGGTATTCCCAGAGGAAACGCTTCCCAGCGCCCGGGACTGACAGGCAGCGCCGGGTTTGGTGCTGGAAAGTGTTTTGGAAGAGTTGGACTGATGTCTGCGATGCCCTGAATCCTCACCTGATCTCCTCCTGCCAGATTCTTCACCAATCGGAGGCTGAAAATCAACATGGGCAACCCGTTAGGGGTGTTCTGCCACAAAGCCAGGTATTTTTGCCACTCCACAGACGTGCAGGACTGAAAGGATTAAGCCCTCAGCATTTATCAGGCTGCCTCTTCATGAAATCAAGCACTGCTCTCAGACTACCTTGCAGTGAAAACATTAGTACACCAAATATCATTTAAAACAGGCATTGGAACTTACATCCACCCTGAAGTCCTCCAGTCTCTTAAATTTACTCAGGTATTCTTGCAGTTTGGGGTCAACAGCTGGAGTCTTGTGCTGAGAGTATTTTAGGTAAGCCCAAAATTTTTCCAGTCCATACAGCTGACCTAGTAAAATAAAAAGATAATTTTACCACTTTACAAAGGTCAAATGTAATTATAAACTTAATTATTCACTGGTAACTATGTTTTTAAGGGAACTGAAGATTTTAAAAAGAGTATGAATAAAAGCTGTTCTTGGTTAGTTAACAAGTCAGTGCCAAGGAATTGGGATGATATTCAGCTAATGTTACCACAGTGTGAGCAGTGACAGGCCTGTGATGCTTACCAGCTTCATAGTCCCTCTTTGTTTCTTGCTGGAAATCCTCAAATATTTCTTTCCTGAATTTCTTTTCCAGGCCATAACTGTAAAATCTGAACAAGCATTCCAAGCCGTACCTGAACAGAACAGAAAGGTACAAAAATGCACCTTGTCTCTTTGGCTCAGAGAAAGAGAGGTGGGGGAACGGGGTGGAAGGAAGGGAAAGATATCCAAGAACTGTCACTGCCCTTCAATCTCCTTTGTGGTCATTTTTCTGGTATTTTTGTTAGGCAAGAAACAGTTTGAATTAGTAAAATGAGGCTAAGACTGTCTTCACCTACACAAGGAAGAATCTGACTCGTCATGGTCAACAAGTTACAGGATTTTGTAGAATTCAGAACTCATGACAGGTCAGGAAATGCTGCACAGTCAGCTATTCATCTGCAAAGCACAATTATGTACTAATTTTTTAATTGAAATAACTTCTACACACTGCTATTTTAAAGATTTGCAAGAAGTCAAAGGCAGTACTAAAAATTTAAGAATTTAAAATTTAAGAATTTAAAATTTAGGAATTTAAGGAACTAAAGTTCACTGCAGATGCATGTAAACTTCACAGTCATTAAAAGGAATGGTTAGGCCTCAGGAAAAAATACCTGTAGTGTTCTTTTGCATCCTCCAGAGCAAGCTGTTTGAATTCTTCATACATTTTCTTGTTGAAGTGATCTCTCAGAAAAAAGGACCAGAAACGAAAAAGTGTGTTCATTTCTTGGGACTGGCCAATTCCCAACCGTTTCCTCTCTGGAAGAAAAAAAAAGAAAGGGAAGAACAAAACCACTATTTTAATTTTTCACCAGAGTATTTTAAAGTGCCTTGCCTTTAGTAAAAAACATACCAGATCTTCTGGTAACTTCAGTTTAGATTGGAGGGTGATTTTTTTGTCAGGGAATGTAAAGTTAAACGGAAAGCAAGGTTCTTAAAACAGAGGCACCAAATAAATTTTGCTTGCCTTTCCCAAGAAAAATTAAGGATGAGGAACAATGGGAAGAAAACTAGTATCAGACAACACCTGGAAGCTTCTCAAAATTTTAGGAGGTGCATGGAGCAGCTTACCTGTTAAACACCTCCGCCGGTATTTGTGGTACACCTGCTGAGTAAAGCCATTTTCCTTTAACAGTTCGTGAGATGGGTGCTGGAATTTGGGAAGAGAATTTGGAGTACAGCTGTAACCTGCCAGTGGAGTTCCTTCTGAAGGTGAGGCATTGGAACTGCTGGAAAAAAAAAGCCAACATATTTGTGCCCTGTAAGCAGAGCTTTTCTGCAGAATCAGTCTTCACCCAGCCTGACCTACACAAGAGCTGAGGTACGGTCACTTGGGGCCTGCTGCAGCGCATCTGGGTTTGGGTGCACCTCAAGAACATCAGATTTTGTGCTAATACATCAAAAATAAAACAGTTTTGGACAACAATTAAACATTACTGTCCTGCTTGATTTTAAATGACCACTGAAGTGAACATCAGTGCCTCAAGTAACGTTACTGCTGCTGTGTGGTGGATTGAACAACACTGTGAACACCCATCTGCCTAGCTTGTTTCCAGACAGCTCTGTATTCCATATTTTTATCTTTCTTGATCATTCTTTTCTTGCTTCCATTGTATTTATAAATTGCCTTTTATAGCCTGCTTCTCCAGTAGTAGTGAGAGCTATCTGCAAATAAATTTTGAATAACAGCAACAGCATTTACCTCAGAGAGGAAGTTCTTGGCCTGTGGTCTCTGGAATCCATCACCCAACCAACGTGGCATTCTAAGGGAGGATTTGTACTGTGGCGCGTTTTTCTTTTTCTTGGAGTCTAAGAAAGTAAATGAAGGATTTATTTCCCTAACTTGACTTCACTCCTTCTCTCCCTTTTAAAACAGAGATCTAAAAGTTTCTTATTCTGTTATCTAACCAGTCATAAAGTCACAAGACCACAGTTTCATAACCTGAAGATTAGTCTTATGTAACTAATCGAAACTCTTAAGCTCTACACTTCTTTTAGTAAGGACTTCCGAGGAAGAAGACTCTAAAAGAATTTAATAGAAATTAAAAAGTGAATATGGTAAATATTTTGGAGTTAAGCAATAGGAGTACATTTAATTTTTTTGCCTTTTAATTCCTGTTAAACTGTATGCACAAACATGAGTTTTACAGGCTTTTGCTGTTTTGTTTGTCGGGCCTTTTTTAAAATATGTTTTTCCATTTACCTTTACATCAAAGGATCTTGCTTCTTTAACAACAGGGTAGAACCTGGGTGTTTTGTTGGGATCCTGGAGCCTTGGGGTGCGAGGTGTTCGTGGGATGAAGCCAGGGTGGAAACGGGGGGAATCTGGGACTGCTGTTGGCAGCGATCGAGCCATTCCTGCTGTCGGAGGTACTTCAGTACTTAGGAAATTACAGGCCAGCTCCTCTGCTAAACATGGAGGCAGGAAGGAGACAGTGAGGTGGTTTTACTGAGCTACTTTAGAGATGCTAATAGCATGTAACCCAGTAAATGTTAATAGTACCACTGCATCAGAAATGCCACACGAGATAAGGTGTGGACGTTGTGACTGCTCAGTAATGGTGTGATACAAGCGGTAAATTCTTCTCATCTCATTGCCTTCCATCCCTGTACCCCACAGAAAATGCTGGTTTCTGTGAAACGTTTCACAGCTTTGGTTTAACTTTACACATTGTAAATTCCAAGTCACACAAGAGCACCTGGTGCTGGTGGAGAGAGACAACAAAGCAGAACAAGCGCCAGCTTCTCGTCATTCAACTGAAACCACGCTACCCATGAACAGTTGACAATTTGAAAAATTAGCAAAGAAAAAGCCCCCTCAGACTGCTGACTGAACCAAAATTAAAATACTGCACAGGCAGAAAGAGTCAAAACACCTACAGACTTGTTCTTTATTACAGAGATTCTAAAAAGCAAATACTTTCATACTTACCTTTCTGTAACCCTGGAGGTCTTGCAGGAACTTCTTGGGTTGGATCCCCAGTTTCTGGTGCAAGACTGACAAATTTGTCCTTATTAATGAGGTTTAGCTTCTTGAAGTTCTCAATCTCTTGCTGAATTAGAGAAAGCAAATTGTAAATGCAAAGCAGGGTAATAGACACCATCCTGAGAGGCAGATGCATTTCATGAAGAGAAAATAAGCCAGAACTGACACACAGATACCCACACACCTGTCTCAGGTGGGACATACGCACGCTGCGTGTGAAAAACCTCATCAATTCATTGTCAAGTCAGTAACAACAACAAAGGAAACATTCTCCCTTGCAGTCTGCTATTTCTCACGGCCCTCCTCATGTTTGCTGGTTTTCTTGGTCCATTCCAATCCATATTCTAAATTCTACCTTTATTTCTTGCTCTTATTCTCAACAACCATTTCCACCTTTGTCATCTTGCTTTTGTCCAGACATGCTCCATTTGTCCATGAAGCTGCTTCCCCCTCTTTGTGCACAGATGAAGCCCCTTTCCCTCACCACTCAGTGTTTGGTTAACTTAATTCTAACTACTGTTCTAACAAACTACAAGGCAAACAGAACCTTAATATAAAACTACTTTAAAATTACTGTATTACTTCCCTCTCATCATCTCATCTCTGACACGTACCCCCTTCCCCTCTGGGCAGGGGTTTGCAGTTGTTATGAAACAACCTACTCACAGAACAAGAAAACATTGGCAAACTTGAACCATCTCCAAAATATTACAAAAAATATTCATTTAGTGTTTTTGGTCAGGTCTGTGGCATGGAAACTGGGGTTTGCTTTTGACTGTAAAGACAATTCAGCAGACCTGAAAGTTCCTGTCACTTTCCTGTAGCATTTTACAACTACACAGCAGAAGGCTGAAATGAATTTGGAAACTGTTTGGAAAGGCATGGTTTTCAAGCCAGAAATTAAAGGGAATTACCTTCATCATGGCATCATTTTCACTCTGATCCATCCACAAATCCTGTTCATAGTAGTACAAGCCATCATTAATGACTTTAGCGAGTTCTGATGTAATTTTTGCACGGCACACACGGTTGCCAGCGCGGCCTCCACAAGGATGTTTTTTCACATATGGTGGTGTCTGCGTTACAATTAAAATCTTGTTTACATCCTGATCATCAATTTCATAATCAGAATCACTATCTGACCAATCAGTAAATTTATTCTTCCGACACTGATTTTGTTCCATCTCTTCATCGAACAAAAATTCAAGTTCTTCCTGTTCTTGTTCCTCTGCAGGTGGGGGTGGGTGGTGTTGATCTGGTGTTTGATCAGGTACAGGAACAGTCTCCTACGTTGGAAAAAGTTCTATATTTGAATTGGATAATGATTTTCCAAACTTTATTGCATTCTCAAGCATCACATATGTTAAGATGCTTAAACCTTGGTTTACAGTGCAACCTCAAAGTTGGTTTTGCTTTTGTTTATTTAAACATAACATAAAGGTTTTTGGTTTTACCTTTAGCTTGACAGTGGATGCACGATGCCTCTCCTTCACTTCTATCCAAGGTTCAGAGTCCAAATCGGGCAAACTTGTGGACAGTCCTTTAGACATTGTCTGAAAATTACTTGATTCAGCATCTTCCTTTGGACTCAGTGGGCTTCCCACTCTTGGAGAACTTGGTGCAGACTCTAGCAGTAGAAAACAATAGTTCAGTTCCTGTTGTGGATTGCTCTGGTTCTATTTTGCTTGTTTTTCAATTGTTTCGCTGGTCTTTCTTTTAACCACAGCTACCATTTTTCTACCTCTACAGATAAACATAATGCTGATCAAAGAATTTTGCATTTTTAAGGGGCAGCTTTTCCCAGTTCACTCAACATTTCAGAATAAAATCAATTCTAAACATTGATTTCCATGGAAAGTTTCTTCACAGCCTGTGAGACATTACGTGTTGTTGAGAAAAAAAAGGATTGTGTTTTCTCTGTGTTTAGCTCTGTGGATGGGTGCCTAACTCAATCTTCATTCTTCCCATTTCATCTCAGCCAACACTTTAGGAAAAGATTCCCTTGCCAAGGGTTGCCAGCAAACAAATGCATCTCCCTATTAAAAATGTGAATGAGTTTCCCATCCAAAACAAGGATGTCCCAAATAAAGAGCAAACTTTCAGCTGCCACGAAAACTTTAGGACTAGTTTAAGATTACTATTACTAATTCCACAGGACTGTAGCCCACCATTCCATATCCTGGAGAATGGTCACAGCCGTAACACACAAGAGACATTTTTATCTACCTCACATCAGCCACGTGACTTGGCAAGTGCAAGGCTGGCAGGCAGAGCAGCTGAATAAACCATTACCAAAAGTACAACTTCCATTGTGAAACAGTATCAGGAGGCAAATTTCCTAAGCTAGACAGACAGAACTAAACTTATGTTTCTGTAAAATAAATCCTTTACCAGTATGTGAGCCAAAAGTCTGGCCTGGTATGAATTCTGGACAATTGATGAGCTGAGAAAAGTCAGTTGGAGGCAGGTTGCATGGAGGAGGACCTGGAATTGGCCACTTTTCTGGATCAACCCTTTTCCTTAGTTTCTGATCCACAGTTTCAACTTCTGTACTGTCCTTTAGGGCCTGTGTGACAAGCATATTATAACATTAAAAGCTATCAAAAAAAAAAAAACAAAAACAAAAAAACAAGCCCAAAACACCAACTTGGCCACTTATAGCTTCTTTAATAAATCCTTGTCATTACAAACAGAAATTTTTACTAACTTCATAGCTCTGAATCTATGAAGTGATGGCAGCACAGAATTAACCAGGCAACTTTTGAAATACATTCTTCTGAATGATTTTACCTCCAAAATGAGTGCAGCATTCGTAGTCAGAGCTTGCATCCGACGGAAACTGGCGATCAGTGACACAGGCAAAAATCCCTGTTGGTCCATCTTCCTCCTCAGAAAGAAGTCTCTCTCCAAATTTTCTGTGCTGAAATAATACTCACTGCAGAACGAAACATACAAACCTGAGCTTATTCTACGGTTAAAGAAAATCCTAAAGCAGCAACCTAGATTCCTTGTTAAAGTTAAAAAAACAGAGTATTTTGACATCAACAAAACCATTCTTCAGCAGAAGACCCAGAGGGCAACAAGCATGCTCGACAGGTTAAGACAGACTTATGACTCAGTACAGCACAGAGGGGTAAAAATTCAAAGCCTTGTTACGTTTGCACAACCAAAAACTACGCTCCAGTTTTCCTTCACCCAGCCCCTCCCTCATTACTTACATGGACAGGAGGGAACAACACTGTCTTGGCCTCCATAGAGATGAAGGACAAGCACTGCTGACAGTCAGAGCATAAGTTATGCCCCACACAGCAGTACCAGTTCATCCTGAACTGCATCTTTTATTGTCCCAGTTTCCAGTGCATTGGAAGGCTTAAATATCCTATCTGAGTGTTGAGGCACAGATAAATACCCTGAATCACCAAGCATGCTCGTAGGAAGATGAGAAAACCAAACCAGTAATGTTGTATTTGGCATGAAACCATACCAAAAAGGCATTAACAGTTCATGGAGGGAAAAAAGCCTTAAAGAATAGATGATGTTGAAGGACAAGGACATTTCAGGAATCTGGTAATACCACAGAGACGAGGGACAAACAGCAGAAAGACAAATTTTCAGCAATGAAGCTGCTCTAGGAAATAATCCGTGTGTCAAGATGTTTCATGCTTAGTGAAGACAAAAAATAAGGAATTCAAATCATGATCTGTCACACAGAGCAAGGCAATGAGAAAATGTCCTATGAAAAAGAATGGAAAACCCCCTCAATTTACATGACAGCTGAAATCTAGGCCTCTCATAGAGCTTACACATTATACCATGATTTTGCACAGTGCATCCAAGGAATACTAACTCCTCATCAGGTTCAGAAAAACACAGGTAGGGAAAGACTTAATGGAAAGCATTGAAAATTCTATGGCAAAAATAGAGGTAGCACAAAAAGAAAATGAGAGGGTATTAAAATGCTGAGGAGAAAAGCTGCACATGCAAATGTAAATAAAGATCATTCTACTTTCACCAAAGAATAAAACAACAAGTCTCTCCACTGAAGCTGGAATCAAGGCCAAAGTCTTCAAGAGCAGGGCACTCTGATGCCATCACTGACCCAAGCAGCACTTTGATACCATTTCTTTCTCTAATTTTTTGTAGCTGAAGAAATCCGAAGCAAAAGCTGGCTCTATGAAACACACGGAATCACACACAGAATATTCTGAGCTGGAAGGGATCCACAGGGATCCTCGCGTCCAACTCCCAAGGGAATGGCCCATGCAGAGATGGACCCTGAGACCTTGGCAGTATCAGCACCATGCTCTGACCAACACTCAGCTCCAAGACAGAATGAACTGAAAGTCTCAATGCTGGACAAGACAGGACAAATGGAAACACTGCTATTAAATCAAAGCAAACAGAGAAGAGAACAAGGCTTTTGGAGAATTAAGCTCTTACTCAGAGCCAAGTATGATGAGTGAAGCAACTGGGCACAAAGAGATAGTTTCTTTCAAGAATATCCTGTCTACTGTTCTGAGCTGCTACGCTCCTTTTCCCCTCCCAGTCTAGAAGATGAGCAAGCACAAATGCCATATACCAACATTTTACTAGTGTTACCTTTACAATCATACAGTAAAGGTAAAATCCTGTAACGATTCACCTAGTTAAAAATTTCACAAGCAGAAATGGACAATGACTGAACTTGACTCAAACTGCCTCACTTGATGTCCATCACTCTAGAAAAAGGAATGTGAAAGACCATTAATGATAAATGAAGACAATGCACAAGTTTGCTCCAAGTAGAGGGACAAACCTAAACACAAACACCCCCTCCAGCTTTTCTCTGCTTCCTTTTCCTCACAGTCCCTTTCCTTATTCTTGTGTTGATGTTTGAACTCCTGTTTATTTTCTAAAGCAAGAGGGCTTTTAAAATAGAGTTCTGCTGAGTGTTGCAGAATGAGGAGCTGCTAAGCACTGAAACTGTTCAGGCTGACAACTTCAGCCTGTGGTTGAAAACATAAAAGATATTTTTGTATGCAATACAAATACCACTCTCTTGTACATTGAGCTGGTTCTGGGGATAAGCATAAACTGCTTGATGGCAATGTGTTTCCTCCTGTAATTACACATCATCTCAGTTGGACAGTGTCTAAGATTTTTCTCTATTAAGCAGGTAAATTTTTAAAATGTATTCATCCACTAGGATTCCATCTCACTTCTTTAATATATCCTGATTTATCTTGGACTCCAATAGGAACTCTGAGACATAATGATTTTGTCTATCTTTATTCTGTATATACTTCCTTCTTTGGCAAAGTCACTTTAATATTTTATAGCTGAATTATGAAAGGCAGACAAAGCCACCCCAATTTAGAGGCTAATAATAGGTAACTGATTAATAAAGTCTGTTTCCCATGATTATTATTGTGACAAAAGAAGGGAATAAATAAAAAACAGGTTTGTTTGGTTTTTTTTTTTTAAATCTGGGGAGAATAAAACTAGTGAAGTTCTACTCTAAATCTGCTCAGGAATCTCCCTCTCATGGAAAGCAAACTCCATAACAAAATGCCTTAGGAGTTCACACCAGGCAAGCAACCAGTGGCTGTGGTTATCCAGCCACGCCAACTCTTCTACCAGCACCTGTCGACCTGTCGGTGCCAGAAGGGAACACAAATATACCCAGAAGTCAGCTGTGACCAGTGCTGCAACTGACATTTTTCTCAGCAGAGGGGGACATCGTCATGTCCTACCTTAGGAGGTCTGGATTCTACACTGCATGCCCAGAAATCTGGCCAACAGTGGAGTGGCTGCTCCTCCCCCACTTGTCTGAGGACAGTGAAGGCCGATTGTCCTGACATGGGGGTACATGTCCACTGTCAGGTCTCATAGGGGCCTGGCAGCAAGAGCAAAAAAAGACTGCAATAGAAGTTTTGAAGTTGATAGCCACATGTCAGATACTTTCTGCCCTTTAAAGAGGCTTTTCTCTTCCTTTTTGCGTCAACTGTAACAAAAGAAGCGAGAACAAAATAAGCAAGTTGCTGTACGGAACACGAGGGCAATCAAAAACCACCACAGAGGCATCGCAGGGAAATGCAAGTACAGAGGATGAAATATCTGCCAGTGGTGGAAACTGTCTCTTTAAAATGAACTAGTGCTTTCCAGGCCCTTTTTGACTTGTCTCCTGGTGATAATCAGTCTTCCAGATGGTTTCTCATTGCCTAATGGTATACATGAGAAAGTAAACATTTCAGATTATTGAAAAATCAAGTACCATTGCAAAACCACCCTCTCTCTCAGTTACACGTTTCAGGTGAAACACACTGAAAACATCAAACTAACAAGATTTCTCAAAGTGAAATTGAGAGCAAATAGGGGAAACATCACCCAAGAAGAGCTTTACAGGCAAACAGACCAACAATACTCAAAAGCACAAGCTCAGAGACATCCATATCTCAATTACATGACAACATAAAGAGGGCTGTGTTCCATAAATAAAGCAGTTATACGAGTTAGAGCCAGACTACAGCACAAGATGCAGAAACAGCTTCCTTAAAACTCCTCCCCATTACTCAAGTTTTTCCACCCCACCAGTGAATAAATGCGAGCTGACACTATTGTAGTGGTCAAAGTTAACTCAAAAAGTTAAGCTGAAATGCCTTAATCTCCAACTTGACATGGATAATAAGGATTCCACACTGTTTGAAATTAATTATTTTATCTTAAATAGATCTCTGAAAATATTTGTACAAGAAGCAATCTACTTACATTTGGTGTTTTATATATTCCTTGAGAAGTGCTTCATCCACAGAATACATCTGCACTCCTGTTCCGTCACCATAGTAATAAATCACACCAGGGTTAAGTTCAGGCTGAAACACTTGGTCAATTCCTTCACCATACAGTTCTTGATAACCAACTGAATAGTCAAAGTTCACTTCAACAGAAAAGAGAACACAAAATAACAACATTAGAAGACGAAAACAACAACACTATAACCATAGCTTTGAAATTTTTTTTTTTTGCCAAGCATCCATTTCTTTGCATACTGCTGGGGTTTCCTCTGCCTCGTCCTCTTCCTCTGCTTCTCCCCCTTCCTCTGCCCCTGGAGAAGCCTCGGACGCTGCCGCCCTCGCTCCTCACGCTGCACACCTCGTCGTGGTCGTCCCTCTTCTCTCTGTCACGCCGCCAGTCTGGAAGAGAAGAAACCCACAGAGCAATCACAGTGAGACATCCTGCTGCCCCTAAGTCCCTCATGCCACCAGAGCTCCCAGCCTGAGCCCAGGCAATCCACAGCCTCAGCTGCGGTGGTCAGGAGCTGGAGCTGCAGGAGAGCAAGAGGAGAGGGCTGCCAGCCCGGCCACAGGGTGAGTCAGGCAGCAGGGCTCAGCAGCAAGGAGGCAGTGGATGGGCTGGCAGTCAATCCCAAATGCTTCTGAAGCACCTGGACACCCTGGTGCCAGCTCAGAGGTCACAGCACCTATGATCAGCCTGGGGCAGGAAGGAAAGATCATGACAGTTCAGTGTCTTCCTGTGGACAACTCCCAGCACTCTCACTGGAGTGAGATGGGAATCACAGAATTGCAGAATGGCTCAGGTTGGAAGGACTCTTAAAGACCATCTGGTTCCAATCCCCCCTTTGCCATGGGCAGGGACACCTTCCACTAAACCAGGTTGCTCAGAGCTTCATTCCACCTGCTCTTGAACACTTCCAGGGACGGGGCATTCACAGCTTTTCTGGGTAAGCTGTGCCAGCCTCAACCAACCTCACCACCCTAACAGTAATTTTTTTTTCCTAATCTAATCTTTTTTCCTAATCTAATCGTTTTTTCCTAATATCTAATCTAAACCTACTTCCTTTCATTTTAAAACCATGCCCCCTCATCCTGTCATTCCATGCTCTTTCAAATAGTCTCTCTGCACCTTGCAGGTTCCCTTCAGGTACTGAAGGCCACAGTTAGGTCACCCCAAAGCCTTTGCTTTTTCAGGCTGAACACAAACCCAGTTCTCCCAGCCTTTCCTCACAGCAGAGCTGCTCCATCCCTCTGATCATCCTCCTCTGGACTCACTCCAGCAGGTCCATGTCCTCCCTGTGCTGGGATCCCAGAGCTGGATGCAGCCCTGCAGGTGGGCTCTCAGCAGAGCAGAGGGGCAGAATCCCCTCCCTCCCCTCCCTCCCCTGCTGCCCACAGGGCTCTGGATGAGCTCAGGACACCTTTGGCTCTCTGGGCTGTGAGTGCCACGGCCAGGGCATGTCCAGCCTCTCCTCCACCAGCAGCCCCAACTCCTTCTAGGCAGGGCTGCTCTCCATCTGCTCATCCCCAGCCTGGATTGATACCAGGGACTGCCCTCACCCAGGTGCAGGACCAGCACTTGGTCTTGTTAAACCTCACGAGACTCCCATGGGCCAGTTCCCAAGCCTGCCCAGGTCCCTCTGGGTGGCATCCTGTCCTTCAGGCATGTCACCTGCAGCACTCAGCCTGGGGCCATCTGCAGATGTGCTGAGGGTGCCGTGGGTCCCTTTGCCCAGCTCTTGATGACAGGATCCCACAGCAGAGGCTCTCTGGAATCTCCCTTTTGTCCCTGGCAGCAGCTGCCAACCACTCCCCTGACTCTGCCCACTGAACAGCAACTGTCCAAACCAGACCCCAGGGACCTTGGCTTCGTCCACCCCAAACCTTGGGGACAGCTGCAATTCCCACTTCACTCATGAGAGGAGGGTTTCAATTTCTTTCTCTTTTCCTAACACTCGCAGAGACTTCCATGTTCAGTCGGTCACCTTTGCTGAAAGTTTCTCCAAGTTGTAACTGGATAGTCTTTCAGATGCCAGGGAGACCACTTTGCCATAGGAATGCCTGGGGATACAGCCCCTGCTGGATCAAATTGAAACCTGCTAAATTTACCAAAGGACTGACTAAAGATAAGTATTAAAAACTGTATTAAAAATCTTGGTTTAGCAACGATTTTTAGTGAATCCTACAACCACATGTGTAAGCTCATACACTCAAGTCCTGTCAAATAAGACTGAATTTACAGAGACTATAATCTGCATGTGTGTGGTTTTCAGTCATTTGACCATCCTAAGAAAAAGACTGCTGAAGGAAGGGATAACTGCTAAAAATCCTCCCCCCATGCCATCCATCCTTCAGACATCCAGATCAAACTCTTATATCTATGTTGCTAAAATGACTCCATAAATTCCATGTCAGTAGTTATTAGAATGAGCAAAAATTCAAACTGTGAATGGATATTGCCACTTTAAAACTTAAACCAACCAACTTTCCCTCAGACTGAGATTTCTGCCACCTAACCAGCTGTGCTCACAACACCTGAGGACCAGAAGCAGCGCCAGTTGTGGTGTTAGCACAGCTTTTTGCATAGCTGTGCTGAGAAATAGGTCAGGGAGCTGAGGGAATCAGTCCAGCTCGAAGGGAAAAACAACATCAGCAGAACTGCCAAGGCAGAGTTCAAAGTGTAGCTCCACAAGCAGCTGCTCTGCTAGCAACAAGCTGTGGGAATAGCAGCAGGGCAGCACTGAGCAGACACCTTCTGAGGCTTTTTCCAAACTTTCTGCATTGTAAAATTGTGGGACAAGGTCGTGTAGGGCGACCACGAAGAGGAACACACACATTGCCAGTCACTGGCAAACAGAAACACCAGGTGTCACCCACCACAGGTAGAGCTAACTTTTGACACAAATCGCCAGCTCATGTGATATTTCACTTCATTTGCCACCAACAGCAAGACCCAGGGAACCACTTACTTCTTGCCTCATTCCTTCTGTTGTTATGAGGTATTAACTTGTTTGCTTCCAGCACAAATCTGGAGCTCGTTCGAGAGCCCGCTCTGTCTTGACTGTCTGACCTCACGTCGTCCAAGTCAAGCGGCACCCACTTCTGCTTGTTACCTTGAAAAGTTAATATATTACTCTTAATTATACTAATACTTGAGGTTTCAGCTCCTGAAAAGGCTCCATAGAATTTTCCTTGCGAAACTAGAAACAGTTAATTTCAAATTTTAAAAAGCAGGAGAAGCTTAACATGGGAATTTTAAGATATTGCGAATGACTAAATAATAAATGCAGTAAACAAGAATTTCTGAAACTGAAATGTAACTTCACCTAAGCTTCAAATATAAGAAATAAAGGCAAAAATCTTATTTAATGGCTTTTTAGATGCTTCATGATCAAAATTTACAGCTATGTCAGTGTTAAATGCAGACAGTCAATTCCTTGCTATATAATTTCACAATCTATATATGAAACTTAGAGGTAAAAACTAACATTTAAAATTAACCACCACCATAAAGATTTCAATCTCAAATCATACAATTTTTCCTGACAATTTAGCTGTGGGTACTGTACTTTCACCTCAAGATATTCAAAGTTCATTCACATGCATCAAAAATTACTAGCAAAGCTTTATTTTGTTTCATCTGCAGGCTGGCCCAAAGTATCCACTAGCAATTTATGTAACTAGAATAATACTGATTGGTACTGTGGGCTCCATTCTTTTGTGGCTAAGAAATATAAGCAAGTACATAAAATGTCTTCTCTGCACTGGGAGGGGGAAACAAAAACACGTTTTACCTGTGGAATGCTTTGCTTTAGATTTCCACTTAGACTGAAAAAATTAAAAGCAGCATAGGATTTTTTTATATATGTATATAGGAAAATTATTAAATCTGAACTGCAAAGGTCTTCAGGATCTGGAAAAACACCAGCAGGGAAGCAAGACAAAAAAGTAGCTGATCTTGAAACACTTCCTGCTGTCTCTCCAGCCTATTCCAATCTCCTGACCAAATGAGATACAGGTTTGCTTCCCACTTTTAGTGTACCAGATTGGATCAAAAGGAAGCAAATAACCTGGTTTTGTTTCCAAATGACCACTTCAATGTGCAAGCTAATAGTAGAGCATGAAAACTGAAGTGCTGGTGGATATGCAGTGACATACACATATATTAAGTCAAATTAATGCAGTGCTACCTATCCAGGGTAACAAAGGTACCAGAGACAGTAATGGCTTGTACAGCCATGTCAGAATCTTCCAGAAACCATCAGAGCTCCAAGGACCATCAGTATGGCACCAGCTGCTCTTCCCCCAGAATTCTCACTTGACTCCAAACCCTGAGGGAGGCAGCCTGGCAGAGGCTTCCAAGCAGACAGCAATATATTCTGTGTTCACCCAGCAAAGGCAAACCATGACAAGTTTTATCGAGCCACTCTGCTGGAATTGATGTAGCTGTATCAACAGTGACTTACTGCAGCACACACAGTGCCCAAACTCACCTTTTTTCCTCTGGTTATTAGTCTGGGCTTCATCTTCACTGGTGTTGTCTGCTGGACCATCTGGCTTTGCCTCCAGATTGTCCTTGATTCCATTATTGCTTTTTTGATCAGATTTCTCCTCCTTTTCTCTTCTATTTGTTGGCTTCTTACTATGACTTACAGTCTTACACTGCAAGAGACACAGGTAATTATTTCTGGCAGCTCAGCTGCTGATGGCAGGAGGTGCACATTTCCTTTAGCTATTAAAATTCCTTTTTTGTTACCTGTTCTCAGCCTCTTCAGCAGGGTGAGCTTTAAGAATTGTCTTGTTTTGGAAAGTCTCTTTTTAAATGAGTTTTTAGATTAGGGAAGTTTCATTCATCAAATGAATTTTTAGATTAAGGAAGTTTTTTGTTTTTAACAGAAGATGTAAAATGGCAGTGTGCACAACAATCACTACTTCAGACATGAACATTTATTTTAAAGGAAAGAAAGAAATATTCTCACTAGTATCTACTGTTAGGAGTTATTATCTTTAAAAAGCTGGGCACACAGAATAAAAGGAGGGAGGAAGGGGATTCTGCCCCTCTGCCCCACTCTGGTGAGACCCCACCTGCAGTGCTGCCTCCAGCTCTGGGGTCCCCAAGATAAAAATATGGAGCTGCTGGAGAGAGGCCAAGGATGATGAGAGAGCTGAAGCTCCTCTCCAGTGAAGACAAGCTGAGAGCTGGGATTGTTCAGCCTGGAGAAAAGAAGGCTTCAGGGAGACCTTACCATGGCCTTTCAATGCTTAAAGGTGGATTATGAAAGGGAGACAGACTTTCTAGCAGGGCCTGTAGCAGTAGGATAAGGGGGAATGGCTTTAAAATAAAAGAGTATGAGACAAGAAATTTGTCATGATGACAGTGGTGAAACAGTGGCACAGTGTCCAGAGAGGTGGCTGGATGTCCCTGGGACATCCTGGGGAACATTCAAGGCCACGCTGGATGAAGCTCACTTTGGTCAAGTGGAAGACGTCCCTTCCACTTGGGTTGGGGGGGTTGGACTAAGAGACCTTTAAAGGTCCCTTCCAACACAAACTATCCCATGATCAGATACAATTTTTACCTACAAAATGGGAAGTTTTGAGACATTCCTGCTAAAGAGAAAGAATTTTCCTATGTTGTGGGGACAGCTTTGAACCTGCTGGAATACATACAGTAGATACTGTAGTACTGTGCCATGATTAATTTGAACACAAAGCCTTCCCCTAGACAAATAAACTAAGTACAAATCAAAAATCTTTTTTTTTTTTAACAGACACTACATGAATTGGGACACTTTCAGCTATAAAAAGCATGTTGTTGAACCCAAATGTTGTGGTTTCCCTGACCAAGACCACAGTAAAAGCACCACAGGGATGCTGCTGCAGAGCTACAGCACAGTGAAATGGCACCTCCCCATCTGCAATAATCTGTGCTCTCTTCTTGTTTTAAATAGCATCAGAGAGGTCTAAAATACATTATGCTCTTATCACTTGAAACGAAGAGAAAGGAAGATAATTTGACAGAATAGTTGTCAACTTAAAACCCAGAAGGGGAAAAACATATCAGAGGAATGAGATAACCAAGAATAACTAAATTGTGTTCAGACAATGGGCACAAAGCACTCTGAGCCACAAGAGAGGGCAGCACGTTCACAACTCCAAAGGCCTTCTCACCTATGCACAAACAGATGAATACAGCAGAAAAGGTAAACAAAACTTTTTAAACAGTGGAGTTAAAAAATAAGGCACTATTTAGTGTACATGTCTGTGGCACACCACTAACAAATTCCAGCACCAGTGCAGACAGTCAAGCACACACCAGTGTCCTGAATGACTCACAAAACTTCTACTGAAACCCTGCAACACCCAAACCACATTCTGGGGGGAACAGTATTCAACACATAAGCCAATATGGTTTAAAAAAAATTACTAATAATCTTGAGGATTACCCAGGACACTTACTTCATTGTTTGCTATTTCGCTCGGGGTCGGCCAGCTCGCGATATCGCCCAAATCATCGGCCTGCAAAGGTGACAAACAGTTTATATTCCTTCCTTGATTTAGCTCTTTTTAACACAGGAAAGATGTCAGTTAGGGCTCAGAGAGCCAGACTACCTCCTGAAGCAGAGCTGTTAAAAAGCAGCAATTTAAAAAAAAAAAAAAACAAAGAAACAAGACATACAACAGAAAATAAACACACAACTTTTGAAAGAGTTTTGAGCTCACATCAAACAATTGGCAGATTAAATGTTGTCTTACACACATGTGATTTAAAGGTATCTACTGCTCAAGTCTTTTAGTTTTTGGAAAACCTTGACAGCTATTAACCAACCTAAAAAGGAGTGGCTGTACAAAATTTCAGGAACTTGATGTTTCAATAAAAGGACTCGGTGTCTCCTGTTGTCCTAATGGTAATTTTATGCACATAAAGGACACTCGTCACATAAGATGCAAAGAGGATTTCCAAAACCAATGTAGCATCACTTGTGCTCAAGTTTCTTTGCAGTCCCTTCACATTTTTATGCAACCCTGCTGGTTTTTTAAACAAAAATGCCTCTTTTTATCCCTCATACATACACCAATTTAGCAACTCTCCTAATTTTAATTTCCCTTTTTTTTTTCCTATGTTGTCTCTGTGTTCAAAATTGTCTGTTATCCAGGCATAACATAACACTTCTGGTTGGAACTTCAAAATGCCCTCTATCTTTTTATTATCAGCTATTTATTATACTGAATATTTACAGGCAAAAATACAAACCTTGCTGCTTTTTCTTGTCCTGGGTTTTCCCGCTTTTATCACTTTAGCGGAATTTTGTAGTTCTGAAAAGGAAGAAAAAACATTTTGAGGTGAAGAACTAGGCTGCACTTTAAATGAGCAAGGCAGGTGTGTGTTAACAGCTCTGCCATGCTCTATCACACTACACCCAAGTGTTTCTGAGGGCTTGATACCAAAGTCAATGGACTTTATTTTAGTGAATAAAGTCACTACTAGCACATGACACTGAAAACTCACATTCATAAAAAGTGGAAATCCTCTTGCAAACCAGATGCAAAGAAGATGCTGCCTTACTTGAAGCATTTTTTTCAACTAAGAAGGTCAAGACTATATCAAAATCCTGGTATTTTAACCTTAATCTAACAAGTGGCAAAGAAAACCCCTGATATGCATTTAATTAGTTCTCCTATTAAAAGCTATAAGAGAGAAGTTAGGAAATCTATAATTATGCAAGCAAGGGGAAAAAAAAACATAGAAACAATTATATATTCCCAAATTCATAGTAATTTTCTTTTATAAGGAATTACTCAGATGCCAAATAGTTTAGCCATATAGCTCAAAATCAAGCCAAAGTAAAAAACAAAAAACCAAAACAAAACAAATAAACAAAAAAAGGTAATGATTAAAGGAGAAAAATACTTTGTTAAAGCCTAAACATAATAATTATCCCATCTGATCTCCTGAAGAAGAGGAAATCATCTCTTAATTCTTTCTGTTAAGTCCTGGTTCTCCCAGCACGTCTTCCCATACAGATGGGAGTCACAACCATTCCTTGAAACTTCTCACTCGGTGTTTTATTGCAAGACAAGCTTGAAACACTGAACGTGTCTGAAATCACAAGTGGATTATTTTATACTGGGATAACATCACCTCCTCAGCCCTTATCTCTTTCACATCCAGTGACTAATCTCCCTTATCAGGGCTCCACACTGGGAACCCCACCCTCGTGCCCCTGTGACTCTGGAAAGCCTCTCTGTCTGCTTCCTGGAATACACAGCAAACGTTCGAAGCACAAACTAATGCTTAAGCCACATTCCAGTCTAGATTTTAATATCATTTATAGCCACACAGATCATGAATTTCATCTATATGCTTTATACAACTTGGACATCCCACCAGACACAAATCCAGCGAATCCTGACCACCGTTTGCCAGCAGGTTTTTGCCTCTCCTACAGATCTGCTTTTTAAAACAAAGACAAAACACACATCTCAATTAACTTCAGACTGAGAGCTTTAAGAAACACACAGTGACCGTGTAACCCTAATTTTCACTTGCCACTCAGTAGTAAACTAATTGCCCTTTTACAAAACAAGACAAACGACTGCAGGGGTGGAGCAGCAAACAAATTTGTAGTTCTCTCCGAGACAAGTGGCAATTACCCGTGCAGGTAAACTGAGTGGCCACGGCGTGGCTGTAAACACACATCTCTGTCCAATTACCTGGCTGAAGCTTTTTTTTTTCCATCTCACAGCACTTTTACTCAAATTGCTGCTGAAGGACTGTTCTGCCAGAACTCCTGCTCTGTGTGTCAGCAGGGCGTAGCGAGGCACTCAGAGGTGCAAGACTCGTTGTTGCTGCACTATCTTAGTCATGGGATATAATTTATTCCAGGCAGAATGAGACTCAACTCGTTTTAAGGAATCTCTCTTATCTGCATGGAGTCATCCAAGACTTGGAAGATGCATTTATTTGCAAGCTAAACAAAAAGAAAATATTGGGCAACGCACCGCCTGGTGGGTGATGCCCTTTTGGAACTCAAAGGGCTTGAGATCTCACTCTGTACTTCCCCACCTGGCAACTCCTCCAGAAAGTTCCTTGTCCTCCCAAAAGAGCCATGCTCAAAACCAAATTCAACAGGTCCTTCCTGGGGCTTATCACGTGGGAGCTGGACTTCAGTGTGAAGCACGAAAGGGAAGATAAAGGGGAAGGAAAAACAAGGAGGGTGGGAGAGTAAAAGAGCACAACACGAGATCACTGAAAGGTTTCACCCAGGTCACACCTGTTCTGTTGTCATGAACAGGCCTAGAGCCACTATCCAGGCAAAACATGAGTTCAGCTGAAAGCCCTCTGCTTAACATCACTCTGGGGTTTGGTTTTAACATCCCATAACAGTGTTGGGTACCCCAAAATGGCATCTTTAGTTTCAGCAGAACTCAACAAGGCCTTCCAAATAAACTATTTCACGTGTTAATTCCAACACAGCTGCATTAAAATGGTTTATTCTGTGAGATGCTACAAGGAACCTGTTCATTAGTGGCATGCTGTGTCGATAAAAGAATTCACTGATCCTCAATGAAACTCGCTGGGCTTCAGAGTTTTAAGGGTATGGGAGAAATAAATAAAGTGTGAATTTAAACTGCCTCAAGGATGAGGCAGTTTAATTGCCAATGATCATCCTTCAATCACTGAACTCCATCCAGTCGAGATGGCATTCACATGAAAACAGAAATCGGTCTCCAAAGCCCTTTTCATTCTGGTTCTTCCAAGTTTTCTAACAGACCACATCCTAGCAGGAGGCCCTTCCTGCAGAAAGAGAAGGCTGTAAAAACATGCCATGTGCAGCATGTCAAGGTAAGTGGAACAACAGGTCTGAAAAATGAAATTAAATGGAAGATGAGTTTTGGAACCAGCAAAACTGCAGCAATCCTCTGGGACAACGGCAACAGAGAAGGAAAAGCAGACTGGATGGCTGAGGAGTAAAGTTTGCACATAAGATCTCCCACCAAAACACCCCATATCACAATCAAATAGGATCACAAGACAATAGGATCACAAGACAATAGGACTTCAGAAAGGATGCTTTGAAACTCTGCAAATAGTCCGCAAGTAATTTTTTTTTTTTTCTGATGGAAAGGGAGGGATGATATTGCCAATTTCTTCTGAAAGCAAATTCTATTAATATAGGTGGAATGCATTCTAATTTCTGACACAAACACTGTTTATGCTGTCAGGCTTTCTAGACAATATTCAGGTTTTATTTTGACTTGGACTGCACGTGTGTTCCCGTTTATGAAGGAACAGCATCACATAAATACCAGAAGTGCTTCAGGGAGCAGATAAAATCACCCAGCTCTTCAAAACTTAATTGGAGCCTGTGTGTTGACCTTGTACAGTGTTTTCCTTTCAATGCTCAGTTTGAAACTCGACAGTATATTCCATTTTTAAACAAGGTAAGCTAGGCTTAAGTCCATTGTTTTAGCAGATAAAGTATCGCAAATGTATCAAAAATTACCCCTTAGAGAATATAATTAATTTAAATCCTGAGCAAGGATTTAGAGCAGAGATTCTGCAAAACAATCCCAATTACTATCCCAATTAAAAAATCCCAATTACTATCCTCACATTCTGCCCTACAAGAGTTCCAGTATTTTATAGCAAAAACTACATTAGATTGTCAATCTCCACACTATTTGAACAATTAACCAAGGCAGTGAGTTACTACACCTGCACCCTTATTTATGTTCAAAACCCATCAATTTTTCAATACAACAAGCAATGGTGGGGGGGAAATCCACAATACATGATTGATTCACCACGATGCTATTTATTTTCCTTATATTTAATTTTTCAGATCGTTTTTTCTTAGCTTCTTCATAGAAAACTGCAGCCTGTGACTCAATGTCTACTGAAGTTTTCACAGTTAAATGTAGCACATGCCATAGCACAGAGAGGTGGGTTTCAGTTTCATAACAGGTCTCCAGTTTAGAAACAAAAACCCCAGACAAAAATCAACCATACAAAATGTACAACTAAAATACAGGCAGCAGCTTTGCAAGGATAACATTGTTAATCCCTTTAGGGTCGGGGAAATTGTCAATGCTGAAACTTCTGATAATGCCTTGAATAACTTTTAGATGCTGCTATTAAAACACTCCATGAATTCACAAGAACTAATGAGAACACCTGCCTTAAATACACCCAAAAAATCTAATAATCAGATCACTTATGAGTTTACTCATCTACAGTTTGCCATTCCTAGCAACACAGTGAATCTTCACTAAACTGCACCTTTACAATCTGTTTTGCCATCAGACTGAAGCAAATTGATTTACACAGTAGCCCTACAGTGAAATGGTTCTGCTACCAAAATATCAAACTGATTAAATGTATTCCTTGATGCCCAGAAATAAACACAATAAGCACAGAATAAAAGAATGGAGTGTGCACTTATTTTAATGGGCTACATCATTCAAGCACACGCGAGTGGGCAAACCCACCTCAGCGGCACAAGAATTTTGCTCCACTGAGTATTTTCATGGATTTCATGAATGATTTTTGAATAATCATCCAATAAGTCATTAGAGACCCACATCAGCTACACAAATCACAGGAAGAATTGAGAACTTGTCATTCAGAGTCCCTTTTTGCAACCTCACAAAAAGGGCAGCACTGAAGGTTTCATCAGATGAAGAGTTGGGAGAACTTTTGAAATAAAATTATTTCAACCACTCGATCCTGGATGAATTTTTTGATGTGGAGGATGAGGAACTCACAGTTTCAACCTAAAGAAGTGAGGACTTTCTGCAATGCATTGGCTTGGCACTACAAGGGGAGGGAGGCACATCACAGAAGCACTTTTCATCACTTGGCAGCCTCCGTTAAAGCTCACTCCTGACCACGATCACCAGGATTAGAATCATGGAATCACCAAGGTTGGAAAAGACCTCTAAGATCATCGAGACCAACCTTTGATCAAACACTACCTTGTCAACTAAACCCTGGCACTGAGTGATTTCTTGAACCCCCTCCCAGGGACTGACACTCCACACCTGCCTGGGCAGTGTGTTTCAAAGCTTAACCACTCTCTCGGGGAAACAATTCTTCATGAACCAGAGAAGAAGCCTATTAATTTCATTTGCAGTTTTATACCTGATACGAGCCTTTCCCCACAAGTTAAAAGCAGATGAGGGTGTAAAAGCAGCTTCTGAACTAAGTCTGAAGTTATTCTGCTTAAAAACAAAGTTTAATGAAACGCTTGGTCAGAGACACTGAACTGTGGTAACACACCATGAGAAGTTCAGATATGTTTATATTGTGTGTTTGGTTTACTGTAATGACTAAAACCTACTAAGGTATCTGAGACAAAAATATAATCAGTTGTAGTAACACCTGACCGAATTCTTCTGCCAAAATTTTACATTTTCCTGGTAGTATCAGGTGACATTAACAGTTTGTTTCAGTAACAAGAGCCAGGTTTGCCTCTATCACAAACCAACCCCATGATAAATTGAAAGTCCAAAGATGACAGGCTGGAGCCAATTTTCTCAAGTCTGTAACCATCACTGAACATACCATAGGTGCACGTCTCAGGAAACTTTTAACAAATTACGCCAGGATCAACAAGTCTAACAGGATCCAGTCACTGCTTTGATGTGAGATCCCTTTACATTTTATTATCCTCTTTACGGATAGTTCTGCATTCCAGCCCAGTAGTATTTCTGCTCATCCCCTTATTATTTCACATGACTAATTTCCATACTACAGCATTCGTAAGGGCCTAGTGCGACAGATTTTGCTTTGCCAACATGCAATTAGTTTCTTCAAAATACATCCCTTGTTGCGGGTGGAGGCACACGGCAATTCCTTCCCTCAAACAGCCAGGAAGGATCAGCTGCTTTGCCTCTTACAAGGGGAGGAATGGTGGCTTCCTCACCGTGCTTCTGGTGGTGGCCAAACCAAAACACACACCCCGGTGTGTGCCCTTCACCAATGCCACTGCCAGCAACCCTGACTCCCTTATTTGCTCAGTTATACACCTGGCCACCGAAAATTATGTTCTAGTACAACTCCTCAGTTTAATTATTAATTCCATGAATGGAAAGCACAACTTCTTGCAGGGGGGAAAAGCAACATGAGGCTCTCCAAAATCATGAAATGAAGCAGACAATGCGGTCAGTGTATGAACGTACTGCTTCCTGCCTCCTCGTTCCTTCAGCAATTATTTGTGTGCTTTATCTCTGCTGGAAAAGCAAACTTTACAGAGGTGAAGCACACAAGGTGCTAACGTGACAAAAGCAGCCTTCCCGCTGCTTCTGAGGCAGCAGCGTTTGTGGCTCCTGCCGCAGCGAGGCAAACGAGTGACAAGTCCCCTTTCATGCACGAAGCAGACCACAAGCTACTGCCCAGCCAGCTGGATTTTGGAAACTCGGCACAAACAGGTACTTAGGAGCGCGTCGGGACACACAAACAAAACAGTCCAGATAATAAAGATGGGTACACGTGTTGCCAAAAGTTCTGCTCTTCAGCCGAGCAGGGATTTTGCGGTCTGGAATGTGGCCTCCGTTTGTATGACCTGTATACTCGAAACTGTAAATTATATATTCCTCTTTGTCAAGGAAGTACGTGTTTAATCCAAGGATAAAAGTGACTGTGAGATCACAAAAAAGGTTTGTCAGGTGCCCTCGGGAGCAAGTGCTGAGATTGAAATTCTCGGGAAGCACTGGTTGAAGTATTTATTTTGAGGTCAGCAGTTTACTTGCAGCCAAGAACAATACTCCAAGAAGCTACAAACTTCTAGGAACTCTTTGCTAGCCTAAGCATAAAGCCTGGCAATTTGAAGTTAGGTTCTTGACGACCAGCTTTGTAAAGCCATATGCCCGTTCAGTCAGTGTGGTGCCTATAAAGCAGCTTTATCTTACATGTAGTGATTTAAGGCCAGGAAATTATCCCGTGGCTACTCTCCCTATGTAAACACACCAAATCCCAGCAGCGAGCGAGTTGTCTGCTTTTGTCAGTGCTCAGAGCCTCCTCAGCCCCATTCTGCAAACCAAACCCAAATAGCGGATCGCTCCGTGGGCCTTGCTACACAACCAGCCAAAAAAGAGCTGCGGCCAAGCGGCACTTCCGAAGGAGGCTAAACGAGACGAGGGGGCGAGCAGCCCTCTCTGCGAGCGCCAGGGGCCGGCCGGAGGTCACCGCCGGGCCGGGGTGGCCACGGGCAAGCCCCGGGACCTGCCTGCGGCCCGGCGCTGCGGTGCCCGGCCGTGTCCCCCGCCCGAGCGCTCCCTCCCGTGCCCATGTATGTCAAACCCAGCGCGCCCGGCCCGGCTCCCGCCGCGCAGCGCCGCGCACGGGCCCGGCTCCGCGGCCGCCGACCAACACGCGCTTTCCCTTCCTAAAAAAAAAGCCCAGGACACACCAACAAAACAACCAAGACCAAAAGCACCCCGATGCCACCAAGGCGCCGCGCACACGCTCCCGGCCCCGCACCTGGTTCCTGCGGTCCGAGCCGCCCGTCCGGCCCCGCGGGCGGGGAAGGGCTGTCCC
>VYXF01005765.1:179177-195357 GCA_013397295.1 Polioptila caerulea | reverse complement strand
AGCGACCGCGACCCAGCCGGGGCCGCCGCCGCCTGCCGAGGGACGGGCGGCGCTCCGGGCGCGCTGCCTCGGCCGCCCCGGCCCCGCCCGCGCGGGGGAGGGACCCGGGGCTCTCCCGTGCGCCGTGACCTCACGCGGCCGGGAGGCTTTCCGGGCCCTCTCGGACAGTTCGGCTCCGCAGGCCTCGCCCGCACCTGCACGGCGCGAGGAGGGTCTGGATGTGGTGGGCGGGAGGGTGAGCGCGGCTCCCCGGTGCCAGGGGGACTGACTGAGTCCCCGGGGCACAGCCTTCAGCAGGCGCCTGAGAACATACTTGAGGCGCCAGCAGCCAGGGAGTCCCGTAGCGTTTAAGCATTCCAACAGACAGGTACCTCTGCCACCACGCCATCTCTCCTCTGCCTTTCTACTTTCTGCCAAAAATCCCCTTGAGAACCATCTCACAGTAGCACCTGCACTCATTCCGCGTTCACTGGTTCTACCCACACTCCTGCCACTGCATTATCCCAGCAGCACTAAGGTCACAGGATGAGGAAAGCCACCACAACACGACATTCATCACTCCTTTCCCTCTTTGCCAGCTCCCAGCGCTCCCACAATTCTCCTTGATTGCGCCTTAAGACACCGGCTCCTCTCCCATTTATTCCATTTACCCCTCAGCCGTGTTTTACTCCCTTTCTTACAAAAGGTCTTCCAAAAAATAACACCAACACTTCTTTAATGAATCAAGCAAATTTCCAAATAGGATTCTATAAAGCTAGTCAAATATTTTTGAAGCGGTGTCAGAAATAAACAAATTTCCTGGGTTTTGCAGCAGTAAAATATGTTCTGTTTGGGGTAATGTTGTTCTGTGCTCTAATAAGACTGTGTGGAGTTTTACCCCTTCATCAGAAAAAAAAGAAAAAATCCACCACAAATCAACCAGAAACTCAACAAATTCCCACCACAGCTGACACTCCAGGCACTGAAACATTTTTAGGATTATTCTAGAACTGTGTGTCCGGTAGGAGCAGATCAGATCACCTGGTGGAAGTTCAGGCCTACCTCAAAGCAAACCCCAGGTGCCCGCTGCTTTATTCAAGATATTTGGAAATTAATGACCTGCTGTGGTAAAGGCTTGAAATTAAAACGTCTGCTACGATTGTTATGTGACAAGGAACAAACCACATACACGTGTTAATGCACATTTCTGTAACTGCACACGTCAGCTCCAAACATTAGAGGAATTTTCATAAATAGAGAAAAACCTCACTCCTGCTTCTAAACACTTTTTGTACTGGAAGTGACGTGTATTTTCTTTTAAAATTTGTATCAAGAAAGACTAAAAAAGGTAGAATGATTAAAATTACAGCAAATCTTCAAACCCTTAGAGGCATTTTTCTTTGATGCCAGAGAACTCAATTTTTTCAGATGCCATACATTTACTAACCAAGGATGTGGAGACTGCATACATTCCTGAAAGAGGGAGATCAGTCACACTAAATCAATTTCCATTTCTTCTGTTTGGTCTCCCAAACTCAGAAGTTAGGCAAAGGTTAGAGGGATATGACAGTAAAGAGGCACTACCTAAGTCACAGCTAAGAAGGGGATTAACCTCTTGTTTCCCCTTTTTCCCATACAAGTGTTAGAAGATGAGGAAGCACAGGAGTAAGGCCAGCTGGGACTTGAGGAATACTACAGTGCAGGAACCTAAACAGAGCAGGAAAAAAGCAGGAAAGTAATTAAGGGCTAATTAAATGGGGGGCAAAATGGCACTAAAGTTGATCAGTTATGTGGCACTTGAGACGTTTTTGTCCGTACTTGCTTTGCTAGCACAGTAGGGTGGAGCTTCCTGCTGACTTTGTTGGATGGACTGGGACTGAAGAGGATATAAAAAGCTGATACAGTTGCTAGGACTCATCCTTCATATTTTGTCCACTTGTATCATCCTCCTTGTTACTTTCTAGCAGTGAGGGTTGGACTTCTTTGGCAAAACTCTCTTTCCTTCGGGAACGCAGTACTTGAAATGCTCCTGTTTGGAAAAGGGGCTGATTTACACCAGTTGAAACCAAGAGAATAACAATTCTTATTTATGTTTTAACGCTCATGTTTTATCTTGTGTGGAAGCATCCAAGTGTTCCTGCCAAGGAACACTGCAGATTCCTGGATTGCATGGAATAGCAGCATTTTACTTGCCTAGGGTAAAAATTCAGGAGGAATTACATGGTTACAGACCACCCCAAAGCTCCTTTCCATACCGTGTAACTTATCATTACTGCCAAGCTGGCAGAGAACCTGACAGCCTGAGATAAAGAAACTTCCCTGCCCAACCAACAGCAATTCAGATCAACATTTTTTTTTTAAAAAAAGCAACACAAGACAGAAACAATTAAATAAATAATAATTAAAAAATACCTGCCTCAAAGTGTTAGCAGCTATCAAGCAAAAATAGTATTGTGAGGATCCAAGGATTTTCACTTTTCTACTGTTTGGAGAGCACCTCCATTACGGGTATTTGACATTCCAGTAAGAAGTAAGGAAAAGCAGCAAGACTCCATTCCTTCATACAGTGCTTCCTTTCTGCAGACTTGCTGGACTAATAAAACACAAGTGATTGATCCTTGCTTAAAAAAAGAATTGAAAAAAAATTCCTGAGTGGCTCCTTTTGAGTTGTTTGAGGAGGTTTTATCGGCCCTGGGGAAAAAAATTAGACAACGCTGACAATTATTAGATGTGTCCCGCACTGGCAAGTGTAAAACTGGAATCACAACGATATCTTAATTAGCTGATACAAGCTTATTTTCTTTACTAGGTTCCTAGGCATGTAGAAAAAAACCATCAAAGCAGCACCAGTGTTTGTTGTGTGAAGCTTTTATCATGTCCTGTAGATTACCTGCTCTCCTCGTGCTACAGCTCTAGTAGGAATGGAAAGGATTACAGGATGACAGTGGGAAGTGTTTTGAACATCTGTTAGCAAGAGAGAAAAAAAAGCTCCCTCACGCCTAAATGTTTTTAGGGATTTTATTGAAAAAATTTAAAACCAAAAAATCAAGACCAGTTTTACAATAAATTTAAGACACACAGAATGGTTTACCTGCTACACGGAAGAAATCTTATTACAATATTTCTCTCATGCAACTCCTGGATTAAAACCACATTCTCATTCAACATCAAAATTGATTATTTATACTTTCTTAGGAATTAACCTTAAAATATGATTTAAAAAGTCGATTTTCCAAGGTTTAAAAATACGTACACAGCAAGATTCCCCCCTTCACAGACCAGCTCTCTATGTCTGATAACTGGCAGAAACAGACCACTGAGCTCATTTTTCCTTTTTTTGTTATTCTAACCTGAGAAATTTCTTAAATAATGCTTACTGGGCTTTCATATTTGGCAACACGACTTCAGTTACAGAGCAAAGGGCCATTCCTTACTCTTGTCAGAAACCAGTCTTTCACTGCTTGTCCCAAAAGACACCCAGAACCAGGAGAAGGGTTTGTCCCAAAAGGCACTCTCACAGCAGGAGGGGCATTAGCCTAAACCTCCTTCTGTGCCCTTTTGGTGAGTTAAACCTTGTTAGTAATACCATTGGGACACTAACCTCAGGATGCAGAGTTCCCATCAGTTGTGTAATTCCCAGTATTGTGCGCTTTGAAAATATTTACTTTGGCATGTTATACTTTGTAGCACAGTTGATTTTTTTTGTGCTTACTCCTGGCCTTTACAAAATCTGTCTTTTCTCTCTTGCATTTATTCAAGCCCTTTCCCTTGCCACCAGTTATCTCCCTTTCTCATAGCTGCAACAGAAGCAGGACACAAAGCACACAATTACATTTAAAATGTGAGAGCTACAAAAGCTGCTGAACAGCAGACAGTGTCCTGGTAAAGCACTCTTAGTTGATGAATATGCTTGTAAACCCTGTGAATCTTTCAGTACACTAGTCAAGACTTCAATTTTAAATCCGTAAATTTACTAATATCAAATTTCAAACCTTCCAAATATTTGGTGTTTAGATGTGCTAGTCACCTCACACTTGTTCCCCAGATATAAGACCAACACTGTCCAAAGAAATGATGAAAAACCATTTGAAAGAAGCAATTTAATTTCCAACAGATTAGAATCTCTTCTGCATTTTCAGTAAATTTGTATGTTACATCATTTGGGGTTTTCAGAATTGTTGCTATTCAGTTTTATCTGAACACACTTGATTTTCAAATGAACCATGATTCCTTTACCGTTACTAGTCCTGTCTACCTGACTAAAATTCAAGAGAATATATAAACTGAGCTTTGTTTGCTCTATACTCTGCCTACTAAAAACCTTTACAGTAACCACAGAGACTAAAAGTGCTTGATTGGAAAGGTGCAGAAGTCACACATCCTGAGAAATAGCTGGATTTTTCTGTTTGTTTCAGAGTAACCCTGGTTGTGACTGCACTAAATACTGAAGTGTTTCAGTTTTCAACTTCTCTACAAATTGGTTTTAAAAGAATGTTATAGATTACCACAAAAAAAAATATGTAGAGAGATACTCACACAGTTGGTACATGACAACCTTTTATTCTACTGTAATTTGTTGGCATTTTTGATCCCAGAAGAGGAAACAACAGACTTTGGATTTTCTTAAATGTGTTCAAAATCCAAGTTTCTTTATTTTCCATCCCATTAAAAAAGACAAGTGTTGAAAAATAAGGAGCAAACCTAACTGTTTCAATAACCTTTAGTCTCACGTATCTTTTAAATTATACAGTGCAAGTGTATTTTGCATATCAGCACTGAGTACACTTTAGAAAGGACATCTGTTGAAGTATTTCCAACAGGTCTTTATAGCACCATATAATCTGCTGTCAATTTAACTGCTTAAAATCAGCCAGTGCTTGGAAAGTAAAATGACATTTCTAATTCATCTATCATTCCAAAAATAAGAAAAGAAATCTGGAAGCTTATATTATCCAACAGAATTAATGTAAACAATGAATTACCAGACACTTGATCTTCACTTATTACAGTTATGTGAACCTGGCTGATGAATTGCTACATGATCCTTCTGTATTGGCACCGTTTGATTCAGTGGCAGGAAAACTTCATGGACGAGTTGAGTGAAAACGTTTCTCTCTCACTTTTCCTTGAATTGTCAAAGACTCTCTTTGCAAGATGTGGTGCTGAGCCTTCTGCTAAGGCTCACCCATAATTGAAGAGAAAAGCAATGACAAACACAAGAGGCTGAGTGCTGGCAAAGCCGTGGTACAACACAATAGGAACAGCAAGGCCATGAGGAAGCAAGAGGCAACCGAGGTATCTGGATCAACCCAAAACTACACTAAACACAAGAGAGCAGTTTAGCCTCACAGCACATTTTACATTCTTCCAATATTTGATTGGTCTGTTTTCTACTGACACACGATTCAGAATTTATTCAGAATTGAAGGAACACACAGTCTGATTAGACATGAAGTACATGAACCATTCATGCACTGACAAACGCTGCTGTTGTTTTTCCACAGGTAACGCTGAAGCAGCTGCGTCAGAATGGCACTGGGTTGAAATGAAAGCAATGCTGGTACTTTACCACTTCTGGTAATTGTAACCTACAACAGTCAGTGACCATCTGCTCAACACTACAAGAGGCTTGTTTTCCAAACACGAGTTCCAGTAAGCTGAATTACAAATGAGATCAGTCTGAACGCATTAGAAAGATCACATGGTGTATTTCTGGAGGAAGCGGTCAAACGCGTCGTAAATCGCTTGTCTGAAACAAGGAAAAAAGAAGAGAATTTGTATAATTTGGGAAAGGGCAGATATAAGGGGCATCCTTCCATCTATTTACAAAAATTTCTACAAAGCTGTTATCACCATTCCAAAACAGTGTTCAATAAAAATGTGGTATCAGGTGGTTTTTTCTCCTTCCTTTATTTCTGGGATCTCTCACTTCAATCTAGTAATATATTTACATTCCACAAACGAGTGGGACTATTTTCCAACTTTAATGCAAGTGGAAATGTAGATGGATTGGGAGTTTTCTACTCAAACAGATCAGAGACATGCATTGCTTGAAATTTTTGAGCAACTATCATAAAAGTAAGCCTGAAGTTTTAAATAGCAATAAACTACCGGTTAGCATACATTGACCCGATACAGTGCCATTTTTTTGTTGTTGCTTAGACTTCCTAAATGGTGTGTATAGTCTTCCTAATTCCTTGTATGTTAAAATTGATAGCACAAGTATTTAACTTTTTGAAAACTACAGAGCTGAACTCATAAAACTGATTCACATAACTGTCTTTGGAAAATCAAGGCCTGATATTACTAAGGCACGAATTCATGCAAGTACTACTTATTTACAGCCAAGCTTTCATTTTGATTAAATCTAGAATTTAATTTTAAACTTTTCTGTTCACCTCACCTGAAGAGTCCTTGTTTGAAGAGGTAGGCACTGACATGACCTCCTTCCAGATACCTGATCTCACACCCTGGCCAGATCTCTTGGAGGCTGCGCACGCCGGTGCGAGGAATGTACGCATCCTCCTTGGCCTGTACTACTATGATTAAACTTGGGTCAACTGGAACTAAAGGAAAACAAAGCAAAGCTGAATTCATCTGTGGTAAGAAATACAAACACAACAGCTGAGATTTCTGCTGCCAAAGTGCTACTGACACAAAAAAATTAATTATTCGAAGCTTTAATAAAATTACACGTTCTAAAGTCTCCAGCAGAATTTATCTGGTTTTTGATGTTACAGTTGTGAGGCCATCAGTGGAAAAACAAACTAAACCTTACCCTTCCCACCCCTAGAGCAGAAATTCCTCAAAGACTTATTAAGTTGACAAGAGAATTCTCTTTCATCTTATCAACAAAACTCTACAGCATTCATGTCAATTCTTTGAGATCCCTTTTTATTGGCAAAAAGAACTATGAAATTCAACAGCGTAGAAGTTCCATATATTTTTTCCCTTCAAGGAGGAAAAAAGACAACTTTTCATAAAAGAGGTCAGAAAGCACAGCCTATGTTCACTTCCTTTTCTGTTTCCTACATGGTTTACTTGCAACATAAAAATCCCAGCATGTTGTAATACATATTTATTACTCATAACCAGAACTGCAACAATCAGATTACTAGCAGGCATAAAACCAATATGATGTTGAGAAAAATAACACCAAAATTAGGTTGAACATAGAACATTTCTCCCTTCAAAAAGAAAATATGTGATATGTTGAAGAGTGACCAGCCAAAATGTCTGGCAGTGGGATGTCACAAATAATTTAAACCCTTCCTTCTTTCGTACTAAATCATATATAAAGAATATATGCTAAGGTAAATTAAAGTCTTCCCTTCAATTTTCCATGAAATCTGAGCATTAGGCAGATTTTCTGAAGCTCCTCTCTGACCTCACTCCAAGGATATCCTGGCAGGGAATTCTCCCAGAGAATGATGAGGCCTGGGAGACTATTGACACAATGGACTCCATCACTTTGACAAGGGCATCAGGATCACAGATCCTTTTAAGTTCCAAGAAAGGTCAGTGCTTAGCTAAGTGATACCTGGATAAGTCCAGATAAACAAGAAAGTCTGTAAAGGGAATAAAACCTACAGGGCTTTTTCTGTCTACTGAAATAACTTTAAAAGCTTTAAGGAAAGCACTTTACTGGTATCTCTGGCTAGCAGTGAAAGAATCTACACTAGCATAGATTCCTTTTATTGTGTGTCTCCTTTTATTTCTTTTTAACATCTATTTAAATGTAAACACTTGTACCAATGGAGTGCTGGATGCCAGAATCAAGAAACGAGGTGGCACAGGGGCTCAGGGTCACGAAAGCTTTGACACTAAAAGACAACTCTGTCTGAAGTCAAAGCACATTGTAGGAGATGCCTTCAGCAGGTTCAGGCACAGCCAAACCATGAACTGCCACAAAAGGAATTCCAAGCCCCCACTCCAGCAGAACCTTTTAAGGCGGCTCTAGGAAGCCATCACTTGTTTGCATTGCTGGGAAGGGTTTGTCCTGGATGCCGAGGTACGCTGGACTACAGCTCCCCCTGTATGCTATGCCTGTCCTGGAAACAGCATTCACCAGCCTGAGCCAGCCCAGAGGGACCCCAAAATGTTTTACTGGCACTGTCATTCAAGCTTGCTGCTCAGCTGTGCAGGCCACTTTCTATCTGAAGCCAGTATAACATTTCTGCTCGAAAAACCTTATTAGCAGATTAATTAAGATTAATTAGGCCTAGGTATTACTCACATCATATAGGTGTTTTCTTCCTTCAGATAATACAAATTTGCACTAACTCATATCTGAAAAAAGCCACAGCAAGGCAGAGGAAAAAAATGTGCAAAGATACTGAGAGGCAAATTTTTAATTAACTTTGTCATTAGTTGGCCATCAAGAAGGAACAGAAAAACAATTAGAAAATGGAGCAGCAAATAGATGCTACAGAATAATGCTCAGAATATTTCCATACTTCAGCAAAGGTGCCAGCAGGTTTACACTTGGAGAATGATGAAAATACCTTTCCCCCCCACTGTATTTTATTCAGCTTTCCAAAGTGCACATTGAAACAAAGAGATACATACCTGGGAAGTTAGCTACGTGGGTACATTCATCCATTACACCCTTCATGAACATTAAGGATTCTCTCTGTAAAGTGTCACTCCTTCTCCTTGTATTTATCCTGTGCCCTTGTGGGCTGGTTAAGCTTTTATTGCTGCTGCTACTGGTGGAAAAGGTTTGATTTATGCACTGCATTTTAGGAGCATCTTGCATTAAGAGTCTTTCTGAAGAGGCACTTAGAGCACTTCTATTTGTGGCAAAGCTGTGAACAGATTCCTTAGATACAGTGTCATTCAAGGACTCAAAGCTGAATATTCCGGAAGTCACGTCCATATCCGCCAGACTGTCCACACTGTCAGGGAAGTTCTTCACAAAGTCCTGTCCCATCTTGAAAGAATCCGTCTACACAAAGACAACAATTAAAGGTTTCTCCCTTAAACCACTTGGGTAATTTTATTTTTAAGATAACTCAAAATTAAAAAAAAAAAAATTAAAAAAAGATACTACCAGCACTGCTCACTTCTATTTTCAGCTTGCAGGTCATTCAATTAAATCCTGATCATCACAACCTCTTGATAATATCATTCTACATTGCTGTCAGTTTAAAAAAAAAATGCAGGAGATACTTACATACATAGAAGCTTGTGATACAAGCAATTGTTTTTCTTTTTATATTAAACTCTAAATTTGTAATTACAGTCACTTAAGCTTAAATGACCTAATTACAATAATAACAACAGAAAAGTGAACATATGTGACCAAGTCTAATGTTATGTTTAGGACTGAAAAATTGACAGTCTCTAAATAGTAGGGAGACACAAGCTGAACACCTTGAAAAACGTTTCTTCTTTTCATTTTGTCTTCTCCATCAGTGTTGCTGGAGCGTATTTGACTTAAAAATGGCAAGTGCCCAAGTATCAACTATCTGCACCCCAACTGCTCTTCTGCTGTGAGGTATTAGAAAAAGAACTATTGCAAAGGAAAGAATCTTAGGGGGGAAAAAAAGGCATTTATCAGAATTTCTAATTGAATACATTTTATGTTATGGATTACACTAAGTGTGATCAAACAATAATCTTGTAGCAAGGGCTACACTTCAAACTCATTATACAATCAAAATATTAGTTTTGCTTCTCAGGTTTTTCCTTCAAAGACTAAATTTATCAAAGCATAAAGAAACAACATGCCAGTATGTTCTAGCTAACAACTGTCTACTTCTGGTGGAAGTGAAAAGAAGTTGCATTATTTGCTAGATTTGCACATGTAAATATTAGCAGATAGGTAAAACAAACCATACGTACTCCACAATACTCAAGCATTTGAATGATTTCTTCTTCATAGACAGTTTGTGTAAAATACTGTTTCTCCAGCTCTCTCCAGTTCACTGCCTTACTCAGCACACCCTGAAAAGATAAACAAAAGCATTCAGTACACAAGTAAAACCCAGAGGTCATTCTAAAATAATGATACACGCAGGAAATTGACCTGTTCCTCTCCTGACTTTTTCAGTGGAACTCTGTTCCCAGACAGCCCTCAGAATTATTGCAATCAAAGCACAAGCACATATTGAAACACAGGACATGGAATCCCACCAGCCCAACTCTTTTAACTTACATTTCTGATTATAATCTAATACATTAACAAAAAATGTATTTTGCAATTTGTTAATTACCGTAGTGAAGACTGCAGAGGCTGTTGACCAGGAAAGACACGGAATCAATGGCAATGGTTTTGGCCAGTTTGTCACTGCCAGTGAAGCCATCTAGAATCAAAGGCACTTAGTACACATTTTAATATTGAATTCACAATACAGTAAAAAGAACTGTCTCATCTTCAGTTTCTTTGTTTACATGGTATTTAGGAAACACGTGGTATCAAAGAGTTAAGGACTGTGGCAGCTGGATATACTTTCACCTATTTAGAAGTTACCATCTAGTCTCCAGTGATTTTTTAAAAAATAAACATTGCTCTGAAAAGGACTCATTTCAAGGCTGAACAGGATTTGGTAATAAGAATTCCCAATGGAATACTTACTAAATATTCCATTAATTACAATTAGAATTCCATTAATTATATTTGTAATCCATTAATTATCATTATAAATACTAATACAAGTTATTAGTTGTTTAAAACCATAAAAAACTTCTATAAAGCATTCCACCAAGATCTTGCAAGTTTATTTCAAGGCAAAACAAAGGCAATCTATGAGAAGGACTATTTAAAATTCTGTACTTTCAAAATCTGTATACAGGAAACAAAATTTGAAGAAGTAATTCAACGTGTTAAGTGCACTCTTTAAGTCCTTTAAGTTTGCATTATTACTTTTGCATCAGTTCTCAAAACATATTTTCTTTTTACTATTTTGTTTATCCCAGAAAAAGCCAAAGCAAGTTAAGTTCAATGAACTGAAGTTCCCTATATGACATGTTCTTGACAAGTTTTATTATATTGATAGGAATCACCCCCTGTCTGTTCCAAATGTTCCAATAAGTGGATTTATGCAACTGGACTATAATTCTATTCTAATTATTTTTATTGATAAAAAGTTACAAGAACACCACACATCTATGTTCTGATTCTCTGCAGTAGTAGAAGTCTCTCCCCTTTTGTAGAACTGAATCAATGCTAACAACCTTCCATTGTAAAACACACTCTATAGAGGATCAACATCAAACATCACTTATTTCACAGAAGTTTCTGATTCAGCAGGGTGATGTTATGTAAACCAAAGGTGCTCTGTACATTTATTACATTTACAGTTACAAAACTGTGCTTTAGGGGAATCTTTTCCTTTTGGGAAACACTACCATGACCAACATTATTTACTGAGCTCCTAACAAACAAACAAAGGTGTGCTGTTTTAATAAGCTTTGCACCTGCACCTCTCTGAGCTGCGATAATCTGCAGAGACACAAGCAGTAACATTTTAACTGTGCATTAGTCTTCCAAGCACCTTAGTGATACACTGCAGGTTTGCTTTGAGCGTGCACAGCGTCACACAGAAAATGTTATCCACCTCACCACAGAAATCTCTGATCACTGACACCAAAATTCACCTCAATTACAACGTGCCTACAAAGAAGGGGTGGGTATTTCACACAATGCATTAAAACACAAAGGTTTAAGCGTGAAGAAAGGAAGAAAAGAGGGAGAATTAGCAATCGATCAGTGCAGACTTTCTTTCAGCAAGCATTTCTGCCCCCCACCCTTGTGGAAAAAATAACAATTATGTGAGAAGTTTATATTCTTATTAAGCCTGCTGGGAGATGGCTGACAAAGGGCTCTATGATTTGTCAGTACATATTAAGGATTACACTAATTCAGCACCACAGAACATGAGAATTGCCAACAATTTGTTTCTCATGACACTAAGTGTTTATTTTAAAGCACTTCTGAGATCAACACTGTAAAACAAATTATTTCCGTATGCTACGTGATCAAATGAGAAGTTAAAACAAAAATTACTGAACAGGAGATAGAAAAGCTTACATGTCCTCCCATGGATATTCCAGTCATCCCTAGGGGTCCATAGCCTTCTCTCTCTAGCCAGTGCAAAAGAGCTGCCGATTCTAGAATTAGAGCTCCTCCCATCACAAACAGGTCCGAGACATTTTTTAAACATGACCGTCTTTTCTCCCCAGAAAAGGAAAATAGAGGGTTTATTTTCTAAGATTAGACTCTGACAGTTCTCATCATTCTATACATGTTTTTATGTACAGCTTCATCACAATCCCAGAGAATTTTGGAGCTGAACTCCTGTTGATTCAACAGGAGGAAAAAGCAAGCCCAGATTTCCTGGCACTCATAATTTTTCATCCAAATGAGGACTAGAAATAGACACCTGCCTATGTTTTTAATGCAATATCACTGGCAGTTTGGTCTTTTGGAAACAATTAACAACATTAGGGCCTCATAAGTAGCAATATTCTGCACTGTGAAGTTGTAACAGATATTTTAGAAATACAACCAAAGTGATACAGTCCTAAGCATACACTCACTCGTTTGCAGAAACAAGTTGTTTTTTTTTTTCTTATTTACCTGTTGTACATCACTGAAAAATTGCACACAACATTTGAAGAGCAATCAGTATGTCAGCTTTGGAAGCACTCATCAGTGTCACTGTAAGACTGAAACTGTAAAGTGGGAAGTTTGTCACAGTATTGAGAAATTCAGGCAGTGTACTGCAAAGCACTAAAACACAGAAGACACAAAAAAAGTAGATATCTACTTGGCTGAGCCATCAGAGGGACTCTAAAAATAATAGGACTCTAACTTGGGGAAGAGGACTGAGTATTTTCAGTACCACAGCCAGGTTACAAAGGGCTCCAGGCCTCTCCTGCCAGCATGCCACCGTCACATTTGCGACACTCTGAAGCACAAGGACAAAGCTCACGGTGAAGTCACACAGAAATGAACAGAGCTGCTGCAGAGTGGCATTTACAGCCTAATGCAATTCTTTCCTACAGCTTTGTGAGATTCCTCAGCTCGCTGCAGCTGCTCTGTTTATTGAACACTGCCATCTCTTACACTGGTGCTGTGTAACTCTGTATGGGAGTGACAGTCACCTGTTGGGGTGTTAGACTGAGCACCCCAACCCCCTTGGAACAATCCTGACCCACTGGAAAACTAACAACAGAGTTATTGAATCTATTCTTCTGCATCAGATTCCCCATAGCTGGAAATTAACCTGCCAATGGATGTATTCCAGCCCACGCTTTCTCCTGTCACTTTCCCATAATTTTACAAAAAAACACCTCTGTGTCTTCTAGTCAGGTTAAATGTCCGAGTTAGGATTAAAAAGGATTACAACACCAACTCATATTTGGACTTTCAGAAATACTGGGAGACTAAAAGCTTTGCCTCACACACAAATTCTGTTGAATTCTGATAATACATCTCTGGTTTGGAAAATGTAACAAGTGAAAAAACCAAGACTGCCTAATTAGGCTTCCAAATTCCAATTTAAGAAATGGACTGAAGAAACAAATCCTGTAAAATACTGAATATTCCACAGTGTCCTGACTAACAACCAATCAATGCCAGATTTATTCATATGCCTGTAAATCCTTAAAAGATCTAGGAAAAGCAAAATCCTAGCAACTATAATGGAAATACATTATCTGAGCAAAGATTATTCAGAGCTGACTGAAATATAACAGCAGCACTTCTACATGCCATTGTGAGTCAGGAAAATAAAATGGCCCTGGCTTGCACTCACACAAGATGTTTGCATCTCACTCCATACTGCAAGTTCATCTTGTGCAAACTTTCCTGATCCCTGAGGTCTCCTAACACAACATCCAAAGCAGTTTAGCAAAGAGCAGACAATTTCACACTGGCAGGTTAAAAGTTGTTTTTGAAACGCTTTTCCTTAATAAGCTATCAAAGTTTAGACAACTTTTGGCTTGAAAGAGGAAAAAAAAGAAAAGCAGTATTTTAAAAATACAGTATCCATAAATGTAACAGGAATACTTACACTTGATCCTTAGGTTTTCTACAGCCATGTAAAAGACTCCAGTTAAAGAAAGTAAAAAAGGCTTTATCAAAACTGGCCATTTAAAAAAATAGATAAAATAAATATGCATAAATAGCATGAATTGATTGAAACTTGGAATTTAAACTCCCAGTGTTTAACTGTCACTAAATCAAATTCAATCTATTTCAATGATGCAGTTTGCAACATTTTACTGCTGTCAGATACATGGGTAGGAAAAAAGTGTAGCCTGAGATCCTATTTAATGAAACAGAATAGTACTGTTATACAAGACCACAGAACAAAACTTAACTGTCTTTTAAACCCCCCCCCAAATCTGAAGTGGTAAAACAGGATGTTTCTCAGAAGTACTCGAGGTACCACAGAATTGTGTTTCACACAATGGTCATACTTCTTTTGCTTCTACCCACTGGTTACCAAAAAGTTGGTATTTTACGAGTGTGGTAACTCTTCTGCCTTCCAGGGAGGACATTAGGAATAACTACTGTGTTTTCCACAAAAGGATATAGTAAGGATTTTCTAGCAACAGGGAAGCCATACATGCTTCTTTAATCATTGGCCGTGCCATTAATGTGCGTCTCCTCCAGAAGTGCTGAAGACAAGACGTACAAACAATGTAGGTAAGACAAAATCTGATGACTGAATTTCTCAATAACAATCAGTTTTACATTTTACACACTCACATGGTCTCCAGTGCCTGCTAAATGAATGCACACAGGTCTGTGCTTGCCATTCCATCTTCTGGGTATGATGAACTGAAATCTGTGAGAAACGAACACCTATTTTAGCAGAGTAAGAATATCTATTAACAAGCTGCATCAAAAAAAATTAATTAAAAAACCAAAACCAAAACAACATAAGTATTTGTAACCCATGCAGGCAAACTGCCAGCAATTCAGCAACATCATTTTTCATGAACACATTCAGCAAACAAAGGAATCTGAAAGTAGGACAGAAGAAAGGCCAAACAAGAAAAGGAGCCAAGATGAAAGATCATGTTCCTAAAAAAGACTACTACCTCATCCTCACAATTTAAACTTTGCAGAGTGGAGAAATGCAACTTCAGAAAAAGAGCAGCCTAAACAAGCATGTCCAGCTCTCCTAGGCATCATTGCTATTTTTCTCCTGAAGGCACAACAGCTGAAATTGAAGATTAAGATGAGTAATAAATAATTTAAAAAAAAAATCAAAACCCCAACATACAAACCATGAAATTATTCTATACATTCAACATCAATTAATTAATGTCTTAATGTCTTCTGCTACTTGTTTGCAGTCTAAACTAGTGGGAAAAATATCCCTTCTGAGCCACCACTGTTTTCCCCACAAGATGGAGCACTGTTACCTACAAGAGTGTGACACTTCAGGATATATGTTCATACCATCTTGAGGGAAATTTGCACAGCTTTTCAAAACTGTCACAATACTGGCCAAAGTAACAAGTATTGTAAATTGGCTACAAAGCACAAGAGATCATAGATAAGGAAACAATGTTTGCATTGCATGTTGCATTTTCCAGTATGGCACTAATTAGTTTGTTAATGTTAATAGACAGTTTCTTTCTCTAACCAGTAGTGAGGGTGGAACAAAACTGATTTCTTGACTATCGATATTCTCACATTCCTTAATGTTACATGCTTAAGCACACACATGAAAACATCAACCAGTATTACTGACAAAATTTACAATATCAGTATCAACTTGAGCTGACAAACTTTTATGTTTATGTTATTAAACAAACAAAGTCTGGGAAAAAAATTCATCAGCTCAGCTCAAAACTAAAAGTAAACAGAAAATTATGCTCCCTTTGCAAACCCACTCCTCATCTGCAAAGAAGTGTTAGTGTGAAACCAACACTGCTAGGGAGCCTCCAGCTTTCTGTCAGAATGCTTTTTTGTTTGTTTGCCAAGGAACCAGATTCTCTGGCTACAATAAAAATAAGTTTGCTACTTTATCACACATACAAATTTTCTGTATTCAGTGGAAATGGAAAGCTGGAATGGCTCCTTCAAATACAACATAATATGCTTTGATATAAACAGCTTACCCTGCTACATATAAAGCAATAACTACTGGTCTTCATTTCCAGTATCCCCCTCATGTGCAAAAAACCAAACCAGTAATTCAAAAAACCCAGAGTATTCTACAGCTTTTTTTTTAAA
>VYXF01005765.1:148689-171235 GCA_013397295.1 Polioptila caerulea | reverse complement strand
CCAGCGGCCGGCAGGCGGTAGCGCGCCGCGCTCGGGCGCCCCCTGGCGGCGCGCCGGAGGCGGGAGCGGGCGGGGCCCGGCGCTGCGGGGCCATGGCGGCCGCGGGCTCCGCTGGGGAGACGCTTCCCGAAGGGCAGGAGCCCCTGCTGGGGGCCGCGGGGGCCGCGGCGGATGAGGACGAGGAGGAGAAGAGCAGGTAGGCGCTGTGAGGCGGCGCCAGGAGGTTGGGCGCAGCCGCCGCGGGTGGCCCGAGGAGCCGCCCGAGGGTGCCGGGTCCTTCCCCGCCCCTCGCGGGGAGCCCGAGGGCGCTGCCCGGCCGGGGTCCGGCCCGAGCCGCCGGCCGCAGTGCTCCGGAGCTCGGAGCCCCTGTCTGGGACCGCCCCGGGCCCGGCTGCGGCAGCGGGCCGGGGGCTGCTTCCCTCGGTAGGAAAATCAAACCCACTCGCTTGGGAAGTTCCCGAAAAACGCCAGACTGGGTTAATGGGAGGCAGAAGCCTGGGTGTTTAATAGCAGCCTTCTTGTGTGGGCAGCTGTTGGTCGCTTGAGGCTTTTTCCCCCTTTTGACAGCAAAACAAATGTCTTGAACTTTAAATCGCAGATATGCCTAAGTCTAGGTATGACTTTCATAAACAGCGTTTATAAACTATGTTTCGGCGTCTGGATAGACTCTGGAACCTGAGTCTACATCATCTGAATAGAGATTACTTTGCAACTTCGTTTGTAACCTCTCTTCTAATTTTTTTTCAGCCCTTGCAATCTACACCAGTATCTTTTATGCACAACTTTTACGTTTTATATTGTTATTTTCTCCTCATGAGAACAGACTGGCTGTAGCTCTTAGTGAAAGCAAGAGTTGTTAAGGTTTGTGGTTCTTTTAAGGTTACAGATGTGAGGAAATATCTGAGGTTTTATAGGGTGTCATTTAAAAAAAAATTTTTATGTGATCTGTGATACACCAAAGTGTCTATACAAAGAATTTGGAGGATTTAAGACCTCCCTAGATCAAGATATCTCTGTGTGACATTTGGTGTGTGATAGCATTTCTGTTATTTTGTTTGATTTGTCAATCTAGTATTTTTCCAGCGAAAAATAAATTCTTTATTGTCTTTGCTGAGCGGAAATCCACTCCTGCTTAACGAGTTACACAATTGTATTGAGAGGCTGATGAAAAATGTTCTCAGTGTCATGTGGGAGCAACTAGAAGAGGATCTGATAATGATTTCTTTCTCTCTCTTGCTTTTTGTTTTAAAACCAGGGGCGTTGTGGAAACACAGGAGCATTACAAGAGCAGGTGGCGATCCATCTGGATCATGTACCTGACAATGTTTCTCAGTAGTGTAGGTGAGTAAATACATGTGGAATTCGATGCTACTTGTTTAATTAATATACTTCAGTTTGAAAATTACTGGACTTTCTAAATTTCAGCTACAGAGCTTCTTTAATGCCACTGTTCTAACCTCAAAAAAGGTGCATTGCTTGATTCTTCAAAAGAGAATTTATGAATCCAGCAAATCAAACAGAAAGTTACATCTAATGAGATAAAAAACTGGTTTTGCACGAAATGATGTATGACATCAGTCTCTGGGTTATGACTCCCTAAAAGTTTGGTAATGACAAAAAGTTGTGGCAAGGTGAGGGTATTGCTCAGAGCCGAACAAAACAAAGGCTGCACTTTTATCATCCAGAGTGAAACTTCTAGGAAATGAAAACAGAAATAATGTGGAGTTCTGAAGAAGTGAAACCTTTATTGGAATGTATGCTGTCTATTTCAAAATATGTATCAAAACTTGTTTTCTCCTACTGGACTTTGCATCTCTATTGCGGGACAAATTGGAATTTTTTTTCCTAAATAACTCCCCCCAGAAACTAGAATGCTGTTGATTTCTGTCCTGTGATGATTTTCTGTGGGCCTAGAAATCTTGAAGTTAATAGGATGCTTCAGTAACTTTTTCTTTTTTTTTCCTAATGAATTAAAGTCTCTTTAGCTAATAAAGGAAGGTATGTCAGTATATCAAGACATTCTTTTTACTTTGGGGACCATGTTGTCTTTCCATTGGGAGGACAATATAGGAGTTTTTTTCGTTTAGTGTGTATGCACCTATAAAATGGTCTTTTGAAAATAGTTCCTCCTGATAGGGGGAATTACAGCTCCTTAAAAATAGCAGGAAATGCACAGGTTTGTACTAAAATGCATTTAGAGGTAGAAGAATGAACTTGTAATAACTGTTTCAGGAAAGAAAATTACTGATGAAAATGGCAAATTAAATAACTTCAGTTTTTACTGTGTTCCAGGATTCTCAATTGTAATTATGTCTGTGTGGCCGTATCTTCAAAAGGTTTGTAAATATGTTGGGGTTTTTTTAAATAATTAAGAACAGAAAACTCCTGCTCAGAAAGCAGGTAACACAAAACCTGGCATTTTATTTAGGAAAAGAAACGTAGAGGGAGATGTGTAGATTTAAGAGACTTTTATTCTGCCATTCCCTTAGACAGCTTTTATTTTTTCTTGCAAAACCTGTCAGGTTTTTTCCTGAATTGATAAAGGTACATCATAATCCAGAAATGTTTAGTTTTCCAATATCTTGATTTATTGGACAGCAAATCATTAGAAGTCTTGTTATTAAAACATAGTAGACAAGACTTGTCTGCATTTTGGGGGGGAAAAAAAGAGGAAAGTGGAGGTAGAAGTTGCTCTGTAAATGTCACATTGTTGCACATAGATCTCGATATTCCTAACATTTGTTCCTGTATAGTGATTTTAGTTTCTTTGGGGATTTTTCACTTCTTAGTTGCGATCTTAGAAGCAGCACAAAAGTCTCTAAAACTTCAATTTAATCTGTGCTAGGATTTTGGTGCCCCTGGAACCACAGGAGGCACTTTGAAATGCAAATTTGGAAGAACATAACCTGGGCAGGGACCTAGAGGTGTCGTGGAAAGCCAGGCTGATGCTGAATTCTTGCAGAAGACAGGAGCATGCATTACCAGCCTTGTAAAATCAGGACAGATTCAGGCATGTGCAGAGACAATGGGAGTGACTCCTTGCTTCTGGCATGGAAAGTGCCTGTCCTGCTGTTCAAGTTCTGTCTCTAGCCCAGAACATCAGCAGTGCTGTACAAAGATTCCTGGAGTTTGCTGCAAGTGAGCCATGCCCAGGCTTGGAAGCAAAGCAGATTTAACTGGCTTGGTGCATGGCTGGAGAGAGTGAGCCAAGGTTTATGACCCCAGACAGAGCATTACAGTCCAGAGTCCTTGGTGTCCCAGGTGCTAATTCTGAGAGGCTGTTACTGGTAATAGAGAACACCCCAGTGCTGTACCCACAGAACTGACTCGTGTTTCCTGCAGATCGACCCGACAGCGGATGCGAGTTTCTTGGGCTGGATCATAGCTTCATACAGCATTGGCCAAATGGTTGCCTCTCCCCTCTTTGGCTTGTGGTCCAACTACAGGCCCAGGAGAGAACCTCTGGTCATTTCCACTGCTATTTCAGTAGCTGCTAATTGTCTCTATGCCTACGTCCACGTGCCCCATTCCCACAACAAGTACTACATGCTGACTGCCCGTGCTCTCGTGGGGTTTGGAGCAGGTAAACACTGCAGGATTTACATTTCTGGAAATTATTACATTCTGTGTCTTGTGTAAGATGGTTAAGGTTGTGTTTTAATATCAGATTTACCATCATGTGACTGATAATATTTAACAAAGCAAAGGGTTGGCCCGTTGTGGTTTATAACAAAATTGTGTGATTGTGCTGTTGTGTAAAAATACTGGAGGGAGTGCTGGCTTTTATTATCTTGCAAAATAAGAAACAAACCACTAAAATAAATGTCACTCGACAGTTTAACAATATGAACTTGGTATTTACATGAACACTTGCTTGGTTTTGGGTTTTTTTGAAGGAAATGTGGCTGTAGTTCGATCGTATATTGCGGGTGCCACTTCTCTGACAGAAAGAACGAGTGCCATGGCCAATACCAGTGCCTGCCAAGCAGTTGGCTTCATATTAGGGCCAGGTAAAGCAAAATCTTCTTTTCTCACTTCTCTTATTAGGTTGGAATTGGGCACTGGAAGTGGGAATCCACAGCAGCTGTATGCAGGGGATTTTAAGGCATAGTTGGTCAATGATAGCACAATTGAGTAACTGGGGTCCACTCACCTAGAGTTCTGAAAGCCAATATAAATGAAACATTCTTGTCCAATTGCTCTGCACCACTTTAAAATTTAATTTAACACCTCCCCCACTGAATCTTTTCTCTCTCATTTGCCCTTAGCACAAGGGGTAATCCGGTCCCAGGACCAAGGTTTTCCATGTAGGAGCAAGAGGAAAAAAGAGTAAATCATCTGTCAGCCAAGAAAATTAACCATTGAACTAACCATAGAACTCAGAATTCAGTTCTAGAAGTGTCATAATGCTGTTTATACCGTTTATTTTATGTAATCAAGTACTTTCCTGGCTAGCAGAGTTCCCACTGGTATCAAGTTTGTTTATTTAGGGTAGGATTCTCAAAATGGAAAAGGTTTGACGGGTATAATACTTAAATTTTACTCAGCAATTAGAGCAATTTTTCTTATGTGTTCTAGTGTTTTCTCAAGATTTTCACATTACATTGATATTTTTAAGTTTTTCAGACATGTTTTACACTTATTGGAGAAGAAGGAGTAACATGGAAATTCCTTTGTCTTCAGCTGAACATGTACACAACACCAGTTTTATTTGGAGCTCTCCTAGGAGTTATTAATATTATTCTCATCTTTGCCATATTCAGGTAATCAAGTAAAAAAAAAATACTTATAAATACCCTACCTTGTTTTTTTGGTGACTTGTAGCAAATAATATGCTGCTCAGCAGGAGGAGTAATAAACCTGAAATCTGGTGTGCTAAAACTATAAATTGTTTTTTATTTTTTCAATGCTTCTGCCTTCTTTAATACCTGTATTTTTCTGATGCTTGTAAATGAATCTTGGTGATGTTATGATTAGAATGCAAATTGATTTAAAAAGTTAAAGATAATCAACTATTAGGCTTTATATAGTTTTAGGGTTGGTTAGTTGCTGCCCATGTTTTTTTCTCTAAGGAGTAATGAGGTTGGCTTGTCTGTGGTGATCTCACTGGCTGTGTCTTTCCTTTAAGATTCTCTGGGAGCATTTTTATTTATTATCCCATTGGTGCAGATGCATATGGATATATGATATTCTCCCACTAGAATATTTCCTTTCCTGAATACGTTGGTGTTCATTGCAGTCAGGTGTCAGCTTTGTAGATGATGTTTTATGGAGCTGTAAATAATTATCATATGGATTGTACAATTTACAATTACTTTAATAGAAACTTGACTCAATAGTAGATCAAGTAAATATGTGTATTAATGAAAAAAGTTCTAAATTTCTAGGGAGCATCGAGTGGATGACATGGGACGGCAATACAAAAGTATCAATTCTGATGGAGAAGGTACCAGTGTTTCCTTGAAAACTTGTTCTGTGATTGTCATTTTGAAGTACTCTCTTATTACACAGAAGCATTTAGAAGTATTCTAAAGTCTGATGCACTGGGAAGTTGATGTGGAAAATAGGCTACATCTCTCCCTAGCTGGTCCAGAAATTGCTTCATTTGTCATGTTGTGTCCATAGTGCTGTCTGGTAGCAAAGTAAAAAAAGAATAAAAATTGCATGAATCCTTCCATATTTTCATCCTGAGAATTCTGCTGTGTAATTTTGATCTTTGAAGAGAATGTTTTGATTTCCATTGTTGAGGTATATCAAGAAGTTTGCTTATTTTGCTGTCACTCAGGACTCATTGGGAAAACAGAACATGTAACCAGTTTGGAAATAATTTTCTCTCATTGTCAGCAGAATTGAAATTTCAACAACTCCATTTTGATGTAAAAACTTTATACTTTTGACTGTCAAAGCTAGGTAGCTGCCCACCAACTTGCATGCTAAACACTTAAAAGACTAAAGGAATCATTACTGTTTGTGATTTGTGATGGTATAAGAAAAAGCTCAGTGTGCAGTTCAGGTAATTCTTTTGTGTTGCTGCAGGAAATGATGTTCTGGATCAGAACACAGAAGGAAGCATTGACCACGTTGCTGTGGTAGCACTCAACATTCTCTTCTTTGTCATCCTGTTTGTGTTTGCTGTCTTTGAAACGTAAGTTACTGGTCTGTTTTCTCTCAAAATATTCAGACACGTAGAGTAATTAGACTGGGGGTGCATGTAGAGGCTTTTCTGTTCTGCTCATCTTCCTGACTTCCTAAGTAGAAATCCAAAACCACAAGCAATCAGGTTGATGTGTACTGATCCAGAGTAATGAATTAAAGGTCAGTAATAACTAAAGATATGTACAGTTTGTGGTATAGAAAACATTGATGTAAAAGGTTTTGAGTGGAGGCAAACCCATGTCCCCAACTTTTTAAGTACTCAAAAAAAAAGCTTAACTTGAGCTGCCTAAAATCTTCAGCAAACCCATATCCTCAATTTTTTAAGTATGCCAAAAAAAAAGCTTAATTTGGCTGCCTAAAATCTTCAGAGAAAACATGTTTTCAGCTGAGTATCTTGTTCTGTATTTTGTTAGTTTTGTCTGTTTTCTTAGTTTGATTCTGATTATCTCCAAAAGCTTCAGTGCATCTCTATACATTTCAGTAATGATTAAAACAATTGTTTGATAGAGTTAATGCAGTTGTATTCTGAAACACACTGTTTTATATGACTGGGTTTTAGAGGTATATTGTTTACTCCCAAATTTTCTGTGTGTAAGAAAAAAATGAAAACATAACATCATTATCTCAGGCTCAAGTGTACTTCATTTTTCTAACTTTGACAATACTTTGAGGATACAAGGTTTATTCTGCTAGTTTTTAGAGCTCTAATGTTGTTAAAATTTGTTTTATAATGTGGCTCTGTCATAAGTTGCATTATTTTTAGAAAACTGATGTTTTAGAGACTGGTTGGTTGCTAAAACTTAAACAGGATCAAAAGTTTATTATTTTTATAGTCACAGGGCCTGATTTTTTTTTTTTCTGTCTGTATTACCCTGGCATGGCTTTCACTCCATCATCTTTTCATGAACTATCAGAAGTAGACTGGTGATGCTTCAGAGTATGGCTGGTGTAGTGCACTGATGTTTGGGATGACACATGTATGGACACTAATGTGTGATTTTTTTTATGATTACTGTATTTTTGTTCTGTCATTTCAGTATAGCTACTCCACTGACGATGGATATGTATTCGTGGACCAGGAAAGAAGCTGTGTTTTATAATGGGATAATCCTTAGCGTGATTGGCATTGAATCAGTTATTGTTTTCATGGTGGTTAAAACACTATCAAAAAAGTAAGTTTTGGGGATTTTGTTACTTATGTTGGCTAAATGTGAAAAGCTTTATGGCAAGGCCAAATCTCTTACTCAAGTCTTTTACTTGGTAATTAGTCTGGGTTTACTATGACAATGAAATATTTCCAATTTTGGCACAGCCTGGATGTGGTGGTTGTTTTTTATTCTGTTAACATAACCCTTTTATTTGACTGTCCTTTACCTTTGAATCACAAGAAAAGCTGGTCTTAAGTTACTGTGATTTTGTAACATTTCCTGATGGTGTTTTCAGATATAATTTCCAAACTAATGGGCTATGTCATTAGCAGCTACCTAAGTTGTACACTAATTAAATGATACATTTAACTGCAATTTCATTGTTTGGTAGGACTGGTGAGCGTGCCATACTCCATGCAGGCTTACTGATCGTCTTGGTTGGATTCTTTATCTTACTGCCTTGGGGGAAGAAACTACCAAATATCCAGTGGCAAGGTATAGTTCAAGTCTTACCAGATCACCTTTGTAGTGTTCTTTTGAAGCCTTTCATTGCACTTTTGTTCTTCATGAAACTAATAACTTATTTTTACAGAAATAAAGAACAACTCAGTTCCCAGAACAGCCCCCAGTGAAATGTTAGCGCCTTTCTGGAGTTTGCCAGAGCTGCAGCTGCCATCCAACCACACAGCAGAACCCGTGGGCTGCCCTGTCACACAGTCCTGGTGCCTGAACACTCCCATGATCTACCTGGCCCAGTACATCAGCTCTGACGTGCTCATAGGGCTGGGCTATCCTGTTTGTAATGTCATGTCCTACACTTTGTACTCAAAAGTCCTAGGACCAAAGCCTCAGGTAAGCACCATCCCTAAATGGTTTATTTCATTTGCTCTGCAAGACTTGCACTCTCTTGATTAGAATGAGGGGTCTAGTTAAAATTCCTTTTGTCATCAGCCAAATAATAGTGTGTTTTAAGCAGGCCAGAACTTTGCAGGAGCTCCAATCTTTTTTAAAATCCAAGACAAGTCTCTAGGGGAATTAGAAAGCAAGGCTTGTGCTATTTATGCAAATCTTACACTGTGAAAATTTCATGACTGTTCTGGCAGAGTCCTTTTTGTAACTACCAATTACATATTTGGAATACTAGTGTGGAATAATGTCCCTCACTAAGGTCATTATATAAAGACTATAAATGCTGCTAGACCCCCAGTATGGACATTTTTTAGCAGTGAAACACTATACCAAATTATATTATTACTTAACAAAAAATTTTATTCCCCCTTTGCCCATTTTTTTCATGTTATATTTTGGTGAAAGTGACTTAATGCTTTGAGCCCAGAGTATGTTTTTGTTAGAAAGCAAGAGAGTACCTATGAGTTGAGCCTTGGAATTAAAGCTTTGAGAGGCTGAGCAGTACTCTTGGAAACAAAGTAATCAGTCTCTTAATGAGTTAAGAAAGATAAGTGGTTGTTTAAATACTTCTAAATTTTCTAGTTAGGCTAATGGGTTGGAATTAATGGCAAGCTAAATAATGCCTGTATCACTTACATAAGCTTTTCATCTGCTGTAGGGTGTCTACATGGGATGGCTGACTGCCTCTGGAAGTGGAGCACGGATCCTTGGGCCTGTTTTTGTGAGCCAAATCTACACTCACCTGGGGCCACGCTGGGCATTCAGCTTGATCTGTGGAGTAGTTGTAGTCTCTCTCTTACTCTTGGAGATAGTATACAAGAGACTAATTGCATTTTCTGTCAGATATGGGAGGATGCAAGAAGAGAATTGTTAAATATGTATTTTTAAAAAAACCCCAAACAGTAAAACCAAGCTGAAGCAATACTTAGTTTATTGCTGCTTTTGAATGTGGTGTACCTAACCACTGACCTTGTTGGCTGTGTGCTAACTGTACACCTGTACTTACAGATTGACAGAACACTTAACTTGGTCATACCCCAATACCTGGTTACCCCTGCTGCAGCTGGCTTTTGTGTCCTGCTTTTTTAGCAGCAGAGGAAGGAATGTGACAGGTCAGAGCAATACAATGGCACATTTGAAGTGTGTACAGTTCATTATGAGGTACATGTGCACTGAGTGCAGCTGTGAAGGTCACAGGTTACGTGCATCCTTTCCAGAAAGAAGTAAAAGAAATATTACCTTGATTCTGTGAATCGGGATTAGGAACTCTTTTGTAACTACAAGATTAGTTGAGCTGCAGGCACTTTGTATGGAGATACCACTACTTGAGGAAACCTTCTGATGTTGGGTTTGTTGGCGTGTAAGCACTGGTTACTACAGACCATCAGGTTCTGGAAGCTGGTACACCTCCAGGATTCCAAATGACAGGTGACAGAAGCACAGAGGAAGGTAGGCACCCTCCACACAGGTAGTTGGTGTGGGATTTGATTGACCAAGAGCCATTGAAAATCAGTTTCAGCAGCTTTTACTTGAACTACGGTGAACCAAATGTGCAATTTTTCCTCTACTGTTTTGCTGAATGCCTTTTTGTAGCAAGAAGGATAACCTGCAGCACTGAAACATGCACTGCTTTTCTTAACTATAAGGAAAATGTCTAAGCACAACCGTTTGCACTTTTGTGCTTGATGAGAATGAATGCACCGTGCTGGGCAGTGGTGGTTAATTAAGTGAAAGGAGTAAACTGGCTCCTGGGCATTCATTATCTGCAGACTTTATTTTTTTCTGATGTTAGGGTACAAGAAACAGGAACTTACACTGTTTTAGTCATTCAGACTTTGTTTTAAAGTGAGACTGTAATTTTCCTTCATAATGAGGCCTAAGCTCATCTCTACAGGTTTGTTTTGTAATGCTACTGGGAGAAAAACCTCTGGAGTAACTCCAGTATGAGAGTTGTGGCTGCTGTCTAATGTCTCTACTATTTGAATTTCATAAATGTAATTATGTATTCCTATGTACTCAATTGTTTAAACACTAAGAGACTACTGAATTAAAAGATTATTTTTTCAATACTGACTGAAGGGGATACAGAAGTTTTATTCTCATGAGCTTTCATGCTACAGAATCACGAAATGTTGTGGAAAAGGACTTCACTTGTTTAAGCTAATTCATAGTAAGTGCTTCTAGTTTATCGTTCTTGACGTTCCTAGTGCTAAATCCTTCATTTGCAAGTTATTTCCTTGATTTGGGCAGGACAAAGCAACCAAAGTTCTGTCTTCTAAACAGCAGCTGAACAAGGAAAACTGGCTTGAAGCAGTTCAGCTGAGCTATGCTTGCACACAGCCAGCACTAGCTCCTCTGAAACTCCTCATCCTCCCCCCTCCAACACTGTTTTGGATCCCACTCCATTTAAAATCTTTTCCTGCCTGATAAGGAAGTCATGGAGTATTTAAGTACAAACACCGTCAGGAGTGTTGGCACACTTGAAGCCAACTGCTTAGGAGAAAAGCTACTGTTGATGCTACTTCAGTTGCTGTAAGTATTACTCAACATGTAAAACAAGGTAAAACCACCTCAAGTTATTAACTCTTTTCCTTTAACCATTACTTGACCGTGAAACAAATAAATAGATCCAGACAATTACCACTGCATTTATTTTTTTTTTTTTTATAACATGCTTGTGCAGGGAAGTTTTAAGCTGCTGCTACAAAAAATAAAAACAGAGTTATAAAACATATACATATTTACATATATTACTTGTAAGACATAAAAATATAAGTTATTTACAAATACAAATACCTGAACAGCACAGATGCGTTTTCCTTGATTGTTGGCACTGAGTAAGCAGTAGAGTAAGAAAAAAAATACAGCAGATTCAGATTATTTCCAAAGACTTAATGCAGTCAAGAACTAAGTTCCTCCAAGTTTTGCTTGAGCGAGTTTATCCATCACTTTAATGAAAAATATGTTTTGTATGATACTTCACACAATTTCCTACACATAAAGAGAGTAACCCTCCCCTTCCTAACTTTTTACCAAATTTTGGAAGAATCTCTGCATAAGCTGAGTAAGATCAGTCACTTTACTGGGAAGTCAGTGAGTGAGTTTATTAAGCTCTTGTGCCATGACACCTGGTTTCCTTTAATCAGTGAGGACCAGCTGGATTGGTAAACATGACAAGAATAGAAGACAGACAGTGCAGCTTCTCTTTGATGTATTCTGGCAACTTATCATCTTCTCCATACCTAGAGAGGCAAAGCAGCATAGAAAAATTGAGATGCTTGAATAATGTGTTTTATTTCATGACAATATAGTTATTTCAAAACACTACTTTCCTCAACCTCCCTCATTTTAATACTAGGCATGAATGGTGGCTGTACTCTGGAGACCAAGGAAATGCATTCCCTACTTGTTTGATTCATTTGTTATCCAGAGTTCAGTCACCTATGGATGCTTCTCTTTATTTAATAGGCTTACATAAGCTAACCAACTGTGAAGTGATGGCAACTCTAAGTTTAAAATTTACAAACCAAAATCAATAGCAGCTATGAAATTACCTGATGTACAACAGCCTTGTACTGAGTTACACGGATGTTTTTATGGCAGGAACAGACTCACCTGGTTGTCTGGCCATCAGGAGAAGTGTAAGTGATGGAAGAGACACCTGCTTGGGCTACCAGCTGGGATCCATCATTGAACTGAACCCATACTGCTCCACTGGTCAGCTGATGAGAGAGGTTACATGGTGGTTTGAGCATATGAAATACAAAATTACAAACCTAGAACTTTTCTAATAATGGAAGCTGAAAGCTTTTCAAAATTGCTGAAGGGACTTAGGTATTTTGGTCAGTCTTTTAAAGATAAATATTGCATGGATATTACTTTGGAGGAAGTGGTCTCATGCTGACTTTCTTCAGGTTTCAGATGCTTGGCTTTAGTTATCCTTGTCAATGTCAGATAAATAAAGAATTACCTTTAACTTAACCACTCCCCAAGAAATTTTAGGAAGGGCCAAACACTAAAAAGAGGCCCATTTGTGAGAGTTCAGAGCTAGAGTAGACAATTTAAAGTTAATATATATCAAGAGACCTTTTTCCGTTAGAACAGGAAGCTTTTTCTGGATTGCTAAGAATAGTGTTCTAAACCTAAAGCTTATCCAGCAGAAAAGCAGAGAAAATGGCTTTGTGAGGAAACAGCTTTTCCTGTTGTAGAGGAAGATGGATTTCTTTTGTACAGATCTGATACAGATCTATTGAGAACTTTGTCATGACACCTTTGCATCTCTATTAGTGAACAGAGAAATTAACCAGTTTCAGTTTTTTACTAGAGTCAAATTTAAATGACTAAGGACACCAAAATAGGCAATAATAACCACAGGAAAACTGTGGTAACTGAGATACTGAACTATTACTTTGGTTTCTTCTACTTATGTAGTTCACCATGGTTTTTCTCTAAGATACTTATTTAAAAGTATCTTTCCACATATAAATTTTAGACTTAAACTGTAGTGCACAACTGAATGATTCCTCACAAATCAAGTTTAAAGTTAATGTAGAGTTAATGACTTAAAAATACATATCTCAGATTAGTAGGATAAAGAATAGACATTCCTCCTTTATTAATTTCTCACCTGAGAAGCCCAACCAACATTTTTCACAAAGACAGATTTGACAAGTTGGGCTGAATTTGGACTGCATTCCGTTTGATGAACAGAGGAGCACGTCTTTTCAACTGTGTTAGTCAGAAACATAGGCTTTTCACAGGACACCACCTAAAACCCAGAGATGCACAGAATTAACAGAATTAACAGCCTTGGCATTAATCCTCCTGATGAGCTGTAGTGGTCAAGTGCCACCTGTTCATGCATACAGACAGATTTAGCCTCTATGCTTCATTTAACAGCATTACAGTATAAAAACCCCACAGGGACACAACTTTTTGTAGTCAGTTCATTTCAGTCAGGTGGAAATGGTCAGATTCTGTACTAGGGGCACGAACTACACAATCAAACAGATGCAGATCCAACAAATGTAGATTGAATATACATCAACGAAGCTCACAATACAAACTCAGTGTGCCAAGACCCCAGTGTGGTTCAGTCAGCTGAGGAAGTTTTATCAGGAGCCAAAGCTTGGTGAGCCTTTTAAACAAACCAGATGGAATTGCTCACAAAGCCTTATTGGCTACACGTATATTTTCACTTACCCTTTTTTTATATACACACTAACACTCGAATATTTCAGAACAAAAACATCAAGTGCCAACACCCTTTGTGACACCATTTGTTATACAGCACCAAGGGCACATCAGAGCTCTCAAACTAAAGACTGTGCTGTCTAACACGAGTAAGCAATTTTCAAACTGCTCCCAGGAGGCATTTCTGGTAAAGTTTTGGAGTGTTCTGATTTTTCAGATGCTCCTAATTCCAGGTATCAAAAGTTAGTTGAAATCAAAGTTAATGTTTCTAGTCAGTATGCTAACAAATGGCTAATAAAAGCATATGCCCATACAAATGTAACTGCATTAATTCAAGTAAAACAGCACTATGGGAGACTGGTCTCCATGGTACATCCTTGTGTACTTACAGGAGCACACTTTGGAGACTGAGCTGGAGGAGAACTGGCAGCTTGATTTCTATCCAATGCCACAACTTCTTGTGAGTAGTTTGTCTTGTCCAACAGTGGAGGTGCTACAGCCTGTGGTGATTCAGTATTACCAGGTTTTCTGGAAAAATAGTGAGAAAAACAGGGAAAAAGTCTGTCCAAAAGGGATTAAAGAAACAAGTGAGGAGATAACTCTTCCTTAATTTTAATATGGACCATCCAAAGCACCAGATGGCAGGAGTCTTCTGCAGAACTGTTTTTCAGTTCAAATACACAAATATTCAATAAATACATAAATATTCAAATACATCAGTATTTTGAACCAAAAGATATTACCTTCCAACAATTATTGGAAAAAATGGAGCACTTCCACTCCTTTTCTCTTCTTCCAAAACAGCACATTCCAGTGCAAGGCATATGCGATGTCCCTGAAATTAGGAGTTTATTAAAAGTTTTAAATTGAGAACTGTTTAACCATTTCATACACATTTAGTGTGGCAAGTGAGCCCACACAGGGAAATTTTAACAGTACTGAGTTTTTCAAGTTGTATAAAGCAGCTTCATCTGTTGTGTTTAATCCTTTCACCAGACAGGCAAACCTGCATTTTACACACTAGTAAGAATTTCCTCTCAGTCTTGCTGGTGGAGGATTGTAACCATTACCTCTACTCTGATATTTGCTCTTCCAAAAAACACCATCCTCCCTCCTTGACAGTCTAATGAAAAACATGGAAAGCAACACAGGAAGCACATTTGTGAAAGGGAAGCTGAATTCTGAGAAAGTTGCTTTGCACTGGAAAAGGTCTGTGTAAAACACCTTACCTCATTTGCATGATCCATATAAGCCTGGATTTCCTTCTTCAACCCTGCTTCACTTTCTCCTTTCAAAGTGAAGGATTTCCCTGACTTTTCAACCACACGAGTTATACCAGCTGTCTTATGGATCTTTGTTCCTGCAAGGAAACGTGAACACCTTCAGGGTGAGCTGTAAACCATGGAAGGTTTGGAGCAGGGACATGCCTTTTACTAAGCAGGTTAACTATCAAAGGTAGATCTAAAGAAGAGCTCATTAATAAAACCAAAGCAGAATTTAAATAACCCTTTTGCAACATGTACTTCTGATACTGAAGAAGGTGTCAGTAAGGAATTAAAGAATCAACTAATCTACAAGTGCTAGAATAAAGGCAGTGTCAAAAAAACTGTTTATACTGCACTGTTTTCTTCAAACTGGAGTGGTGGTTGCTTAGTGTTAGGCAATATTTTAGTGCAGAAAAAAAATCATGATTTAACTATTTGCATAACTGCAAAAATGAATACTTACCATCATAAAAACAAATTTCAACATCTGCAGGGGGTGAATTTTCCATCAACATGCACTTGGCATATCTTGTATAAAACGTCACTTTGGGAGTTTTTGTTCTCACCAACTGCACAAACTTAGCTGCATACTGGTATTTTTTCCAGTACTTTTCTAAAAAAAAGAACATTAAAAAAAATAGAATTTAGCAGCTTGAAGAGAAGTAATTGAAATCATGTATTTGATAGTTGAAGGTTGAGTTGAAGGTGAGTAATATTTAAGTACTTGACAGGTATGTTTAAAGAAACTGACTTATTTCCACCAAGAGCTCCCAGTATGAATGAGGAAAAGATTATAAGAGCTTTAATTTCAGTACACTACATTGTAAAGGGGAGACTCCTTAAAGCTTCCATATAAAAGGAATCAAACTTGTGGGTTACACTTCCTTGTGAAGTTTCAAAACATTTTCCAGTTAAACTGTAGTGTGAATCTAATTCTGAAAGGAGTTTTACTTCTGAGTTATCTGAAAAGTAATAGAAAAAAGCTATAAAGTTGCAAGATTCATTTAAAATATCACATTAATCATTATAATTTTGAAATAAATTTCAGGTTACCTGGCAAGTTGTCAAAATTATATGTGCAGATGCCTTCAGGAAGAGCAGGAGGTCTGTTATCAAGAAGGAAACCTCTTCCTTCATTTGGATGATAAACTGCAATCTACAGAAAGGGAACAAAAATTGTGTGTTTTACTACACACCTACTACAGCACTCTGCATTTTGACAGGTAAGGAAATAATCCACATTTTAATGAATTAATATGAAAGCCATGAAAGCTCTATTCCACTAAGTAATTATTTAACAGCAGCATTTTTTCACCAATACTTCACCTATTCCAAAAGTCAAGTCCAGTTTTTCTCTGAAATAATTGCTTGCTCCCTATATTTTTATGGCTTTATTATGGAGGGGCAAAATTTACAGCTGTGCATATATAAACAGTGGATTTCAAAAGAAATAATCACTCAAAAAGAAAAAAAACAGCTCTAAATGAGCTCTAAGCACTTTATACAACAATGAAGAAATCAAAAATATACTCACCACATTTCCATCACAAGATATTCTGAGAACTTCTTTCACAAGTTCCTGTGAGCGGTGTTCTTTCAGAAACTCCATACACACTTCTCCAGTATCAAGAATGCTCACCTAAAATATATTAAACATAAAGGTAAACAAAAAGACCTTTACTTTCTGCGAAAGGTGAAGTACCACATTTTTTCCCCACAAATGCTTTAATAAATGCTTTTATTTTGCCTTAAATGCACTTCAAACTGATAAATGCTTCTTACAGTAACTTTTGTTATTAGTGCTATTTTTTTAAAAGCAGAGCACTTCAAGGTGACTGAAGGGTATCAGCCTGGTAGCTGAGGGTGAGGCTTCTTAAGTGGCAAATCAAACACAGACAGGTCTGCTCTATTATGTTTCAAATATTCTCTATAAAAAAACTAAGATGCATCTCATTAATATGATTTTAAATTAGATTATTCTAGATTAAATTCCCTAAAAACATATATTTTATTTTACCAAGTGATTTTTAAGAGACAGTCACACAGTATTAAGCACCTCAATTGTTCCCATTTTTAGAACTGGTCCTTACCACTGCATTTTTGGTTTTTTGCCTGATGGGTTTCAGCCTGTGAGCAGTGAGAGGTGACACAACACTTCGCAGGGCAGGTTTCTGGTGTGCTGATGGCTCTTGGCCCCAAGTTTGGTTTTGTTCTGGAGCTGACCAAAGGCCACACGTAGGAGACGGCTGAATTTTCTCGTTTTTGCAGAGAACTCCAGGGATGCATTTATTTGGGTTTCTCTGGTTTAAAGAATGTGGACAGTCATCAGAGGCATCGTGATTCCTTCTATCTTTTAAGGTGTTCCATGCATTTCTTGGAGCATCCTGCTGCATGTCCAGATGGTACCGAAAACCTCCATGTGCATTACTCTTGCCAGTCAGGTCTGCAGGTGGTCTCAGAGGAACTGAAAGCATCACAAAGGGACACTGGAGATTCAAAGAATCATAGCCAGAAGGAAAAAAAATCTAGTATAGCTTTAAAAGCTTTTCAAGGGATTGTCTTAGAAGGCTTAGTTAAGGGAAGAATGGGATTTCTTTAATCCCCAGTCCAAATCATCAGGCCTTTTAGTACCATCAATACCAGTGCTAGCAAAACTCCACTGCTACTTAAAATAAGCTGTTCCTATATTTCAGTTATGAGGGTCTTCAGTTTTTATTAATCAAATATTTTTTGAGAATAATTTATAAACAAAATACTAGGACTTCAAATAGATTCTTACACAATAATTAGTTTAATCTGTTGAAAAACAGCTTATTTACCATTCAGATAACCACTAGTAGCAAATTTCATGTATGTTCCAGTTTATCTAACTAGTGTTTTACCATCTACCAGAAGTTTTAGTACTCAAAGTGTTAAATGCATACTCCTAATTCCTTGTTTTATTTTTAAAATCTTTGTATTTATTTCTTTTAAACACCTGTTTTTATATTTAACGTTCCTATAACTCTGTCCCTAGTTTTGATACTTAAGCCCTTGATCAACTTTCACCTCACCCACATCACTATTGTGCTCCTTCTGCTGTGTGGCTGAACAGTTGAGAAGGGACCAAAAATAGGATTATTGAGACCATATGTTCTCTGATTCCAATTCCCTGTAGACAGGAAGGGAAGGAGTCCAGTAATATCAAACCAAAAAAAAAAGGCCAGAATGGATTTATGGTTTATTCTTATGATTAAATTACACTATTTGCAAATGATGTAATATGATGCACAACAAAGAACACCTCCTTCCCTTCTGTGTCTTTGTCCTTTCCTCCACCCATCCTTCTGCAGCCTTATTATCTTTCTCATTCATTGAGGTCCTATCTTCTCTTATTTAGCTGTATTTGCACAACTAAATTAACAGGGCTTTCAAGTCACCTGCTAATATTTTGTCACACATTTACACTGACACATTTACACAACTGAATAATTATGTCAGGGTCTAAAATTCTAGTTTCCTCTTGGTTTTGTTTGGTTTTTTTTTGCTAAAATCGTAGTAGAAATAACAAGCTTGTTTTAGGAAACTATTCAATGTACAAAGAAATAAAAAAAAAAAAAAAATCCCACTGAAACTACTCCAAGTCACTAACTTGAGTGCAAAAATACACTAGTGATGAGTAACACACCATTTGTTTGCATGCTTCCAAGCCATTGCTGCATCGTCTCAGCCTGGGACTTCTGCTCTAACAAACCAACCTGGGGCTTCACTGGGCACAGATAATTTGAGCTACAAAATAAAAGTTACACACATAATCAAGATTGCATCAAAGACACTTGCACAACAAAAGCTATAATGCTACAGCTGCAGAAACCACAACACTTGGAAGACTTGGGAAATGCAGGTGGCATTGTGTAGCTCTAGGCAGCGTAGAACATGCTTCTTTTTCATGGGGTAAAGAACAGGAATATAAAATAGTTTCTGAAGGGAATGAAAAGTTATGATAATGCTGCCAGCAGCAGCTGTTCTTACATCTAGCTCTTAATTCACAGCTTAGGAGAAGACAGTGATGACATTAACACCCTTGACCCCCGTGTATCTCTCTCAGCATAACAAACATGCAGCTGAAAGATGCCAATCCTACTGCCCAAAAAAACTTGTACTTATATAAAACACAGTCAATCCCAAAAGTTATAAAGATTTTTTACCAGCTTTTTAGATGATGACATATATGTAGCCACAGGTGAACTCAAGATATAATCCACGTGTTGAAGGATAAAGAATACACACAAAACCAGTTACTGCAGAGTCGCTGATCTGTTGTAAATTCATTCACACTAAGCTCCTGTGAGGTTTTTTATCTCCAGAGCCTGAACCTGTCTGCACTTTCTTGTAGTGATGATGACTACTTCACCACTGGCAAGGGCTCACTTATCACCAAAACCATCCCAAAACCACAGAATATAAACCATCCAATTCAAGCCTTAGGACCTTGCATTTAAGATTGCTGTGCAAGCTAACTACAGGTGTAAGAGGCTTTCCTATAATCAACTATGTAAAAAAAGTTGTAACCATTAAGTTAATCCCCACACTCACATTCAATATTCTCTCATGTTTACATTCAGCATGGCTTTATGAAGTCATGGGGAACAAAAGTAAACATTACAGTAACATTTGCATAAATTTTTGATTCATCAAACATTTCTCAAACTAGAAAGAATGCACATGCCCACTAAACTTTGCTTATGTCAAGCACTTGAAAACAGTCAAGAAAAACTTCTTACTCCATTTACTTTTTTTACAGGGAAAAGAGCTTGTTTGTCTTTTCCTTGAACTGATTTGCAAAAAAAAAAAAAATACAGGAAATTATGCCAGTTCTTAATTATTAGTTCTTAGCAGGAACAATTCTTAGTTCTTAGCAGGAACTAAGATGTGGAAGTCCTTATATTAAAACAGAAAATTATTATTTTGATACTCTGCTCATGAAAGTCTATAGAAAGGAGACAGGATTTTCACAAAGAAGCTACAAATAAGTACTCAATTTCAGATAATTATCTATGGGTGACATTTTCCTTTCTGGTACACCACCTTTATAATCTACTGCCTAATCTTTACTAAATTTTTGGTTTATCCTCTCTAAGCATAAGAAAAAAAATCACTTCAAGAGACCAGCAGGTAAAAATGTTGATAATTGCGCTTTGAATGCCTTCTCCCCTCATCTGTCTCTTCTACAAAGAACAATTAGCAAGGCTCTTTACTACCATTACTGTGGGTACAGAAATACTCAACTTGCCTCAAGTGGAAAGAAGACAGTAAGAGCTCTAAATTTCATCTGAATAAAAAAACTGATTCTTACTGTGGTTGATCTTTTACAGGCGGAGATATCTGCTCTTCAAAAGAACCAGCTCTACTAGAGGTCTTCTCCTTAAATATTTCTCCTATATCAGTATAGCTGCTGGCAGGTGAAAAGTATTCTGTGTTTTCCCTCGTTCCTATTTTAGGCTTGGAAAGCACTTCCAAAGAGTGACATCGATCCACGATGTTGGCTATGCCTTGAGTCTGGCTGTGGGATGTGCCAGACCTGTCTGAGGAGTGGGCTCTTCGGAGGTAGCGGGAATGTGGCCTCTCCTCATCAGGCTGCGTGGTTCTTCCCCTGCCACTTACGCCAATTTCCTTTCCCTGAATTCCCCACTGTCGGAAAGAACCGCTTCCGTCTCCCGATGCATTATTGCTGGAATTCTTGTTTGTAGGGAAAAAAGTAATCTTATTTGGGAGTGGCTGTCCAACCAACAGCTTCTTCTTTTCCTTCAAGGAACCGCTGGTACTGATGCTGGAAGAGCCCGTGAAGGTTGTAGAGATGGTGGCATTTCCACTGTCCATGGAATCTTCTGAGGTTCCCAAATCTCTGCTCCGTGCAGAGCTACCCCTGGACATAAAAGGATGATCCAGCACTGAGGAAAGACTCAAGCGATCTGCCGGGTTTTTGCGCAGTAACCTGTGAATGAGGTCCTGTGCCTCTCTCGACAAGAAGGCTGGCATTTCATAATCTGCCAGCACCACTTTATTCAGCGTGTTCCTGACCGTGTCCGTGTCAAAAGGCGGCTTTCCAATGAGGAGAGTGTAAAACATACAGCCCAGAGACCACACGTCCGACTCCAGCCCGTGCGGGCTCCTCGTGGCGATCTCCGGGGAGATGTAGTTCGGAGTCCCACACATGGTGTAATGCTTCTCGTGAGGCATCTTCAGCTGAGTGGCCAACCCAAAGTCAGCAATCTTGACGTTCATGTTATTGGTGAGTAAGATATTGGAGAGGGTGAGGTCGCGGTGCAGTATTCCATGGGAATGGAGGTACAGCATACCCGTGATGATCTGGTGCAAGAAGTGTCGTGCTGTCAAAACAAAACCTGATGTTGCAGTCTTGTATTTGAAATCATAGCTCTAAAGATAACTCAGCTTTAAGCCTGCCATTCATCTTGCTTCTGTTTTTTCTTATTTTGTTACAAGGCTGTTTAGGTGCCAGACTAGTGAAACTGGAATTAACTTCCAGCTTTCTACTTCAAGCAAAATGGCACAATTTTGTTCTAAGTTCATGAAAACTTATGTAACGCAGGAAACGGGACTGGAAATATTTTAAATGGCCCAAACTTTTAAAAATTAGGTTCTTAAGGATTAAAGCTACGTTGCTCATCACTTTTGGGAACAGATACAAGTTAAACTAATGATGCCTGTATAGTAGCACCCATTAATCCAGTCCTGTGGCCTGGGTCCCAGAAGATCCCTATCTATAGCAGTATCATGGAATCAAATTAGAAACTGACAGAGAAGCAGGTAGGCTGGAAGAACTGAGCAAGAGGTGAGCAGTGAGGTGAGTCTGGAAGTAGTAAAGGCAGAAGGTGCCAGTTTTCCTGTTCTTTCCTCTTCCCAGTCTTGACCCACATTTCAACACAATTCTAAGTACAAAGGTAAGCTCTACTTTCTATCTGTCTCTGCCTTCTAAGACCACCATCTTTTTATACTGCAAATAGCACAAACAGAAACAAATGTGTATAGAAAAGCAAGTAAATACATGCACAAGAATACTTAATCTCTACATCATTACTTACACAACATTTTACTGTGATGGCAGCTTTAAATACTCTTCCTCTAGAATTAAATATTTATTGAGTGAGCCAAAACATTAATGCAGAGGGCTCCACAGACCAAAAAAAAAAAATCTCACCTTCATCTTCTGAAAAGGGTTTCTTTCTGTTCTTTATGTATCTGCTCATTTCACCATTGTGACATATCTCAAGTATCAAGTATACGTAGTTGCTATCTTCAAAATAGTTATAAAGCTGGAACATAAAAAAAAGAAAAAATAAAATTCTGTTTTGTAGACTATGCAGCAAGTCCCATAGACAGCCCTCTCTACAAACCCCAGAGTTCTTACCTCGAGTATAGATGGATGCTTTAGCTGACAATGTATTTTCACCTCATTCTGAACCCTCTGGACCATTCCAACTTTGTGCATGGCTTTTTTGTCTATCTGTAAGTGGATCACAGCATAACTTAGACGTTCAGTGCATGTTTGCCTGACAATTTTTAACTATAAGCAAGTTTTTACATAGTTGAATTTAATATAGTCTTTTAATGAACAAGTTTAATAGATAATTGGAGGAGCACCACACCTGAAAGCAGTCAAGTGTTAACATTATGGATATTTACACTTACTCATTTTTTTTCCTGAAATACTTAAGCAGAGAAACCTAAATCTGATTTTGCTATGCAGNAACAAACCAGCCTCGTTAGCCTGGGGCTTTGTCGGCCAGGCTTCGCAGCGCCTCTCCCGATGCGGACGCTCGCACCAGAGGTGGCGAGCCCGCACACCCCCGAGATCCGGGCAAACGCCGAGGCGGC
>VYXF01005765.1:109983-146307 GCA_013397295.1 Polioptila caerulea | reverse complement strand
GTGTAGGACCTGGCACTTGGCTTTGTTGGACTTGATGAGGTTTGCCTCAAGTCTGACAAGGTCCCTCTGGGTGGCATCGCTTCACTCCAGCCTGTGGACTGCCCCACACAGCTTGGGGCTGTCTGCAGGTTTGCTGAGGGTGCCCTTGATCCCACTGTCCAGGTCACCAACAAAGATGTTGAGCAGTATTGACCACAACACTGACCCAAGGGATGCTGCTGTCAGCCTTAAGTCATGGTTTTCTGCAAACAAATTCCTTATGGGTCTTTAACCTTTTCCAGAGGTATTGCAAGTCCCACTTCTGTTAGTGTGTTCCAGACTAATAGAAGGAATTCCAGATAGGAATTGTGCTGCTTTTGTGGTGGTTGTTGCTGTAATTGTTTGAATACAGCACAGCTTTTCTTTGAATTGTCTTCTCTGACAAGGAAGTGCGATCAGTGTCAGGCAAAACTGAGAGGCAAAGGCAGAGCAGCTGCTTTAATCCTTTTGTGGATTTAATTCCCAAGTACCTTGTTTAATTTTCTGAAAATGCTATTTCCAACTATTTTTCTGCTGAAACATTTTCTGAACTGCGGGTTTAAAGAAAAACACAAGGAAAGATAATCAGGAATGAACCTCATTCTATCACCTGTGCTGAGCATGCTCTTGTTGACACAAACCTTCCTTTAACCTGTGGTGCTGACACTTTATTGGGCAGATCTCTGAGTGATGTGCCTGTATGTGGCTTTAAAAGTATTGAGTACTGACTCTTTTGTGCTATGTTTTATCTAAAATATACTGTAAAACAAAATATAGTGTAATCCTGGAGCCATGCATGGAGGTTCTCACATGTCCTTTGGCTCCTTCATTTAACTTTTGTTTATTTTGTCACAGTAGCAATCAGACCTGGTCAACAACACTTTATGGCTGATGTGAAACAAAGCAACAGAGTTGTAACAAATTTATTTTTGTGGGCCAGACACCTTTGCTGGATGCCAGGTGTCATTGATGAATTTCTGTACTGTAGTTAAGGTGAATTTGAAATGTGAGGGAACATCTTCAAGCTCCAAAACCTCAGCAGTTTGTTTACAATCTCATGTGCTTTCTATCCGTAGCTGCTCTATTAAAAATTAAGTTCATTTTTGGGTAAGCATGCCTTCAAATATTTAGACTTCAATATTTAGACTCAATCCCTGTAGTGAGCTGGTGGCAGTCCCTTGCACAGGAGAAATTTTTCCCAGTTTTCGATAATACGTTTTTTTTCCCATTCCTTATTTTCCAACTAGTTGTTCAGTTGTATTTTTATTTATTTATTGATGTTCAGGTGCAGCACTCTTTACACAAGTCGAAGCTCTGTGTCCTTTTGTGAGACAGGACTGTTCATGTAGCTACACAGTGAAGCAGATCAAGGAACTGGTTTGGGCTGGGGAAAAGATTTTTGTTTTTATTGGTATCCATTTGTTAACCTGCCCTCTGAATTATCCCACCTCATAAACATCTTGCGGGCTCCTTCTGTGCCAGGGGAATGCTCCCAAAGTTATTTTCACTATGGCAGTCCAGGATACAAGGAGGAGGTGGAATGATTTAGCACCTCACCTTCCCCAGTGTTTGCCAGCATGTGGGTGTAAGCTCAAGCAGTTTCCCCACGACCTGCCAGCTTTCATTGTTGAAATAAAAGACAGAGGTGGCTTGTAATCAAGCTGCACTTTCTCCTTCATGCACTCCTTAATGGGTGTGAAATGGCTTGTGGACAAGTGTTCGATTCAGTCCCTGAGAATCCTTACAGGTAAACCAGGAGCTGTGTGAGTGATTAAATAGACCTGGTTGGTGGAGCTGTGGAGCATTCTCAGTCATCACTGGCTTGAGTAACTAGGGTGGGAGATTAGTGAAAAGGAGACTTGAAATTTCATTTCAAGGCTGGATCTTTTACCTGAAGAGTGATGAGGGTGCGCCTCCCCTGACTGTCCAGCCTGCAACATGCAGTGAAATGATGCTTTCCTCTGTCTCACTAAAAAGGAACTCGAATGACTCTTCAGTTGTTGGGTTGCCTTTGTGACTGCAGGGGTCAGCATCTGCTGTGAGCAGAGCTTGTGAGGCAAAGCAGCCGTGTAACAAATCCGTTGCTAACTCTTTTTATCAGAGAGCACAGATACCGAATCCTGCTCTCAAGGCTTAAGCATTGAAAGAAGTGCTATCATAAAGTCTTCTTTAAAGAGCTTTAAGAGAGTAATAGGACTCCAATAAAATGGGGCATGCAGACTTTCCTTCAACTTTATTGCATGACCAAAATGGGAGCATTTAGGACACACTTCATCAAGTGGAGAAGTCTGATTAGCAACAAAAGTAAAAATGAACTGAGTAGGAAGGATAATAAACAGCAAAAGGGAGCATGAAGTTACATTTTACAAATTATAATATGTCGTTGTTGGTTGCTCTGCAGCTTTGCTTGCGTCTTGGCCACAAGGTTCCGTGACACTGGTAGTTTCACATACTTCCCATAGGTGTATTTCTTTCTTATTGCTACTTTTTACAGGCACAGGGGAGCTCTCTCAGATATATCTGGCAGTGCCAGTCTAGACAACAGAAGTTGAATCCTGTTGAAAACATTGCTGGTGTGTCCTGGGTAGATGATGGGTTGTGAGCTTGTAATGATCCATCAGCCCTGGCTTCTGTTTGGCCACTAGGACTTAAAAAATAAAAATTACTCTGGTTTTACACTTTTCTCCTTCAGTGACACTCAAGTGTCACGAAGAATTCACTCTTCCTGACATTTTACTTTTCTGATGGACATTGATCCCTGGTGTTATTTCCATGTTGAAATCGGCTCATTGTTTTGCTCAGAAAATTAACCTTCCCACTAAACCATAATCACAATGGATCATTTTTGCCAAAGAAACCAAAAGTAAGGCCTAGTTGGTGATTTCCTGAAAAATTAGGTTTTGGTATGTTGAAGGTTTGTTTCTTGCTCAGGGAGGAGAAGGAAGAGTTCAGTAAGGCAACCAGTGGCTTCACTGATACATTCCTCCCCTATCTCCCTTCCTGTCACCACCCTTGCAATGCTTTTGCCCAGACTTCGCTTCTTTAGCTAAGCATGATATTATAGCCTTTATCTCATCACTATAAACAAGCCAAGCTATTTTACTCTCCTGTCGTGTGCTGTTTCCTGTTCCCAGGTCAGTTGGTAGCTTTTCTTTGCACTTTCTATGTAAGAAATCCATCTTTTTATCAACATGAGCTGCTGGTATTAAATTAACACTTAGTGAGTGATGCAATTCTTTTAGCAGAAATACTTCTTCTGGTACTTTGGAAGATCATATTTTACTTTTTCAGTTTATAATAATCATCATGACAATTGCATTCAAATCCTTCCTTTGTTACCATTTTTCAAATTTAGAAACGTTTTCTCATAGCATAATTATTTTTTATTAATCCACACATGCATGACCCTTCGATGTGTATCACTGGATTTTATTTCACCTGTGTCACTGAAATTCTGAGTCATCTGATTCATCATCTAGGATACCTAGCTCCTCTGGTTTTATGATGTCTTCTAATTCTGTGCTATCAATAAAGCCCATTCTTGCAGCCCTTATGTTTTTATAACAGGACCATAGATGATCTTCTAAATTTGCAATATTTTACACCTTTGATAAAAAACAAATCTAAGCTTTCTCCACAGTTCCAAAACCTTATATCTGAGTTCCAAAAACTCATATCAAAGCATTGTATTTTTGCTGAACTGAGACATAAAGGGTAGTTCTGTGATTATTTTCTAGAAACAGGGGGTTTTAGTGGTCGCTTTGCCTTTTGCCAGTCCAGATTCCAAGTATTGCCACCCTCTCTGTCTCAGTGTGTCTGTGACATGGACTATCACAGAGTTTCCTTTAAACTGCTGAATTAATTTCTCACACTGACACTATACTCTGCAATATTTCTTCTAATCATACAAGAACACTTCACCCATATTTAGGCCTGATTCTCTCTCTTCTGGACTTTTTACCCCATGCAGTGGAGTGTCTGAATCCCAGTCTGGAATCGCCTAGTTGATTTGACCTTGCTTTGTTGATGGTAGTTCTGGTTTATTTGGTCACATCAACATGTACCATCTCAACAACAAAATTAATTGAGGTAGGCTTTCTGCAATAATTATTAAATTATATTTGTCATTTGGGACCCAAAGTTTTGCCAGACATATGTGAGTAAAATATACTTAAACCTGGAGAGAAATAAAATCTTTGAGTTACTCTGCGGCAGCTCCCATGAGCAGTCAGACTACATTGTTGTCTTCAATGAAGGAAGAGCACTGGTATTGTGTTTACCTCTCCTTTTTTAAATTTTGCAAAGCTGCTCTCACTTATGACTGCCTTAATAAGTGAGGATGCTAGAACTAACACATTCAGTTTGAGCTTAGGGGAAGGGGAGGAAAGAAAATAAACCACATAGTGCGTTATTTACTCTCTTAAGACAGTCAAGGTGTGGCACAGGAAGGTGTTGAAAGCATCCCTGTCTGATTCTGCTTTGATATTTTAACTTTCTATTCTAGATATTCAAATAAATGTTGCCTTACCTTCCCCAGCATCTGCTCAAGAGACGGCTGTGACAGGGCACGTGTTTCAGTGGCACTGCAGCTGGGGCAGCACAGCAGGACAGGCACCCAGCAGTCCTCCTGGGCTGTGTCAGCAACCTGGGAGAGTCAGTGCAATTCTGTTGCCAGCTTCTCCTTTCAAGAACAATTTATTTTTAAAAATTGGACTTTGTAGTTACACAGTCACGAAACTTCAGTGGAGTATTTTCATGCCTAACACCACTGAAACGCATGGTTTGTTTTCCTGTTTATCATGACTGCCCTGTGAAAGAAGAGCCCGTTCCAGCTACTGTTATAGATTGTTTTCTTCCATATTCTTCATTCTGGATGGTAATACTACAAAACTTGATCAGGGAAGGAGTGATTTACCCAAACCAAAGTTGAATCAAATCCAGAACATGTTTGCAGTGAGTTTGTTGTGCATTTTTTTGTTAATTTTCTTTCTTCAAGGGAAAGTATGTGATCATGGAAGCTTGGCTGCTTCCGTCTCTTTTTCACTAAATTGAATTCTGTGTTTCTACAAAGAATACAAAATTTTATCAAATCAGAATTTGCTCTGATTTTGTGCCCATCCACACAAACGCTTTTGGAGCTCACCTTTCAGCTTTGCTTTCAGAGATGACAAACCCTGCTCTTGTCATTTAGTATCACCTGTCTGATAAAACCTTTAGTGGAGGAAAGCAAAATTTCTGTCAGTAACAATTCATTTCCAGGCACTTGTTTAGTCTGGTATTTCAGCAGTTTGATCATGAATTCTGGAATGCACTTGCTTGATGTTGGTTTACAGAGGTCTGCAGTCTTCATACCCTTCTTCTGAAGTTAAATGTAGTTATGTAAAAATTGCAGTAGGTACATCTTACAGATGAGCAGAAAAAGGTGTTTCCACTCACATACTTTATCTTAAAAGGCACTGGGCCAAAATTTGTGAGAACAAAACCTCTGTGTCTTGATTATGCTGAAGCTTGGAGTAAAACTCATTAAAAGTTTTGGCTCTGACTGTGCTCCATTAGGAGCATATGACCCATTCCTTATGGTTATTATCCACACCTTCACTGTCTGTAAATTTATTTCGTGCTCTGAGTTACAACCTAGCCAAATAATTTAATGTTCTTCTATGACTCAGAAGATAACCTGGGAAAAAAATCAAACCAAACCAAAAACTGCTTAGTTTTTTGCTTATGCAAGGCACATTCCACCTCAGACTTAATCTGAGCTGAATCCAGCCTGGAAAAACTGAGAAGACTGCAGCATGAATTTATTGCTGATGCATTTTGTTCATGTTAAGGCTTCAGTCTGCTATTTCTCTCTCTTTCCATCTTGAGCATCACAGTATCCAGAGGTGACGCTGGTCTCCAGTTTCTCCTCAGGTGGAATTTTACCCGTTTGTCTTCCGCTCTGTAAACATTTTCCTCTGTGTTTCTTTGCCTTTTCTCTTGGCAGCTGAGTGCCATGGTCACTGGAAATGCCACCCTGCAGACAGGCACTGGGTGAAGTGTACACTCAGTGGTTTGGTGTCTGAGGATTCGCTGGTCTGTTGTTTTTATCCTTGCCCAGTGCCAGCATTGTTTCCACCTTCCTAAGGGTTTATTTAGGTGTTCGCTGGAGCTTTCCTTGGTCTCCCCTGATGAATATTCAGTTGCCAGAAGTGGGTGTAGCTGCCAGCGTTGGCAGCTAGTCTTACTTGCAAAGGTGGACTGCTCCCTTAGGCACAATTCCTTTGTTAATGGTGTTTCCAAGCCACTATGCAACAGTCATGAGAGTAATTACTGTCTTATATTTTAATCCTTTTTCTAATTAGCATTTGTTCTTATATATGTTTTCAGAACTCAGGGATTAGCACTTATATGTACACCGAGTTTACTGTGAGCACATGAAGTTTGCCTGTGTTCCACAGAGTGCAAAGAGACCTCTGTGTCAAAACCAGCTGGATTTTGAATGGCACTTTATTGCCTCCATGCAGGAAGACACTGTCAGAGACAGTTTTTATATTAAATAAATGCAACATCCGTATCTCAACAGTCTAGGGTTAAAAAGCCCACATCTTTTTGAGTACAGATCTTCTTTTAAGACATCCTGGGTAAAAAGATTGAGTTAATCTGCCTTGGTAGAACTGTTTATTCATTCTTCTGTCAGAAGAGAATGAATGGGTTTACTCTGTCTTTATGCTTCACACAAGCAGCAAAGGAGGAATCATATGTACCTGTCACATGCAGCACAGGATGAGGTGTAATTTTTTTGTACTGTGAATATATAGGATTATTCACTCAGCTATCAGGCATTACCTTGTGTCACTTGAAGTGTAGAAGCCTTCTTGTGGGAATGAACAAGCTGAAGTGACCATTGCTGTATTCCTGGGATCCCATAAAACCTGTGACATTCATGGAGCTTCTGGGCTATAACAGCCTCAGCTTCCTCTTCCTCTAAAACAAGAGGAGCTTAGGAAAAGAGATTAAGATTTCTGTCAGTTTTAGCAATAGAACCAATCACTAACTAAATGAATGTGGTTATTTTCCATCATCTTGGCTGAAAATAAATTTGAAGTGCCTGCTTAGACCATGCAACTCCTTTGAAGCCATCATAGGACAGCATTTTCCAAGGGCAGAAACTGTAGTGGATTATTTTCAGCTCTAAACATAAGCAGCTGTGGTTTCATTGAAATTAGAGAAGTTGTATAGCTTTGTACAAAGGTGCAATTTGATTCCTAGGTTGGGATTTAAATTTTTCAAAAGCAGGGATGTTATATTTCTTCTGTGACATTTGCAGCTCAATAGTGAACAGCCTTGCTCCTATTGAATAAGAGGAAAAATCAGAATAATGGGGGGGTTTTACCCCAGTGAAAAAACCATTTGGTTTGATTGGTTGTTTTTTTTGGTTTTGTTTGTTTGATTTTTCTTTTTTTCTGCATGTTCCAGTCTCAGAAGTACTTTGAGTTAATTGCTTCACATCTGTGTCACTTGTCTTACAACCACGTGTGCCTGGTTTTACAGGAGCCTGAGGCTGGGCCTGTGTTTGAGGATTAAGTAGCCGGGGTTGTTGAGCTTTGTGCTGCTGTGGCTGCACCAGGACTCAGACAAGGCAGTTCCAAACTGGCAGGGGTGCATTTGCAATGTGCCTGAAGTTTATAGGTACATGAAGCAGTGTGTTCAAAGCTTAGCTTTGGAATTCCTTTTTTAAGCAAAAGCCTATGCTCAGCTTTAATCATTGAGCTCTTAGTTCTCCTCCCTGATATTCTCTCCTACCAGGGAGACTGGACTGATTTCCTTGAGAACTTTTCATGGCATATTTATTGCTTGAGTCTGACTAACAGTGGCATAGCTACAGTGCAGTACAGTCTCTGTTTTCACTTTCAGTAGCCCAGGTTTTGGTTGGGGCTTTTTTTGGTTTGTTTTTTTTTTCCTTTCTCCACTTCAGATTCCTCACGCTGCTGCTCAAGAGAATGACATTTGTCTCTTTAGCAGGCTCAGAGGAAACGTGAGTTCAGGTGGCAGAATATTTTTATTGAGACAGGCTGGGAGTTGAACAAATATCTTGAGACCTGGATCACTTTTGATGCTTTGCCTCACACAGGAAAGGGCTGGGGCTCTCATATGTCTGTAATGACGGCGACTTCTCCAGAGGGAACATGTTTCAGGCAGAAAAAAATGACTGAAAACTTCTTCATCCTGGAACTGACTGTGCCACTGCTGTGCTGATCAAAAAAAAAGACGTGGAAATAATTGTTTCCTCACTTCCCTTACTTCTTTGGTAGTGAAATTCATTTTTTTTCAGAGAATGAATTTTTGATTTAAATTGGTATCTTTAAGAAACAAGTAAAACTAGTTAGCCATGTGATTTAGTTTGCTCATCTGTAAAACTGACAACATGTTTCATCCTTAGCTGAGGAGTGTGGCTGGAGGGAACTCATTTGTAATATAAGTGAAGAAAAACAAAGTTTGTTGAAAGCATGATTGTTTCTGAGAAGCTGGTTATTAAATATAATCTGTTTTGAGTAAAATCCTTGGTGTGGCATAAGGCTTTGTTGCAATGACTAACACATTTTTATGGACATTCCAACTTTGAACCCTCCTATGAAGTTACTGGCCCTGAAGCAGTGGCCTTAAGTCTATGCTACAGGAATATTGTGCTGCCTGTGCTGATGCTGTCACAGACAGGTGGGTATTTTGGTTTTACTGATTGTGTTGGACTGTAATGGCAGCATTTGGTAGCCCAGTGGTACTTTACCATTTATGCCAGCATAAGCTTTTTCCCCCCGAGATCTTTTGTCCACCTTAGTGAAGTCACAGGATTTGTAACGTTGTGTGGTATAGCCTGGGTGCCAAGGGCGAGCCCAGTCAGTGATTTAGCACTAGAGCCAGGCTGACATCATTCCTGTGTTATGGAAACAATGAGGTCGTTGGAATGCTTTGCTAATTTGGCTGATGCCTTTGTTGCAGGGTCTGTACTTGTTGCTATGTGGAGCACAGCCCCAGATTGTGCCCTGCTCTGAGCAGGACATGAACCACTGTGCAAGTTTTTCCAGATGCCTTTTCTGTGATTCTCTTGATTGTACTGCACTTGTGGGCACTGAGTGATAGTTTCTGATGGAGAAAACTTTTGCAAGTCAAAATAAATTCCATGAATTAAGGGTGGTCTCAGTATTTGAACTGTTAAGAAAACCTGGCTTGGTCATTAAATCCATCACACAATCAGCAGAAACTCACATCAATGAGAAGACTTCCTCAGCCCAAAGTGAAAATAGCATCATCACAGCACAGCTGAAGGAGTTTCAGATCAGTGCAGGTACTCACTTGCATCATGTGCCTCTAGGAGCGATGTTCTGCCCTGCAAAGTGAGAGAAAGATTTCTCCATGTAGCAACACTGCTATTGGGATACCTATAGCTAAACCCCGATTTTAATACAAATCTATTCAGAATTTCCCTAGGCTATTCTGCTGGATATCTTGATTGACTCCCTTTGAAGTAATTTTTGTAAATTTTTAGCTGCAACTAGCACTTGGTTATCAAGCAAGCAAAGAAGCTGAATCCCTTGGGTAATCATATCTGCTAAGTTCATTCAGGTGGATTTCAAGATGGTAACAACAGGTGCAGTGTGAGATTTGAAGGTTTCCTCAACAAAATAGAATTTCATTGTCCTAAGTCTAATTAAAATACTAATCATATTTCCCCCCTTTTTTTCTCAGTTCATACTTCACTATCAGGTTATGTGTCTCCTCCTCTTTGAAAATTAGTTTACTGATATTATCCATGAAAACAAATTGTCACCTGAGCATAAATGTAATTTTTACATTTGTCCAGTTGTTTACAAAGGGTTTTGATCAACAGTTTAGCATATTAAGACAAATGACATTTCTTACTGCCATTTTTGGGGCAAGCAGGTTGTTGTGGTGTGTTTTTCTGACATGGCATTAAAGGAAAGCAATACAAAATACTTCTCTAGTGGCTTGTTCCAGCCCCAGGATGATACTGAAAAATAAGTTTATGTTGTCTGAGCTCAGTTAGTTTGTCTTGAAAAAGCATTATCATGAGAATTTAGTAAATTGGACTATGGTTGTTTATTTTCTTGCAAGCAAAAACAAATGCAAATACTCTATTTGTGTAATTAAAAGTTGTAGGATAACTATCTTTGCAATTTCCATAGTCTTGGCAAGTTAGTGAATTTAGACAATTTTCTATTTCTACATGTCAAATGAGATTTATTAATGGTTTTTTTTCATACTTTCTGTAATGTGGAAGAAAATGAAAGTTCCCTGTGGTGGAAGCTGCTTCTGTTTGACCCACTGAATACTGCCTCCACTGCCTTTCTAAGGCCCAGAGGTGTCAGCCTGGTGAACTTTTTTGGTGTTTGTGAACTTGATGTTACAGGGAAATGCTTTTGAAACAGTGACAGAGATAAGCTGGGTTGTTTATTGTAAATTAGCACTCAAAGCCAGCAAAGGTAATACCACTGACTTTTCTGAAATATCTGTGAGTAGGGTGTTAATCTTCACTTAATAAGAGCTCGCAGGAGCTGGTGTGATTATTTTTAATCAGTAACTTTGCAAAGTACAGGTTTAGAAATGCCAGCATAAATAGAGTGAGTGATCTTTGGATCTCATTTTCCATCTCCACTGTCTATGCTAAAATCACCATGTAAGAGTATTTTGACCTGCCTTGATACTGTAAACAAGGCAGTGCAGGTAGATGATGGAGAAGGTGGAGAACATTTATTGCAACAGGAGCACCTGAGGGATGTGAAAAGAGTCAAGTAAAATGGGAAAGGTTATTTCTGGTGGAGAAAGGAAACTTCTTGGGCCACATCCTCCTGTAGTATTGGCAAGACAAATGTTTCCTGTTTTGTTTTGTCATTTTATTTTCCAGGAGTAGTTCTGCTGGTTGCTGCCATGCTCCACAGGAGGAACTCAAAGCTCTGGCGCAGGATTTTTGTGCTGGTGTTGCCATCCTGGTGGTGTTGGCTCCCTTTCCGTGAGTGTAACACGTGTTGCCCCTGCAGTAGATATTTTGTGACTTGAATGAATCCCTTAATTTTGCTGTCCTTCAGAGGCATAACCCACATTTACTTTTGTCTGTTCAATGCTTATAAAATGTTCAGTTTTATTCCTGGAATGTCCTCTTGTGTGAGGATAAGGCTATTTTCTGAAGAAATTTGCAAATAAAATGCTCTTGACCAGTAGTTTTCAAACGCTGTATTTGCTGCAGAAGGTGTAATTTTCTTCATTGTAATTGCAAGTGCTTCAGCACTACTGAAAATCTAATTAACCTTATAAAAGGAAGAGCACACTGCTACTTGTAGGGAGAATGAAGAATGTAGGACAGAGTAAAGCTGAGAAGAGTAAAGGATAATATTTCGTTGCAGCCATGGTGATGATCACGGGGACACTCTTGTTTCACAAGCTCTGTGACAAACACAGTCCCTGTGAATAAATTGTTTTTATTCTGCAAGCAGCTCGTTTCTCCCTGAAACTGCACCGAGCCAGCCCCTTGAGGCAGTGCTAGGATATAACTGGCAGTGCCAGTTCAGAGAAGCTGGTTTTCAGGGAAAATGTAGGGCCTTACAATGTATTTCAGTATTTTGATGGAAATACCATTAGCTTTGCATTGTGGCTGTGTTTTTAATTCCTTGAGAGTTTTAGCTGGCTACCTTCAGCTGACAGGAGTGGCTTGAAGCTGTGTCAGGGAAGGGTTTGGTTGGATAACAGGAAAAGGTTTTTTCACACAGAGGGTGTCTGGGCACTGGAACAGTTCCCCATGGAAGTGGCCACAGCACCAAGCCTAGCAGAGTTCAAGGAGCATTTGGACAATGCTCTAGGGCACATGGTGGGAATGTTGGAGTGCCCTGTTCAGGGCCAGGAGTTGGACTTGGCCGATCCTTGTGGATCTCTTTCAACTCAGGATATTCTGTGATTCTTTCAATATTCCCCTTATTTTGCTAGAACAGTCCTTTTGGAGGGTGACAGTGGGATACTTTTCCTGGTGGTGAGCATCCTTGCACACCTGGTAAGTACTGGAGTGTGAAGGGGCTGACTGAGATGCTGAGACAGCACAGTAGGTTAAGGGCAGTATTTTCCCCTGTTCTGATAAGGTATCAAATTGATTTCTAGTGTAAATTTTTACATATGCACTATATATGTGCATGTATATACGTGTAAATATATAGAGTTTTTTCAATAGAGAGGACTTTTCCCCACCCCTAAATCCCAAACCTGGCCTGTGAAATTAATACAGCTGAAATATTTCATTATTTATTGAGATCTAAGAATGCAAAGCCTGGAAGAAATGCAGACTTTGAGGAGCTTTTGAAGTGTACTGAGGAAGATGGATATAAAAATGTTGAATCATGTTGTTTTGGTGCATTTGTATTGATAATGAAGAATACTACAGTCATTGCATTCTGGTGGAGGACACAGGGATTCTTGTTACACGGCTAGCACATAGAAAAATTCCTGGAGGAATCCCACAGGTTGCTGCTTTCCAGTTGCACCTCTGCAGCTGCTCAGATAATCAGCTGTGCCCAAAGCCATCAGCTTCCCTCAGCAGTTCAAGGCACAGGAAAACCACCTTGAACTTGAAGGTTGCAGTAAGTCGTTCATGAAAGATGAATTACTGGAAACTTGGGAATTTCTGCTCATCCAAACGCAGAGATGTGATGGCAGCTGTGAAAATAACTGCAGTTCCCCAGAGACAAAGTGGTGCTGTTTGGGCTGCAGCAGCAGCAGCAGAGAAGGGTGAGAGAAGCCACAACAGGACAGATGAGGCAGCAGAAATGCCTTTGTCTTACCTTACAGACTCACATTGGATCAACCCACAACATCAGACAAAACTGCTTTTAAGAACACTGGTGCAAAAATGAGGTCTTGGGTGGTCATTTATGGTTCAAGTAGCGGTTTATATATTTATTATAATTATACACAACCTTGACAATCTATATTGCCATTCAAAAATAAATCGAAGTCTTGTCAATTTGCACATGATCTGTCACTACGAAGGATCCCATTTACATACAGCGTAAACATTTTCCATACTTAAACACCGCTTTAAATTCTGACGCTCCCATCTCTTCCCCCCTCAACCCGCGGAGATACGGTTATCGACTGTGGAAAGAAACTTTTCCAACCACTGCAACCTTTTTGGATCAACTTCATTAAACTATTTCAACACTTGGGAGAGGCGGCTGGTGGGTATAGATAGCTCTTAATTGCATTTTTGTTTCCAATTATTCTTGATGGGCTTCATTCCAGTGGTTCCTGGTTTTCATTGCTTGACGTATTTCCTTCTGACCAGGAAAGAAGGAAACCAAGGTTTAACAGCTGTATCAAGTAAGTCACATCAAGCACATTCCTGGTTTAGAATTTTGCAGTGTCAACATTTATTTGTTTTCACTGTTATTTACAAGTGTAGTAAGTGGTTGAAGCCTTCAAATTTCAACTGCAGAGAATTAAGAATTCAGCTAAGAGTCAGCCACCACACACTTTCTGCAGCTACTAAGAGCTTGTATTTATACTCCAACTGCTATCTTGGGAGTTGAAATTAAAATTTATGAGGCATTAATGCCTTTTGTTAAGCAACATGCTTTTTACCACCTCTTTTGAGAGCTTCTGTCTCCTGGTGCCGGAAAGATGAGGAAAACTTAAACAACGTGTAAAACTTAGCAGAAGTGTAAGAGGCAACAGAATATTCCTCCATCCAGTTAATAAACTCACAGCTAGTGGCAATTATTATAAGCATCTTTAGAGCAGGCAGACCTTATACCAGCCCACAATGCCAAGTTTTTGCATCTGAGCTTCACTTGAGAAGGGCTCACAGAAGTGTGGAAATATTATAGTGGGATTGCACAGCAATGAAAAGTCCTGTTTTGAGGAATGAGGTTCATGATGGCACTGACCTATGGGAATAGAATTTAGCTTCTTTTCCTACAGCAGCTGGGCAGGTGCTTTGAACCAGCAAATGCAGTGTACTTGCAACACGGCTTCATGTTTTGGATGCTAGCATTGGGTAACTGACAGGCATGGAAAACCAGAGCTCTGAGAAGTGAAAATTCCAAGTTTTTGTTAAGGCTGTTATTTTTTCACAAAAATAATAGGGAAGAAAAGCCTCCTGCCAGCTCCTTGCTTGTTTCCTGAAATTACGCTTACATAATTCCTTACAGGAAAACCCCCACCTAAACATGGAGTGTTTGAGAACTGTTATTAGCGATCTGTAGGAGAGACTGGAGTTCAGCACACAAGAGATGTTGGAAAATACTAAGGAATTTCAAACACTGAAGATACAAAGAAATCTCATCAACACACAGATGGCTGCTTTACGTTAACAGCTCCCACTTACTTGTAGGTGGAAGAACCAAAACCTCCATCCCACACACCACAAGGTGTCCACACTGCTGGAGCTGCATGGCAGGCACTGCACTGCTGAGCCAGAGACAGGGCACCTTCCCCCCACCCGCTCTGCCCCGGGGCCTTGGGAGGCAGAGGGGAATACAGCTTGTGGAATTCGGGTTGGGTGTTTCCCAAGTGCCCCCGAGCGTTCAGGACCTGCCCAGGTGCTCACTCCGTGCTTTGCAAGCGACCCCAAAGGCAGTATTTAAGCAGACAAGGACACTGCCAGAAGCCAGCAGCAAGGGAGAGGAGTCTTCATTCAAATTCAGACATACAAAATCAAAACTTTCATTCAAAATCAAGGGGTGTTTTGTCATGAAGCAGCAGCTTCAAGAAAGAAGAGCATAAACCCCTAACTTAAGTGTTACAATTATGTTTGTTACACCTGACTCAAGTTCAAAGAAACTCCTTGGAGTCTAAAGTACCGTAATAAAAAAAGCGGAAAGGAGCTCATGAATCAGTTTAGTAAAGAAATTAGTTTAGTAAAGAAAATGAAAACAAATTTATTTTGAAGTCCTTTCTTGCTCAAGTCCATTAATGCTCCAGACAGGAGAGAATGAGTCCTCTTTAAAGGAAAGAAGGAAGCTCTTACTGGTAAGGTGAAACAATATATTTATGCTGGTTTGTAACTAGATCTTTACATGAAACTTTAGAACCTGATTTACAAAACTTTTGTTTTTTAAACAAACTCTACTGCCTTAACAAAGATAGTGTTGCTTCCTTTTTGTTTTTGTGAGACAGAGGGAACATTTTCAAATATTAGAAATGTATCTTGCCCTCAGCAGGAAGTTTCAAATAAGACATTATCAACAAATATCTGCTGTTATAATATACAAGATGCAGACTACTGCTGGTTCCCTAACAAAACTTTATGTTACAAAGACACTCACTGTGAGGCTGTCAGGGTAGGCAGAGGGAACTTTCACACAAAACCTCAAGTTGTGCATAGTGCCTAAGTACTTAAATATGTCCTGGTAAAACTCCCTCTTTGTAACAGGAAACAGATCACATATAAGCAAGTCATATATTAATGTAAACCTCACTGCGGAAAGATCAACTCTGCCATCCCAAATGGGATTCCTAACACGGACCTCAGAGCCAGCTTCTGTGGGCAGCATTCCTCTTCAGCAGGGATCTAGAGACAGACCAGATGCACAGCAAAAAAAACCCCGTTCTAGTAAGAAAACTTGACTAAAACTGTTTGTCTGAACCATATCTGCTTTTAAGCGTGCAGAATTATTCTAGCCTTTATCCTAAGCATTGCCTCAAACATCTGTGATGCAGCATTAAGCATCTGATGGCCACGAGCAGAGGACACTCTGTTCTTGCACATGACTTTTTAGCTACTGGAGAGCTGACACTGGAGATTGCTGCAGTTTTGTGCTCTTCTGCCACAGGTACCAAGATGCCTACCTAGACAAATTATTGTGTAGCTGGATTTTTGGAAGCCAGTACTTGAGAATGCCACTCATTACACTGCTGTGGTAAAAGCCATGAGGATATAAATGGTGTTAAAGCCAGCCCAGCCTGGCTGAAAGGACAGCTGGTGCTGCAGTACAGTCACCCCCTCAGTGCCAGAGGTGTGACCAGCATGGCAGAACTCGAGACTGAGGTTACAGAGGAGATGCAGAAGAGCTCTCCTCAAGGTCACTCAGTTTTTGTCCAAGGGCATTAAACATGTAAACTTAACAGTGTCAGACCATCCACACTGATTGCATGGAAGAGGAACAGGAACGAGAGCAAAGTACATGCATCTCAAGCCACTTGGAAGTCAGTCATGGAGATGTAATTCCAGCACTGGAATTGGTCTGGCAGATTTATGTACAACCTTAAATGCTGCTTCCTTTTTGAGAGTTGAATTCACCTCTCCTAGGGATCATTAAATACTTTCTGGAACATGAACAGCGGTAGAAGATGAAGGACATAGCCAAAGATAAAACAGCTGCCAAAGCCAGAAAGAAGATTGTGATTCTTCACTTTTTATAACAGCAACACCTCCTATGGGAGAACTGCTGCAGGAGTGCCCAGTTAACATCCAAATTTGTTTCTGGGATAGAGTTCAAGTCACTGAAGCATTACACTGCAACTTATTTTAGTTTTTTATGCTGGGTAAAGAAACCACTTTTTATAGTTAGAGTAGCCCATTCCCACTCTGACAATAGAAGGGTTGTTGGAAGTCGATAGTGACTGGCTAGTGGCACTGCTGAAGCAAGTGCTGCAGTGCCTCAGTGACTGACAGAAGCATTTGGAATGTATTTGGGACATACACTGGACCTTGACAACGCTTAAGACCTATCGAAGGAAACAGAGATTTTACTGTGTAATACTTTGTGGACACTTTCAGTAGAGAGCTAAATGACCAAAGCTAAGTTGTAAGCTACGCAAAGTACATCAAGTAGATTCCATCCTTGGGGTAGTAATATCCAGTTTTTGAGCTCTTTTGTTTTGGTCCTTGACCAAAAAAATTATGTGCTGAGCATCAAAGCTTAAATAAGCTCTCAGCATTTCTTTCAAGTTTGCACCAAACAGCATTTAAGCAACCTCAAAATCAGGGTGGTGATACCCAGTTAGCACAGCACTGTTTCTGTTGTTTCTCCTCTGCAGGATGAGATATGGTCAGGATGTAAATTGAATTCAAAACAAAGGGAGTGGAAATAGTTCCATGCGCAGTAAGACTTTTTCAAGGGAAATATGCAGCAGGCCTTGAATGTTCTCCCCTTTCATCCTGTTCTCCCCAGCATCACCCTGTCCTAAGCACAGTGGGGTATGTACAGCAATGTGCAGAGACCAGGAATTCCAGCACATGGCAGATACTGGAGCAGTTTGTAATGAAGCCTGGTTAGTGGTATGGGAACCCAAAAAACGCTGAAGCTCATATTATTCAGTTCCTATGAAAAAGACCGTACAATTCTCATGGTACATCAACAAGATGGACTGGTATGCCAACTAACCTCTATTTTAATATTTAAATTATAACAATACAATAACTAGAAAAGGTCAGTGCTTCAAGTGACAGCTTTTGCCACTTCAATTCCAATATTTTTTCCAAAATAAAGAAGCGATTAGATCTACACTTGAGCATCAGTAGTGCAATACAGTATCCTTTCCTGAATAAAGGAGCTGAGGTTTATCCACAATAAAAGCTTTAAATAAGGTAGATTGTTGCCATTTATATATCAATTCTGTATGTTTGATATAAAATATATTGGGAAAGCTTCAACTGACTTGTACAATCTACATTTGGCTAAAGCTCCACATAAGCAGCGTCAGTGGAAATGAACATCAGAGGTGTACTTAATATAAAACACTTTCAAAACTACTCAGCAACAAATGACAGAAGTTTGGCTAAGAATAACTGAACATCTGAGGTGTGTACCAGACAAGAAGAATGGACCCTGTGGTTACTTGCACTATTTTAATGAAGTAAAAGAAATGCAAGGTTTAGTCCACTTCCATTTCTCCGGGGGGTTTGGCCTGCTGAGGGTTGTCCTTTGCTGGTTCGGGTTTTGTCTCAGCAGCGCTCTGTCCGTTCACTGGTCCGTTGTGCTCCCCGTTGGCTTTGGACTGCCCGTCACTGGGAGGTTCTATCTTCGGCTTGGGCTTGGACAGAATGGGATTACAGAAGCTGTCCAACTCCTAGTTGTGACACAAGTGAGACAGCAAGGTCATTTGGTGGCACAGCAACTGCACTCAACTGCAATGTCTCTAATTTGTTTCTGGTCCACAATGGCCTGGAATTTCATTGTCAAGGACCAGACTTCTCTATTCTGTCAAGCCTAGAAACTTCAAAAAAAGCCTTTCACTACCTGAGGAGCTTCTGATTTGTTACAAACAACCCATTCTGTAGAAACCTGGTGCTGAAACTCAGGTATTTTAAAAAGGCTTGTGCAAAGGTACTACGGTAAATCAAGAGCCAGCACTGAAGAGTGCTGTGACTGCTGCTCCCTCTGAATAGACCTTTTAATAGCTTTAAAATCTCTGCAGATGTAACATCCTAGCTCAGATCTAGGCTAAAATCTGGTTCAGGAAAAACTGATTAGAATACAACAAGTACAATTATTTTTTTTTACCTTAGATTTTGCTAGTATTTCTGCCACTTTGACAACAGGATCCTGAGTTAGACTGAGCTTGTTCTGGGCATTCATTTTGCTATTCAACCAATTCATAGCCTCATTAATGTATTTTTCAACTTTCTCCATCTCAGCAGGATCTAGGTGGTCGTATTTTTCATCCTAAGGAGAGAGACAGGTATTTGTATCACCAACTAAAATATGCTGCTCACCCAATTAAGTTCATCTTACAAGTTACAGAAACACTAGTAACAGCTGTAAATTCAGAGATTCATTTCAAGTGGTACCAGCCACCATAAAAAAAACACATAAAGCTTTGATTTATGTTCTCATGAAGAATCTCTTTCTGCTGGCAATGCAGAACAGCAATAAAGTTCTCAGAAGTAGAAGTACAGGAGCCCTTCTAGAGCAGCGTAAGAGGTAACTTTACAGGATTTGTTTAAACACAAAAGACTCTACGGCCAAACTCAAACACCTACAGTCATTGAACAGCTAAATCATTTGGCTTTACCTTATTTTTGTATGCTTCTACTGCTTTCATAAGGAGCTGAATCTTCTTTCCCAGTTCATTTAGAACTTTTGGTCTCTCTTCATGTTCCATGCATCTTTCCTGGATAGGCTGTCCAAATTTCTGGAATAATAAGCACAAAGATCTTTACAAAACACGCATTTCCTTTAGTCTGCTCTAAGAATACAATGCAGCATGGGAAGGAAGGCTGCCTTTTAACTCCTTTTCTCACCCACTCAAAGAAACAAATCTTTGCGTATTGCTTTAGTCCAACAACAAAAAAAAAGCAGAAATTTAAACACAGGAATAGTGACTGTCCTTTCTAGAGTTGGTACTGTGCTGTTTTCTGCAAAAAGAGCATTTGGAACAGAAACCAGTCAGGCTTCAACGGATGCCTTAATTTTCAAGTAGTTCATCTGAAAACTTGTAATTTTATCCACTGTTTGCTTTTTCCTTCTCTTGAATACTGGTATCTCCAGGCAGTTGCCTGGATCTACACTGCTGTTTTCATTAGTTATTCCTCCCCCTGAGGAAATGTGACTGGAGAGTAAACAGCTGGAACCCAAGGACTACACACATACTTCAACTTACTACAAAGTAGGTAGTTATTAATCAGAACTCTCATTTTCCCCACCAGATCCTTAGAAATCTGAAGTATTTAGTGTTTGTCATCAATAATCAAATGATACAATGGAAGCTACTGTTAAAGCACTCCAGAGCCTTTATTGTAGGATATTAGACCCGAAAATTGGTCTTACTACATCTATAGAAGATCACTGAGAGCAGGAAAAACAGAATATATATTCTGGAATGTAATTCTCATTACCCAGGAGTGCAGTCAAACTACTCAAAAACCTCTTTCAGACTCTTAAGAAGTCTGACAGAAAATTCCCATAGCAATTACATCTACTGTCATTAGAGACAATAATAGTCTGCTTCGTTTCAACCATTTTCAAATTAGGAGCACAGCTCATATTAAACTGTACTTCTAGTTCTAAATATTATGTTCATTTCATAACTGAACATACACAACCTGAACACCCACCTCCAAACATACATGAGTGAGTTTTCTGGAAAACAACTTAAAACCTTACCTTTAATTCCTGAAGCTTATCCATGTATACTTGTTTTGGCTGGTCCTCTCCATCTTCGTAAAGCCAGTTTTCTGTGTCCTCCAACATCAAGGTCAGCTTGTTTGAATCCTACAAAGCAAGTTATGGACATTCCAAGTCAGAAAGGAACATATCAAATGAGACTTCCCTCCCTGGCACAAACCCACCCTACTCAGAAAAGGACTGCTTCATCAGGCTTAAAATATTCAAAGTGATAGTGAAGGAAAATAGTAATTACCAGACTTCAAAGCCAACATTTTACAGTGATGTGAGAGGCAGGACAGCCCTACTCATGTGACTTGCAGGTGACGTTTACCAGAGTTATAAAATCAGTCCTGAGGCTATTTTAGACAGTCCATGCACCTCCAAAGAGTGTTCCATATTATCTGTTCATTTCCTTTTTTTCCCTACCCACTCATGCCATTCAGAAGCTTGTAGTGATCTGTCCTACTTTCCTATGCTGACCACAGGGTTTTTACTTTCTGCCTGCATCCCTGATCCTTTCTTGCCATTGAGGAGCTTCTCAGGCAGTAAGGAACTCTGCAAGTCACATGTCAGGTGTAACTGGATTATTATAATTAACTGGAGCTTGTCTGCTGGGGCAGTAAGGAACTCTGCAAGTCAGATGTCAGGTGTAAGCATTAACTGGAGCTTCACTGCTGGGAAGTCAGGCCTTCTCCTATTCCAGAACTGGTCCAAGAGACCCCTGCAGCCCCCACAGACCTTGAAACATATAAGCAAGTCTTACCTCTTCAGTGATAAACTTCTCAAACGCTCCACACAGCTTGTCTCTGAATTCATACACATATTCTTCAACAGCATTCTTAGCATCATTTCGTTCTTTCTCCAGCTTGTCTTGCATCATCATCTTCCCCTAGGGTGAACAAAGGCACACTTAAAACTGAAGGCATTTTGAAGTGTTAAGCTTAGTGACTACTCCTGAAACTGTACCAGAGAACTTGGCAGAGGCCTGATAATTCACAATTACTGATAACAACGTTCACCACTGTGTAAGCCATCACTACAAGCACAACCAGAATGGGCTAAGTTTAGTCCAGAGGAATCGAGTCATTTCCCCAAAAACCCAAACCACAACAAAACCTGTTACAATTAGAGCAACTTCCTCAAGAATTCTAATTAGGCAAGTCGATGATTGCAAATATTTTTTAGATATTTCTTTACAGTGACATTACTTTGAGTGGTTACCTCCTTTTGCTGCTTACCTCATTTTCTATATAGGAATTGATCAGATCTTGCCCCAGCTGCCTATAGAGGCTCGCCTGTATAGGGAGGTCAATACTCTTAACTTTTGTTTTAGCCTTTGGCTGGGAGGGTTGATCTTGCTTTTCTCCAGAAGCAGCCTATGGAAAGAGTGACACTATTAAGAAACTTCCAGGAATCAAAGTGTTACTACATTTATGCTCAAAAAAGAGACAAATAAACTAGTTAAGACAGCTACAAATTAACCTTATGTAAATTAAGCACCTAATTATTCCTCTGTATTCAAAAAATCACTATTACTTGAGTTTGGAACCAAACAGGTGAAATTTAATTTCTTCAAAGACGTGTTAAGAAAACTTGTTCAAAAGCTTAAAGCACTGCATATAGTTCTTCACAATGTTTCCTAATCTCCCTAAATTCCATCTTCATTATAAAACCAGGTTAAACAGCAGAAACCTACTTCAAAGTTTCAATCATGCTATTGAAAATTAAAGTGCTGTGGTAGGACTCTTTACTTAACCATTTCAATACAGCTGTCCTCTAAACACAGTCCCATATTTTCCAACTAGAAAATCAGGAAGTGTGAGAATACTGGGCAAAAAATGTTGTATCAATACTGAATACAAACCTTTGGTTCAGTTCCAGCATTTTCAGTTTCCTCATCTGCTTGGTTCTGTTGCTCAGCTTGACTTTTTTGCACACCTTCTTCTTGATCAACCTGCATTTTATCCTGCAGAGAGTTACATAACTGAATGCAAAGGTTTGCTGTAAGATTTACAACTGATATCAATTACAGTATAGCACAGTCAACATAAGAAGCAATCTTAAAAATTTATGCTGCATCATGTTTAAATAGGCATTTTGATGTAGTATTTGTATTCATTTCTTTCAAATTAAATGAAAATTCTACTCTGCTGCTTGATGTTGCTGTCTCTCCCCATTACATAACTACACTAAGCCTTAAGAATACTCACTTTGAATTAGAAACAAAAACATATAAAATGAAATCAAAGAACATTCTAGCAACACACCACCAACACAGGAAACAACAAGGGATTCTCTATGGAACAGCCAGAACTTTGACTTCCTATCATTTTTGACATGAACTTTAAAGTTTGCAACCCAATGCAGAAGTAATTTAATCGCTGCAATTATTACGTGCATCTGTCTCACAAGACAGTTAAATCAATAAAAATTAGCTTTTGTATTAGTAGCCTCTTGGGAGTACATGAGCAACTACCTTCCCTCCTTGCCACCCAAAAGAAAAGAGAGCCTCACCTAAATTTTTCAGTAAGTTTATCACTTATGCCTTATTCTAAATTTACCAATTTGAAAAAACGTTAAATTACTACTGCAGATTACTTGGTTTAAGTAATACAGCTCCATGTCATCACTGACAAACACTTTTAATGACACAGTAGTGGGTAAGCCTGAAGTTTCCAGGATGATTCTTGCACTCAGAGATCCAGAGTGTTAATAATTACACACACAAGCTGCAGTGAAGGGCTTAAAGGTCCAAGATTGCCTTCATTACAAGGGATTCATCTGGATTCACAAACTACATATACATGTAAAATAACTTACTAGTAGTTCTACAAAATAATAAAAACAATTAAGGATTTCAAACTCTAGCACAGCTGCCTATGTTGCAAGTTAAAGTGGAAAACAAGAAGGCTACTTCTACCAAATATAAAGTTTTGTTACTTTGGAGTAGGAAAAATATAGTATCTAAATCCTCATTTGCTGTTCTTACTGTTCACACAGAAAAGCCAACAACTGGAAGGAACTGCTTTGCCTACAGGAAATAGCTAAAGAGGGGAAAATGGGACACACAGACACCACAAACCTCCTCCTCAGAGTCAAGGGGATCATCCTCAACACTGAAAGGTAATTGCTGACAAGCACCATTGTAAAACAGAAGACGTGTTAGATGAATGAAGTGCTACAAATGGAAAGCCTGAGCATGGAAGCAGCTACTCTCCTACTGAATTCAGCACACTCCCAGTAAGCTCTACATGCCTCTTACACTAAATGCCATCTCTAGCACATTTCAAATATGCCTGCATTCCTGGAAAGCAGTGTAATATTTAAGAAGTTGCTTATATCAATTGTGTAATGCGAGTTGTGTAACCATTTGCTATAATTCCTGTAAAATATCCAACTAAAGTGGGAGAAGCCAAGGCCAAATCTTAGGAGAAAGGCTGCCGGGGCCAGCGCTGGTGTTGCTGTTTCCAGCTCCACAGTGTTCCCTGGCACCCAGTCCTCAACTCTGCACTGCAAGGGGGCACAGCTGCACCTCACAGGGAGCTACTTTCAGGAGGCAGTGCAGTTTTCCATGTATAGAGGAATACCATATATTTGTTACTCACTGAAAACATAGTTTGTGAGGGAAAGCCTTTAGAACTTATTTGTCAACAAATCTCATTAGATACGCTGCCTCTTGCTAGCGACACTAGATACTGCTAAGACTAGTAGAGAGATGATAATGAACAACGAAAAGACCACTTTATTTTTTTAGAATCCATTTTTCTATTCTTTGTTCTTAGTGCCACACTCCACCAGCCACTTCACTTGAGCAATAAACATGAAGAAATGTGTTATGTAAGCGAAGAAGTAATTTAAGGGTGGAGAAGCAGTAAGTGTCAGAAGTGAAACACGGTGATTTACCCTGCAATTATCGGCTCTGCTGTCAGAATGACAGTGTAGATGTTCACAAGCTTTACATACCAGCTCCTCCTCTCTGCCTTGGCTCTTACTTGCTGACTCGGTGTCCATGGGGGCGTCGCTGTGATCCCCCTCCAAGCTCTGCTTCTCGATGATGGACGCGTTGGCCACGCTGAACAGCCCGTGGATGTTGACGCGCACTTTCACCTTCACCTTGGAGTTGTCGCCGTCGTGCTGGGGACCAACGTTCTGAATGGTGAAACGCCCTTGGAGGCAAGAGAGGTGGCTTTAAGTGAGTGCAGAGAAAGAGGAACAAAACCCCACACACATTCCTTTAAGGGTGTTAAGGTAATACAGCAACTTCACGTAACTGAAACTATTTGGGAACTTTCTGCTGAGCTGACAATCCTACAATAAAAGCCACAGGTAGATAAAACTGAAAGCTGGTTCCCCAATTATTATCAGTTCACTGACAATTAGTAAGAGGCTTTTAATTTGTCTGTACTTCATAAAAAAACAAGACAGTACTTTACTAGGTGCTCTACTTCTCTGTTGCCTTCTGTAACCACCACACTAGTGAAACTACTCTGATTCATCTCAAATGGTTTCTTTTGTCCACGTAACTCAAACTTCACGCTGAAAAATAAAACGTTAACAGAGATAAAAGATTCTGTTCGAATTTGATAACATGGCTGCACTACACTTTTTGGAGAATCAACAGTGCTTAGCAAGGTTTCTGAAAGCAGTAGGGTTGATAGGGTATTTTGCAACTCGCTGGAAATTTAAAGTGTAGATGATGTGCGTATGCCAAGGAGAAGTTTCTTCCTCAAGACCACAGACCTCTTGCATAGACAGCCAAACAGCAGCCAGTTTGTACCCGATTCATAAATCAATGAATAAAATAATGAATTAAAGACCCCAAGAAAAGTACTAATAACTGCAACTAAGGTAGCAATAGCTAACAAGAAACTTATTTATGCCATCTAATTCCTTAGACTCTACTACAGATGCTTGAAATGAGGAAACACCTCTATTTTACATTCTCAGATTAACAAAAAGAGACATGAAAGCATGAGACAAGTTATCTGTCCAGACAGGCAACAGCTCCTTTGATCCAATTTCTTTGAAAAATCCAGGCTGGCAGGCTCATAAGATCCTTACCAATTTTACAGAGACTGAAAGAACCAGACAATAGAGCACTAAACTCTTTGTGCCTACTTCTTTTGAAGCATTCAGAAACTATAAAGATAGACGGAAGGAAGAACGCAGAATTTTTTTTAGGCATGTCAAACAGAGATGTCAATATGGTTTGCTCACCACATTTAAATCAAGAAACCTGTGCTGAGCCTTTCCAAAGAACCTAAGCATTTCTGTAAGCTAGAAAATATGCAACAACATATCTTACAAGAAAGGAGAGCCACTTTTCCCTGTATCAACAGGAGTTAGGGATGGGGGTTTTACTCCTATGTCCTTACCTATTCTGGAATCAGGATAAGGCACTTCATGTGGATGAGTATAATAAGCTTCCAAGTCAAAAGGCTCTTTCTTGTGGAAAGTAATTACTTTTGAGAATGGAGCAGCATGGTTCTTACTGAAGACTTCACACTCCCTAAAGCAATAAACATTAGATATCATTAAACCTCTGAGCACAACCTCATGGATAACCAAAGTCAAGGTATGTTAACAATCAGCAGCCCTGCTAACCAAGCAACAGAGTGATCTAGTTAAAGTCTGTTTTTAACAAGAGTTGGAGGCTGAAGGCCTCTAGGTCTCAAAGCTGGACTCTGCATTTTATGTCACACTTAGTAAAAATTAGGCAATTTCACCCCAGCATTTTAATTAGTTGTATTTCCAATTGTTAGGCAGTAACTGGAACCGAAAAGGTAAAATGCTAAAAAAGAAAATTAAAATTTCTACTGTTCAAGTGCATGACAGCTTCAAATCCTGAGGCCTGTTTTTTACCACAGCTCACAATTTTTCTTCATATCCAAACACACATTGTTTTGTAGGCACTGTGCAACTTACCCTGTTCCTTCTTCATAAGATGATTTCCATCTCAATGTTATAGAGTAAGGAACAACATCTGCGATGGAGAACTCACGAGTTTTAAAAGCTGGAGAAAGAATTGCACACTAGGAAAAAAAAAAAAAAAAGACCAAAAAGTTATTATATCCATGTAGTCAAATAAAAAGCAAGTACAAGAATTAGTACTTACTATAGAGGTCATATGGTTCTGCTTATCACATTTTTTTTTTAAACAGAAGCTTCCTAGAGTTACTTGAACTGGAAGACTTTACTAAAGTCTTAGATGTTATTTCCTCAGTGATTTTCAGTAAAGATACCCAGCAAAGGTTCCAAGTGACGACACAGAAGTGGAACAGCAGAATTTGGGTCCTCAAATTTAACAGGTCTTTTTAACAAGCCCACCCTTCTAACATGATAGCAGCAAATTAATGAATCTAACAGAATAATTTCTGACATGGTCACTGTCACCCATTAGTGAAAGAACAAGTAATACTCTGCATCTTGTTTCAGCTGCAATACGTTTTGCTTGTGGTTAGCTCTATTTCATTAGTACATTATGTTAAAGAAGCAATACTAAAGTTTTATTTCAGGAACTATACCTGCAAGGCACAGCCTCTTGCAACAGCTTCATCAGCATTTAGTGTGGTGCTTATCTCTTTACAGAAAAAGTTAGAGATCTGTTCCTTCACTGCTGGAATTCTAGTAGCCCCACCTACTATTTCTATACTGTAGATATCTTCACGCTGAAGTTCTAGAAAAGAGAGTGCATGCCCTTAAGTTATCATCAAGGTATCAGAAAGCTATCTTTGGACAAAAAAAGAAGAGAAAAAAAGATAATAGTTCTCTTATTATCTAGACACTGTGACAAGCACTGAATACATCTCATGGCTGACAAGATCTTTAAAACTCTTTGTCCCTCCTGTAGGCTACGAAATTTTCTAGTTGCATAAACCTGGGAAATGCAGAAGCCAAGCATCAATGAGAACAGCTGTTCTTTAAAGTGTGTTGTCCATGTGCATCCCCCTTCTGCTGCACATGAACTCATAAAGGTGAAATTGGGTCTTCTGCACTACTGGACAATACCTCACCTCTCCCAAACAAAACCAATAAAATGAAACCCAGATAGATCTCATTTTATGTCTGGCTTAATTTTGCTTGCCAAAAGAGTAAAGAAAATCTTTTAAGCCAATATATCTAATAAATAGCACATTGTGCTTGAAGGTTAACGTTTTAGTTCTGGAATCAGGATGTGTGAATGAAGTCATCTCCAACAACTGTCAGTTCTTGAACAGCTCTGCTCAGCAGTTACGCAGGTTTTTAATTCCTGTATTTGCTATCTAGCCAAGTCACAAGATTAGCAGAGTTCTTCCCTTTTAGTTGAAGGTGCTGGAATTGGGGGTAAAACCTTTCCTGTTAAAGTCTAATTCTCTCCTTTACACTACATTAGGGAAAAAAAAAATTACTTTGTTATTGGCACATGCTTTAGGTAATTAATTTCAAGAATATACTGCCAAATTACCAGGTCAGTGAGGACATGTAAGTATCACATGGAACAGGCTGGCCAGAAGGTTGCAGTAAAGAGTAACATCTTTCACCATCATCATTTTGGTTTGGTTGTTTGGTGTTTTTTTAATAAATTCCGAGTGCCAACCTTTTCCATGACACAGGGTGAACGAGGGTCCATAACCAAGGCTGCAGAGTAGCATGTGCACTAAATGAGGCGGGAATGGGATCATGCATTCATGGCAAGCATATGAATGGAACTTACATTTAACTTTTCAGTATTTAGCTTTGCAATTCTAATAAATACAAAAATACATTGAAAAGAGAATCATTAAAGAGATCAAGAATGACTGGATTACTAGCAGCACCTCAAGTAACTTCTACTTACTGGCTTGGTCCATGGCTGCTCTTAGAGGAGGCTCCACTCTGGCCAGAAGGGCAGCACACAACTGCTCGAACTGAGCTCTGCAGGGCAGGGAGAGGGCTTGGTGTTACCAGGCTGCTCAGAGACCACAACCCCCTGCCCCTCCATGGGAACAACACCCAGTACCTGTTCATCTTACTGGAGACATCCAGGTCGTTCATGAAGCACTCGATATTGAGTGGAAGGTCAGATGCATTCGCACTCATCAGCTTCTTGAGCTTTTCACATTCCTGATACAATCGCAGCAGTGCTCGGGGATTCTCTTTTACATTCAGTTTGTACTTTGTCCTAAATTCTTCGGAGAAGTAATCTACCAAAGCCTCATCAAAATTCCTACCACCTATGAAAGGGTCAAAGGTAGTGGCCAAGACCTGGCAGAAATCAAAGAGCAAGATCAGAAGTTACTAGACGAGGTTTGCTCAGCACCATTTACTCAGCGCAGCAAGATGTGCCATCTTCACCTTCCACATGGCTTCAGATGGCATCTGGCTACCAGAGACAGGCCCAAAAGCATGCAGCCTTTAGTAGGTCATAGACAAAAACATCTCCAAACCAGGAAGCAAAGACTGTTCAGCTTTACTTCACTGGATTTAGACTCTGAACTGCCACGGATGGCACAAAAGAAAATCCCCAACATCTCAGAGTGACTCAAGACATTTCAAGAATCTCCCATGAGTGAGTCAGTGGCACAACTACAATGCTTAGGAGGCTCCCTGAACATGCAAATATTTCAGGGATATGACACAAAAACTCTGCAGTGTCCATAATTACCAAGCACTTTCCAAAACACACTTCAGGATGCTTCACTTCTGCATTTTACAAAACCTCACTTGACTAAATAGCCAAAATCTAACAGAAAGGTTTTGTACTCCACATTAAAAAAAGAATTTTCTAGACCCTTTTATTTTAAAAATACTAATCTTTCCACAGAGCAGTATTTTGAGTTTTAAATACCTCAGGCTTTTAAGGTATGACTTAAGAGATTACCTTCAGTTTTCCCTTGTTAAAAGCACAGATGGAAACCTGATATGCAGAATGCCCCATATCTACAAAGACCACATTTCTTGGCTTCTCTTCCAAGGCTGGCAGATCTTGCTTGTATATTCCATAGGCTAATGCAACTGCAAAACAGCAACCCATGGAAGGTAAGGGGAAGCCACACACAGCTGCAGACCATGCATTAAAAGCACCCACAAGAGACAGACATTGCCCATGTTTACCCTTTCTAAAGGCCTTCATAACTCTTATTACGAAGTCATAAACACATTTCTCATGGACAAGAGAGAAAGAGATGTCAAATGAAGGTTTAGCACTAATAAAGACTCACTCTGGATTTGAATTCTGCTTGCCAAACTAACACTGCAATTTGTGAAACTGCACAGATTTAGACTCATGCCTACACCTCTCCTTTGAAATTCCTTACTTTCTAATTTTTTTACCTTAGCTTTGAAAAATTCAAGCATGCCCAACAAATAAAGGAAATGTTTTGGGAGACTCATTTACACGAGTCTAAGCCTTCACCACCAGCACTCATTTGGAAAGCCTTTTGAGACTTTCTAAAAGCAAAGAGAATCAAGAAAAATAAAAATTACTGATTTAAGCAGCTCCAACTAAGTGCCCATGAAGTGTTACTTATTTTCTATGCTCTACCCTAGAATTCACCAAAACCAAAAGAGGGGAGTAAATTACTTTCTAGAAACAGTTGTGCCATTGCTACAGCGGACAGGATTGCCACAACTTTCAACACAGACCCCAGGTTTATTTCCAAATCTATTCCCAAGTGTGACTGTGCTCAGGTGAGCAAACCCCAGCTCTCATGGTGCCTCCCAAGTGCTGCACACCACCCCACTGCCGTGTTTCCAGTTCCCAAACTGGATTGGGCAGTACTAGCCTGGACAGCTCTCTCCCAAATTCCCAACTGTGTAACAGCAGTGTGTCATCACCCTCACATTCAACAGCCTGAATGGCCCAAAAGGACAGAAAAAGTCCAGCCCTTTACCTGCTGTAGTCTCATTCATCAGCTTCAGACAATTTAATCCTGCAATCTGTGCAGCTGCCATTACAGACCTTCTTTCAGAATCAGTGAAGAAACTAGGGACCTGTTTCCAAAAATAATGACATTGGATATTACGGGATATGGATTTTTTAACTCAGAGTAGTCAGATTTGCCCATCAAGCTATCCTATAAATGTCATTACCACAAGAAACTGCTATAAGCTAACCTCAGATTAATAGGGCTGTCTCAATAAAACAGCTAGCTAATTCATTTTAGTGCATGCTTTAATTAAAAGTTCAAAATATGACAAAAATTAAGTGGCATCCAGGGTTGTTTTAAAAAAAGCAGATTTCAACACACACACAAAAAAAATCCTGAAAATGCTTTTTCAGACTGCTTTAATAAGTCTTTCATCTTAAAATCATCACCTGTTCCTGGAAATGTTTGTGCAGGACAAAGTGAACACAACAAATATTCACACAGAGCCCCACAGTAAGCGAATGGCAGAAGTACTGCAGCAGTGCTGGAATCAAACTTGAACCTGTATCCGTTTTTCAGATATCACTGCCACCACAGTGCCAGCTTACAGTGTGCTGCAAGGTTCAGTGCCACCAAAAATAGCCACAGCACGACCAGAGCCCATTGAGGATCTGGCTGCAAGCAGCTGGCACCCCTTCAGCAGACACAGAGCTCCATTTTGTTGTGTGTTTTGTTGGCTGCCACTGTGGGGCACTGCCAAGGATCCCTGGGAGTGTGGGAGGTATTCTCCCAGTGTCTTTGTACGTCTAAGGAAGCAGGGAAAAAGATCAAAGCAGATTTCTAACAGCTGAAGCACACAGCTTTCCAGTTCCCATGTCTCTGCCTGACAGAGAAGGGACAACTGCAATCCTTCATGCCCAAACTTCACACCAGGGCAAATAAACAAAGACCACGTGAAAAGCAGACACAGGACTTTGTATCCAACAAAATAAAAAGACTCTTTCAAATAAAGCCAAGTAGTTTGGGTGTGTCAAATTATTAGCACGGCTCTCAGAGCCCTAAGTTCAGGTGACTCTCAACTGCACTACAACAGTGCTCACCCATTTAACAAGAAGGAAATTTAACACGAGTTTAGGAAGGTTCTTTGGAAGCAAGGAGGATATGCTTACACCTAGGACAGCTCCCATTTGTAACAAGAACTACAGTAATCAGAAATACTGTCTGAAGCCCTTGGAGACAGACAGACTACATCAACTTGAGCACTGTGTCCTTTCTGAACATACACTCTTGATTTAACAACTTTTTTCACCTCCTCACACATGCTTCAAGTACTCTCATGTGAAACCCCTGTAACCAAGGCCCGTTTTTGGGGATATGATATCTATCCACTACTTGCACCTCTTAGCATCACACCATGGTATAAATGGTCCTAGCTTGCAGAAAGCTGCCTATGGATTGCAGTGAATATACCACAACTCACTGAAATCACACAGTCGGCCACTGGTTTCTTCAAAGCACTTTCCGAAGTCTCCTTCAGTTTGGCCAGCAGCATTCCTGTGATCTGTTCCACTGCAAACAGTCTCTCTTCATCCAGGTACCTCACCTGAAACAGAGGATTGGGATTCTGTGATCAACCATCTCAACTTTGCTCTCAAGGTGTGCAGCTTGGACATTATTTGTGCTGTTGAGCATTGGGACCCATCGAGCTCCAAGCTCCAGACACAAGTGACTCCCTGTCAATTGATCTGTGCTCCCTACAACCAATCTTCAACAGTTCAGTTCTGGGGATTTTTTCGGTGGAAGCTTAACACCTCAGTTATCTCCAGGGACTATTCACAATGATACAGTATTTCTGCTGCTTGTGTATTTTGAATTTAAACAAACAACAGCAAAAAAAGAGCATAATACAGGTAGGATCACACCGTCCTGTAACACAAGCTAAAAATACAAGTTTTGGAGCAAGCCCAAGGAACATTTGCTTCCTGCAACAGTCACTCAAGCACAGGAGGCAGTGAAGGTGTAAACCAGGCAATTCCAACTGTCCTGCCCTGCTCAGGAAATGCAGTTGAATCCTCAAGCCTTCATGGGAGGTTCTGTGTCCTGAATTCTTAACAAGCTATTGTCTCTCCAGCAACTCCAAGCACTCCTGTCATTTAGTCTGGAAGCAAATTAAAAATAATTTGTTCAAATTTCATATTCAAAGCATTATGTTGTTTTCCTGACACTTGGTCTCTGCATATCTGATGGGGATTAATAATCTCACACTGTAATTATACAGATTTGAAGGTAAATCTAGTAAGGTCAAGTGAAGAGCTAATGTGACTATGGAAAACTAATATGATTGTTGAGAGACTTCAGTGGACATCCTGGATAAAGTACAGACTTTATTTAGAGACACAGGAATGTATTTTGTTTTCTAAAGGAAAATGTAAGTGACAACACAGGACAAGGGCCCAAAGTGCTCATCTCTACCACCAGAGAGATTCACCCAAAGCTCTCACTCACCTTTACTCCTACAGAGCCATTTGGCATCTTCTGAAGTTCATAGGGAAGTTTGGCCCTCTCAGCTTGTATGTAAGGATCTTCAAATGCTCTTCCATGCAGTTTTTTGAAGCCATGTACTGCATTTTTTACATTTGTGACGATCTGTGCCAAAGATATTTTCATTACCCATGACATTCTGATACAGAGAACTGTATTAATTGTGCAGACAATTTTTATGTTGGGCTTAATGCACACACTGACCTGTGTCAAGCCCCACACATTCACCAAAAAGCAAAGTGTGAGGAGAGAGAAAGAATCATCTACTTTTTAATCTATGGCCTCTTAGAAAAATTCACATGTACTTCTCTCTGTAATATCCATTAACTTGCTGCCATCAATTCTCACTGTACATTTTAGAGGAGCTCTCTGATACAGCATGAAATATTGTTGCAGTGGCTGCTTGCAGAACTAATGAAGTTATTACCTACATTAACCTTAAATGAACCTTCAACAAATTAATGTATTTCCCTTCCTTTAAAGTTCTCCTCTAATTCAGACCCCATCTGGATGTAAAGCCTCCCCATATCTATTCTCTCATCAGTGTTTTAACCTAGTTATTTCCAGGACAGGCTTTTAACCAAAGAAAGGACCAAAGCAAACAAATCCCAGTGAACACAATATTTAAGCTATCAAAAGAAACTATTGCAGGACAATCTTCTCTAAGATGAACTTGTTTACTAGTCAAAAAAGTTTTGATCCATTTACCTGGCTCTTTGCTGCATTCCCGATGGCTCGGGTCTTGGATCCTAGAGATATACATGCTCTAAGAAAAAACAAACAAAAATTCATCTTTAAAAGAAAACACCATAAAGTATTTCTGTGGTACTTCAGAACACCTGCAAAAACTCAAGCAGCAGAACACGGATGTGTTAAGTAACAGCATTACTGCATGAAGCACCACAAACCTGAAGTGGAATTCTAGTTATTTTGTTGTTTGTCAATTAGTTTGGAAACAGCAAGCAACTGCAACTGTCGTCATTCTAATTGCATGTAAGGAATTCTGTAAAAGCTTAAATGTCCCACAGATCGTATCATGAAGGAAAGGCACTGATAGTTACCTCTGGGCCACAGGTTAAAACCGAGGAGGCCTGTGAGATTTAATTCAAAACGCAGTACTCTGCCTGTCAGATTTCTCAAGACTCAACAACCCTTGAGTCTGACAAGGCCTCATTCACACTCCGAGAGCCCTTAGCAACAATCCTACGACAACAATTAAAAAAACCACAAACCACGGGAGCTGAACGAGCTGTTAGGTGCTTCCACAACGGAGGCAGCAAACAGGCAGAGAGGGAGAGACCTGGGGACAGCACCCAGGGCTTGGGGAGCTCTGCTCTAATCCACAGCTCCCCGCAGCTCCTTGGCTACCACTGAACACTCCCCTGGATCAGCAAAGGCTGCCTCAGGCTCCAGCCACCATCTGGCCCCGCAGCACTGCCTTTGGAAATGCTCTTTTCTATTCTGGAAGTTACTGACACCACGTCTTCACATCGCAGCTCTTCCACAAAAGACAATGGATTCAGGAGTAACAGAGAACCCCAAATTTCACACAGCTCAAATGTAATTGTCTAATGAATGCACAAAGGTCACTCGAGCAGACTGCTTCCTGCCTCCTCTCCATCACGGAGGGCTCTGCAATTTGGTAGTATTTTCTAGCAACCTCTTCTCTGTGACACCCAAAACCCTCTCCAGATTTAACTGCTGCAAACACACGAGACATTATCCTACGTGTCCAAATCCACAGTTCAGCTTTCACAAACAACTTGTACAATTTTTAACGTCACAACACTACAGCTCCCAACTACTCCTTGTGGTAATTCGGGGAAGTCAGATAAACGAGCAATTTCCACAGCAAACAAATGATGTACAAACTAATGCTATTGCAGCACACCATTTCAGTGCAGGAATCTGCCTCTGCTCAGACAGCTCAACTTGCACATCACCCCATGCAGAGCATGAAGCACCAGCTCAGAGCCACCACAGCTCCTGCCATGGGTTACTTCAACTACTCACTCCCAGCACTTCCATGGTTTCTTTCTCCCCCCGCCGCTGCTGGGAAGCAGAGATGTCAAAAGAAAAATAAAGTGCCCTCCTTGGCTTCAAAAAATTCAGTCGTTTCCAAGATTCCTTATTACATCAGCTTAATTACAGCATGTGATTGCATTAATTACACCTGGTGTGAAGTAAGTTATGAGCTGTCAACAACGGTCCTGTTTTCCCACAAAACCACAGTGGTGAGGCAGGGCACCTGAAAGGGCCTTTTGCCATGAGTTTAACGTGCCAGAAGCCCTGGAAAGGCGTTAAACAGATCTGCTGAGGTTCCCAGCCCAGGAAAAGTCAAGTGTCCGTCACCTTTCCAAGAGATACAGGGCCAAAGGCCAGGAAATATCCAAGTTTTACTGAAATGCATGGCTTCTTGGCAGAATCTTTTTCCCTTCTTGGTCAAGTATTTGTGCTAAAGCTTCGAGGATGATACATGGTTGTGCTAGCACCGAAAATCCCAAGCACCGGATTACAGAAAGTAATTAACTAATAGCTAACTCAAGTACCTGGATGATGTGAGCACCTCCACAGGAACATTCAAATAAGTTCATTTACTGTGTTGCTATGTGCAATAAGGAAAGTTTTGATGATTGAAAAAATTAGATCTGTCTACATCATTCAAATACCACCTGAAATAAAGATTTGGCTACCATGATAAACTTACATAACAGAAATGAACCTGTTACATTTCTATTTACCTTTGTTTGATTTCTCTCAAGACAAGAACATTAGAAAATATGTTCCTCAAGGTCTCCTATGTCACTACGTTTTGAGACAGAAAAGGTCAATGAAAACGTCACTTAAAGTGTGGCAGGTACCATCTTTAAGTGTATGTGCTGTAATTGCTAACTGAGTTCTCTTTCATGCTCATTTTGCAAGTATCTTGAAAGTACAGTTAATCAGACATAAGTATGAAAAATATCAAACGCAGGTAAGCCTACATGCCAAGAGCACACTCCAAAAACAGCTAAAAATTGGAAGCGTTCTTCATCTCAAGGGGGAAGGAAACTGCAGCTGCCTGAGGATTCTCTGGGCAACAATTTCATGGGATACTTTGCATTTGAAAGGCCAGAGAATTTCAGTTCTCACTGCGTGCTTAGTGCACAAGGATAATTACTTCCTGAGAGTCAAAATGACAAGTATATTTTTCTAAACAGTAAAAAGAAACTTCAAGAGTATTCCCATTAAAAGAGACAGCATGCTTTTCGGCAATCAACTTCTTCGTTCTTTTAAAAATCAATTTTTTAGAACGCGAACCTACATTTCCCCGAGACCAGGGCAGCAGTGCTGAAGTCTCGCACAGCAGAAAGGAGCTTTCTCTGTTGGCTACGAGTGCCTTTGTAAAAAGAGAAGCACCATCCAACCCCCGATTTTTATGAGTATTACACGAATTCCTGAATCCTCCTTCAAAACTATGCACAGATGGAGCTCTAAAAATCCTAGACGTATCCCATAGAAACAGAGGAGCAAAATCTCCACCTACTCTTGCGTCTCCCATCATCACGGACGTTGCCCAGTGGCCCCCCTCCCCTTCCCCGCCAGACCTCGGTATTCCAGGGCCAGCAGATGCGGTGCAAGTAGGAACAGGTTTAAAGAAAGGGAACTCATCGCGCCGCTTCCCTGCTGAATCAACCTCCTCCTCCTCCTCCTCGCCAGTCTCGCCACCACTCGTGTAATTGTTAATGGAAACGCTCCCAGCCCTGGCAGCCGTTCCAGAGTTGGGGAAACACACGCACACCACGGGGATCCCCGGCTACCCGAAAGCAGAGCGCGGCGAGGACGGGAACCCGCCGAGCCCGCCGAGC
>VYXF01005765.1:62182-109620 GCA_013397295.1 Polioptila caerulea | reverse complement strand
GGGGAGCCCGCCCGGCCCCGGCGCCGCCTCGGCTCTTTCCGGCAGCGCTCGGGCAGCGCTGCCCTTCCAGAAGGATCTGGAACGGGAGGGATGCGGGCCAGCGGGGACGGAGCGGCGCCGCCCCGCGCCCGCGTCAGCGCTGCGGAGGGACCGCCCCGCCCGCCTTAAAGGGTCCGGGGAGCGCGGCCGGCCCGGCCTGTCCGTGCCGCAGGGGCCGAGTTAATGAGATTATAACAATCCGGAGCAATTAGTGCCGAGCGGCGATCGGGGCCATCGGCACGGCCGTGCCTGGAGCGAGCCGTCGGGGAGCTGCCGTGAGGAGGGGGCAGCCCCCGGCTCCTGGAGCGGATGGAAGCTGGAGGAGCGCGGAGGGCCGGGGCACGGGTGAGCAGCCCCGAGCTGGGAGCGCAGTCCGGCCGCGTCCCACAGGTCACGGAGCGGGGATGGCTCCCGGCGCCTCCGGCTGCCACGGGCACGGCTTTGGGCACTCAAATCCTGCGTTCGCCCACTGCCAACACCTGTGGGAGAGCCGTCCCCGGCTGCGCTGGGGCCCCGTGTATTTCCAGAAACAGCCTCGTCTGCTTTCTTCCGCGGGGGAGAAAAGTCTCCAACCCCAAGTAGCGCTGCTTGCCTCACGTTTTATGGGTATCGGGTATTTGTGTATTGAAACTCCACAAAACAAACTTACAGGCTGGGAAAGTTCCCTAAGTATTTATTTGCTTCTAAAAATGACACTGTTTCACACAGCAATGTGACGTCTTTGTGACACAGCATGTGACACTGCACTGCACAGTTTTGTTCCACTGGAGAGATTAAAAATAAGCACAAAACGACTAAACTAGTTTAACATCCCTGTCAAGAGGCTTGATTATCTCTCCCATTTGTCGCGGTTTCAATGGTACTAAACCAGAATTTTCCTAATGAAAACATGTTCTTTTCCTCTAAAACCTCCAGAGGCAAGAGAAACTACTAGTACACAGAATTTATTTGTAACACAACTACTCTATCTGGCTTAATGGTCTCATTTTTACTTGCTAGGATTAGGATCGGAAAGGCAAACCAGGTCCAGTCCCATCTACCGTAGCCAGGGAGGCAGATCCCCCAACTCCCAATTCCTGCTCTGCTCTTTCCCCCTCTGTCAGAAAAACAGCGATTCAAGGTATGGCAGCACCGCTTGAGGCTGGCTCCTGGCTGAATAGAAACTTCGGGGGCGAAGAGATTGAATGTAAACGCTCCCGTGTGGTTGTGCAACCCAAGCCAGCTGGTTTGAAGCTGCGCTCGGGAGCAGACCTGTGCAAACATCCCACCGGAAAGGGCCAATGGGGCTTTTTATTTGCTTTGTCAAGAGTCGGGGATGGGAGTACAAGCAGGGTAAGCCAAACTCTTGGAGGCATTTCTCAAAAGTCGCCCGTGTGCTTCTTCAGTGTCACGCCGATGCCCAGTCTGTGGGTAGGAACAAAACTCACTCCAGCCAGACGAGCCACAGGCTTCCCTGAGCACACCCTCCCTCCTCATCATCCACTGCCACTGCAGCAATCTTGGGACTGGGGTTGCCCCTGTTGTATATTCCCATTCTTGGCCGGTGGATCACATCTGGTATTTTGGCAGCTCAATAAAATATTTGTACAGACTCCATGACCCAAGGGTTTCATGTCACAAAATGGCTGGGGTGAAATTTGCCTTCATTTCTTTGAAACCAGGCATTAAAATAAAGGCCTCCTAAATGTTTCTCCTGGATCCTAAGTTATCAAGTATTATCCCTAAGTTACTCCTCTTGAAAATTATTACTTCAGAAATAAAAGTCTTCTCATTTATGTACACGCTAAGATTTATCCTCAATGCTGAGAAGAATCAGCTATTTTTAATTTTCTCAAGCAATACTGTAACAAGTGTTCTAGGTGCCTAGGTATTGTCTCTTTTATAATTTTGGGCTGTGTTTTGGCTTAAAATGCTGACAGCCAGGTAAGAGCCTTTTCAATGTTGTTTTATGAACAAAATGGAAACACTGAGAATTTCAAACAAGAGGCAAGTAAGTATTTTCTTGGATTCACTGGTCTTTCTGTAGTAAAGAACACTAAGGAACTTTTCCTCCTATTGGATCACTCCAGAGGAGGATCTTTTGACTATTAAATATTTATCTGGTGTCATGCTCTGTTAGCTGGTACCAATGGCTAAATTTAGAAAAGCTGTGATCCTTCTTCTGATTCTTTTTTTAAGCTCTACTGGGCAAGTAGAAGGCTTAGGAATTAAATGAGGTCACTCCCGTCCTAAGGGTGCTCTGAATTCTTCCAATGCTGTTAAAACTTGCACAGCTCATTTTTTTCCTTCTTTAGTATGAGTGGAATAGTTTTATACCAAGTAGAATGCAGTTCATTAGTGATCAATGGAGTCCTCTAAAACATATTAAGGGCTGTTTTAGGAACCAGCACTGGCTTTCTGTCTTCACTAGCAAAAAACATGCACACTTTTTTGGGGAGAGACAAATCCAAATCCCTCTCATTATGTCAAATTCTAGTGTAGAGATTTTTTTTTTAAACTAATATTGAAGATTTAACTTAGCTACATCTGAAATCTAACCCACTTGAAACATCAAGGTAAGGTTCTAGGTTCTCCATAATGGCAGAAAGACAATCTTGTCTGCTCTAGGCTACTGATACACACGTATGAAATACATGTTCACATCACCAATATAAATGTAACATAGCCTGAAAGCATTCAGCATGTTTTGTTTTGGATCAACAGGAATATATGCAAATGGGATAATGGTGGTTGCTGCTTAGCTGACAGAAACTGGTTTTGCCGAAAGCAGCAACTGTTGTATGCTTGTTGTTTCAGAAAGTTATCCCATCTGGAAAATACAGTCTAAACTGGAGAGACAACAGGTGCTATATTTAATTCAAGGCCTCCACTTGGATCAAAATAAGCAGCATGATAAGAAGTTGTTAAAATCATACTAATCAGCTTCATCTGTACCTTCAGAGCAACATGAATGAAACAAGGATCACTCACAAAACACATTTATACACCCACAACACGTATAAATCCCCTCATTCTCATATTTTGTGCTAGTAAACCCATTATCTTACTCTAAGTTATTCTAATTTATGTTTTTAATAATCTCGATACTCTTCTCTATCCTAGTGCTAAGTTAATGACCAGAAACAGAGGCAATTCTCTGGTAAAGCCTCAAGAGGCACAGCACTTTGAAACAAAACCAGCATGAACTGCAGGCCTGCTGCTCAGATAAAGCATAAAACAGTGGAATCACATTTGGTCTGAAAGGAAGATGTCAGCAGTGCTAATGGGGTAAGCTTTGAGGTTTGTGATATTTAGGACAGATTACCATAGGTATGCAGGGCATTATATAAGAATTTAAGTACCCCTGGCATTTTCTGAAATTACCTAAGCAAGTTCTATGCCAATATTTATTCAGATTTTGACCTCCTGGAATACCAAGAGAGGAGATCCTTGAAACAAAGCATTTTGGAACTAACAACTCTTTGCTGTTATCAGGTGTCAAAACTTCCTCAGGGATGCAGGGAACAAAGTCCTGGTTTCTCAAAAGCATGTTTGTGTTTTGTTTTTTAAATTACTTGCTTGAAGATAATCTTCACAGTAAGAATTTGTATTATTAAATGTACTTCAAATGATACTGAATGACTGAGTAAAATTATTCTACTCACAAACCTGTTCTACCCCAAATATCTGGATCTGAGCAGGAAAAGGAAAGCCAATCCTAGTTTTCTACTAAATGCTTTCATCAAGCTGTGAGCTGAACCTCCTTTCACAAAACAAAAGTAGAAGCCTGTACAAGTTCTGTGCAATGCACATCAGATCCAATAGATAATAAATATAATTTTGATCAGTTTCTGTACTGTTAATCCTACTGTAGAATGGCTTGGCTCTTCAGGAACAGTCTGTCAAGCACAAATAACTGTAAATGGAAAAGCTGTTGCTAACACCCTTATTAGTTCATAATTATTGTGATGATAAAGATTTAAAAAGTGTTTATTTCTGTTTGTAAAAGCTACCTTAATGGTGTCCATGACATCCAAAACTGAAGGCCTGGTGCACTGAAGGCCTGAACTACCCAATCCCTGTACAGGCCAGCAAGTCCATCTGTATTTGTAATTTTAATAATCCAATCCCCAGTTCCTGGAACTGTTGCTCAGCAGCACCTAACAGAAGAGAGATTTATGCACATTGTTATGCACGCAGACACCCTGCTTTTCAGTGCAGGCTGCCTGCAAAACTGAAACATTTCAACAGAGGAGATCATTGCTTTGTCTCATTTTTAACAAAAGCATACAGAGATGTGGAGGGGTGAAGACACTGTATCCAAACAGGTAGGGACTTCTATTTACTGAAACACTTTGCAGGTCAAGTAACTACCATTCCAGTGCTGCTGTCATTCAGCAGAATCCTGATGAATCAAATTCTCTCGCCCTTTCCCTGGGAAGAATTTTTTTTCTGTGGAATACCATGCTTTCACTCCCTCCCCACATGTTCTTGCTCAGATAAGAAACATTGTTTGTTTCAGCTTTTCCCTATAGTGGAGCAAAATTTAAAAATCTGTGTGACAAAGTTAAAAAAAGTTAAAGTGTAAAATGAAGTTAAAATTACATGTGTAGATTCTTAATCTGTTTCCCAGCTCTTGGGATTCTCTGCAGGTGAAAACATGGCAGGCAATAAATCAACCTTTGAAGGCAGAACTCCAAACTGTACACTTTCTTATACCAAAGGCATCACAAAATTATTAATTCAGCCAAAGTGCAAGGCAGAGGGAGCAAGAGGTGAAGCAAAGCAGCCAATTCCTGGGATAACCTTGCAGAGACAAGAACCAGAGTTAAGTTGTCCATTGCAGGCAGATCAGGAAAGCCAAAAGCCCCAGAGACAGCAGAGATTTCTCTCTGTACTGCAAAGCCTTCCAGACACATTTTTCAGGAAATCAATTTTACTTATTTGAATGAATTAAATGTATCTAGAGACATAAGCTACCCAGGAATCATCTCCAGTTGAGAAAATCTTCAGCTGATATTGATACAGAACAAGGATGGTCATTAATTCTTTAAATGACACCCTGTAACACCTTAAGTTAAGAAAACCCAAACTCCTCTGGTTTCTGCACCCAATGTTTGCAATTCAATTAAATTAAATTCACCTAAAACTTTTCCCTACAGAATCTAAATAAATGCAAAACTACAGCACTATTTCCAGAGAACCTTCTTTCACTCTACTTCATCCTCTTCTTTAAAGATTGCACATTTCTTACTACTTTCATGCTTGTAATTGCAAATTGGTAAGTTTTTAAGTAACAGAAAGGATTCTAATACTGTTGTGCATTGGTCTGCCTCTAGAATGAAGTGAATACAATACCTGAGGCACATCAGATAAACCTGGCATTGCCACTGCAGAGATTTCACTGCCTTCCCAGTATGAGCACCACGCTCTGACCAGCTGAGCTGATCTCAGTGGATCGTGCTCCTGCTGCTCTGCCAGCAGCCAGGTTTGCCAAAATGCCCTTCCAAAACTGAAACACACAGACTGCTGTACACAGCTATAAAAACAGAGCATTACAATATTAGAATACTGACCTTTGTACTAAATGAAACTTCAAAGCATGAAGAACAAGATCTATCCAAAACACTGTACTTACAAAATAATCAGGAAACATGGCAGTCTCCAGGTAATTCCTACACTGAGGGCTTTTTTATATTTTCACTTGTAGAAGCTGAGCACAGTAGAAGAAACATTTCACATTTTTACAGCTCTGACAGAGCTGTGCTGGCTTTAACTGCATCAGGGGTACATCTCGTGCAGTAAATGCAGACCATGTGGACATACCCAAAATCACTTTTTAAAATTTACCAGTTTGGGAACAACTCCACAGCTGTAGTCTCCCATTTCCTGTCCTGAACAGAACATGAAAGAAAACATCCAAAGACCCTGAGCTTCAACAGTGGATATGCCACTTTGCTAAACACTGTACCTCTAAGGAAATTAATCTTGAATGATACTCATGGAATGTTTCTAGAATTTGAGTCACAAGCTCATACATATGCGAGCCATCTGGAAACACTTCCAGGAGATGGAAGGGAGATTTTAAGAACTATAAACAGTGTTATTTACACAATACCTGTTTTACTTTTTTCCACTGCAAAGAAAGAAAGAAAATAACCTGAAAGTCTTTATATACAAAATGACTGTAATTGAAAAAGGACTGCTAAAGAATTTGCATGCGATATCGGGAGATCAATCCAACTTCAGTGACTGACAGAATTCCTCCAGGTCAGCACTACCAGAAAAGCCCGTGGCAAGGAAATTTTCTGGCACTGTAGTTAAGAACTGTCAACAAGAGAAATCACAGGACACTGGATTTTTGTTTACATTATCAAAACCTAATCAAAGAAATCCTGAAAGAGATAACTTAAGACAGAGAAAAATGAAGCAGATTTTCCATTTATTTTCACATTAAACAAATCAGATATGAAGAATTTTTTTTTCCATTCTGCTGATATGAATGAATTTTATGCAATTTGCCAAATGCCAGTATCAACATTTCATACTCCAAGACCAAGATTTCCTGTAATTAATTCCACGGGTGTTGGCCTGTGTGCCTTTAGAGAATCCATCTGAATGAAGGGACGTTTACAGGCACCTCACAAAGTCATTAATCATTTAGGATCAAACCCCAGGTTTTACTACTGCAACAAGCAGTAAGCTACCAGAAACCTGCCTCTTTCTACCACCACTAATTAATTACCAGCCATGCTGAGGGAAAGGAGTGCACAGCTCTTGACCAGATCTAGTTTGTTAATTTAAATTAATATGCAAAAGATTGCTATTACCTGTTTTCCTTTATCCCCTTTGGACATAAAAATATGTTTGCATTTGTGCTTAAAAGCAACCTTTAGAGTCTGTGTTGGGAAATACTGTGTAACATTTGCCAAACCACCAGTGCCAAAAATTCTACAAAGAAATGGATTTTTAAAAATAACTAGAGATTTTTAAATTTCCAAAGTTTATACTACACCAAGGATATTATACAATGTCTATTATATTTGCTATGAGCTGCAACAAAGGCCAGAAGTCTTCCTTTTCAGATCCCTTCTTTTTCAAGCACTTCTTTTTGGAAGTCCAGAAACTTACCAACAGTGTGTGAATTTGGTGCTAGTATGAGGAAATCTGAAAAGTGAAACATCAGTGATATGAGAGATAGCTCAGATTTTCAACTTCCTCACTTCATCCATTTCTAGGACTAGGGATAGCTCTGGAAAGTGCAGGAGAGCAGAGTATTTACAGGGCTGTGCAGACATTGCCTCCCTCCACATTTTGGCTGACAGAGAGGGTGCTCACACTCCATCTTAAAGCAACGCCTGACAGCTTACACGGGTATCAGAAACCTGGTGGCACTTTTAGAATTACATTGTTCTTCTAAAGTAAAGGAAGGGTTCTCCTGGACACTAAGATAAGCAGCAAAGACTGCTTGCTTTCCTCCATATTCCTTCTTCCATCTACCAGGAAATCCCACACCCAAACCTCAGTTATTTTAGACTTTCGAGAGCTGTAACAGAGTATCTCTCACATCACTCGGTTTATACACGGGGAGCACAGCTAACACACTACTGCTGTGATTTGTACACCGCAGACTGAAATCCTGCTGGTCATCTGCTAGGCACCGTAAATCCTGGGGAAAGCTGATTAGCAAAGTCTTCAATCATAGCTTGCACTTCCAGCCCAAGACTTCTGCTGCTCGGAACTAAAGCAACTGTTGAGTGATCAAGACAAGCTGTGAATCACCCTGTGAGCACTGCAAGCATCTGACTGTCAGTTTTACGACTACCCCAAACGGTGTCATTTACTAGAGAAAACAACATCTAAAGATTTGCTCCTGAGAACCCGTGAAATTCAATTTGCTTTCCTGAACATGTAAACTTTTTGATCCTGTCGTTTAAAATGCAATTCTAGTTAGGCATTTTATGAAAAGCACTCATGAAAAACAAGTAGAATAAAATAATAAACCAAAAAATAAATGTAGTAAAAAAAGCATAAAAAATTAATGCTTTACTATTCTTTAACAAATACCCATTTTTATTATGAAATTACGAATATAAAATAAGCCAAGTCCATGCACATCTTAAAACCACCCTGCCCACCCCCCACGTTTCTTTGTATCTTCAAAATTGCATTTTAACAAATATAAGTATTATTTATAGTTAAAACTCATGGAGTCAAGTAAAACATCAATCACTCTATAATCCTCGAGTGTGCAGGAGAGCAAAAATGGTAAGCCATTAGTTCTGTGAGGCTAAGTGCCAGGAATTGCCTAAAAAATTTCTCTCTGTTTTGATTAACACAATGCTACTGAAAACATTGAGTATTTTTCAGGCCCTCAGAGGTGCAATATTTTAACTAACTGGAGAGCTTTTCTTCTTTCCTCCATCACCAATTCCCATGTCCATAAGAGTACTTGGAGGATCAGCTTACCATTTTATGTTGCATATTGTACACTGAACAGCAGTGAACATACAAATTATGTGGTGCTTTCATGTAATAAAGTTGTGACCAGGATAAAAAAAAGTGACAGTATATAAAAGTAAGAACTTTGGTTCTCTGAAGTATTTTTTAGTACTCAATTGATGAACTCATTAGAAGCACCACTGAAGCTTTAACTGCGTCATACCACAAGGGATTGGATTTTTCTCACGCATTTCAAAGATACCCCGTGGGTGGCACCCAAATGGAGTTCATTTCCCTGTGGATGGGCCGTGTTAAAGAATTCACAGCACCATGCAGGATGCCTGAGCCTGCAGGAAGCTCCTCTATGCAGCTAAGCCAAAGGACAGTTTAAAGGCCAGTTCCACAGCAGCTTCTGTCACTGAGTCATGGAAACACACGTAACACTCCTGAGGTTTGGGATGGAGAATGAGTCTCCTGGGGGAAGAAAAAGAAAGAAGAAAAAGAAGAAAATCATCACAGGTGTTATTTTTTTTTCCTCCTCAAGTGGTAGATTCTGGTTGTACTGTGAGGTTTCAGCAGGAAGTTAAAACAAGCTCCTGTGTAAGACAGTTGGCAAATTTCAGTGTCTGTCCTGCTTTAACTTACCTCTTTCAATACACTGGATTTTTAAATCAAATTATTCTCTACTCAGTTTTTTTCTAAGGCTGTGTAGGAAAGAAAAATCTTCAGGTTTTCAGGATCTTCTGTGTTACTGGTCTGTTTGCAGCAATCCAAGTTTCTGGGCTACAAGCTGCAATCAAGGTCCTTGGGAGCAAACCCCAGGAATCACATATTTACTAATTTTTAAATCTAGTAACATCTGGGTAGTTACATTCCCACCTATTAATCCAATGAGCTCTTCTAGGGAAAGAGCTAAAACAGAAAAGCTGTTAATACCTGTGCATTATAATTATTTTTAAAAAGATATCGACAGTAGTGTAAACATTTTTTTAATGTTTTAATTAAAGATTTTAATTTTTTCACACAAACTACAGTTACCTATATTCATGGTGAGAAACAATTATTTTTCTTTTTTATCTTTAAACGTTTATCTTCCCCAGTGAAAAAGCCTCTTTTAAATTATAACAGTAATTATAACTGTTCACCTCATTTGTTTATATCATTGACTCAGCCACTGTTAAAGGTGGAAATTCACATCAATGCAACTTCCCAGTCCCCTTAAATTAAAGCTACCTCAGTCAGTCAGCTCAAGTATTTCTGGGATGTGCTACAGTTAAATTTATTTTTAAAGAACACAATGGCATAGTCAAAATGAAAAACTGGAGGTGAGATTTGTCTTCAAACCTACCCCACAACCCAGTAGTTCATGGTTGGTGGTGGTTTCTTCTGGTCAGTCCAGTTTTCAGGAGAGCACTCAAACAGAAGTCCATGTTCTCTTACTAGACCAGGGTCCTCAGCTCCCTTACTAAATTCTGAAATCCCACTGCCTGCCTTTTTCTTTTTCTGTAAAACAACTGGTGAAATGTTAGTAGGGAATGAGACATTTTGACATAAACATCAGCAAATACACCCATCTGATTTGTTCAGGACTCTCTGATGGAGGATTCTGCTGTCAAAAAGCCAGGCTTAGAAGATACAACTAACTTGTTTACATGATTCTTTTCTCCACAGTTTTGTTACTTTGGCATTAAAAGGCTTTTCCAACTTGCATTCCAAGTTGGAATTAGACACATGCTCCTTTTTTTGACTTTTTTCCTTCTAGCTAAACATTGTTTTTCTAGTAAGACATCTGAGTTACTACAGCACTTTAAAAACGTGTGTTACAAGAGCTAAAGCTCTCATCTTTCTTTCTCAGTGAGCCTTCCTAATTAAGAACTGTGATAGTAAGAGTCTATTGAATAAACTTGGCCAGGCAGGAATTTCTTTTTGTAAATAAGCAGCTGAAGCACTTTGCTCAGAGCATTTTTCTGACTCTTACTCAGTACGAGGGCATAAATGCTTAGAAAATGAAGTGTGTTTTCTTGAGCCTTTAGAGCCATGTTTTGAGCAGGGCTTTTGAATAAACCTTGCAAAAGTTCCAGTTCATCTCTAGATCTGCCAGTGAAACAGTTGCTTCAAATGTGAAAGAAAAGGTTTTTTTAGAAAACAACTCAAGGAACTTCTGTCTGCCATGTGAAGATGCAGAAACCACATTGTTCAATCTGCTTACAATATTGAAATGTAGGGGCTGAAGATCTAGAAAACAGTCAAAACATCTTATTTTAGGGTTTGAGACTACAGATCTTATTTTTGCTCAATTTAAGATTTATTCAAGATTACTGTACACATTTTAAAAGTTAAACTGTGAATTTTCAGGTCTCAAAAATTGAAGCAAAATTAATTATTGACCAGTTTACAGTAACTTTGCATTACTGGTGCAGTTCTCTGGATCCTAAACCATAATAATATTTGGCAGATGACAAAGAACACGCAGCATAATAGCACATTTCTGTATTTGATTTTTTTGTCATGCACTATGAACAAGGCAAATTTCTCTTTATTCTTTTACATTCTCCTCATGCCATAATATAGCCAGCCAATTTCAGCATTAATTGCTGGAGCCAATGTGCAAAAGACTACACCAAATTTTGCTGAAAGAGATATGTCCAAAGATGAATCCATCAGTTATTTCTGATTCTCAGTTTTTTATGGATTGAACTATAAAATATTTATTTAATGGCTGTAGCCAAAGGCAATTTGATGCTAAGAAATACTCCTTCATTCTCCCTGCTTGCTTTTGGGTTTCTACATCTCCCAAAACACATGGCTCATTGCCAAAGTCCTGCCCAGCTGAACCCCAGTGTCATGTGACCAATCCACCAAATTAACACTTTTAACCCTTAAAAATTCCTAGATTTACAAGGCACATGGGTCTAGCCAGAAATGACTTCTTCAGTGATATCAAAGAAATGTTAAGAAAAACTGTACTGCTATTTGCAAACTTGCCTTCATTCAATTGGTACTGTTATTTCCCCTTTTTCTCACTTAACTCACTTGAATTGTCCCTTGAGGATCTGAAAAATACAACTGACAATATTCCAGTATTTGGTTTAGAGTCTGCAGACATGCACTTACAGCTGCTCGTGAACCACTGAAATAACAAAGTGAAAAGAATCTTGAAATACTGAATTGAGAATGTGGTTGGACAAAGAGAAATCCAAACTTCCATACCTCTTTGCTCATGGACTGCTGGAAGATGGAACGAATTGAAAGGCAGCACTGGTAGAAATTCTCAATTAGCTGAGGGTGGATGGAGCCACCGAGCTGTGCTACTTCTCTGTGAGTTGGAGTAATAAAGATTCCTTGCATTGTCTCCAAAGACAGATAGTGGAAAAGGGTATTCTCAGGACCAGATGTCAGCCTTAAAAATATAGGAGAATTCATTAAATTAAAAAAAACAAAATAATTTGTAGCTTTTGTTCCTTAAAGCAGAATTGTTTTTCTGATTACAGTAGGGTACAAAATGGATACAGGCATTCAAAAGGTTCCTATCTCCACACCAAGGAAATCCTGCTAATTTTGACTATAATCCTCAATTTAAAAACCAACAAATTAAAAATTTGTGGTGCTAGTTAGGCATTGCACTTGTGTTTCCAAAAACTGTCCCCAAAGAAGGGAAGTGAAATAAAAATTTTGTTCATTACACACCTACCTAGAGAGAACATAGAAGCACAAGGTAAATACATGTGTGGCCCAGAAACTTCCACTTGAAATTCCAAGGTCACACAGATGTGGGACAGGTGTGCACAATACTGAGATATTATTCAGAAACACTTGTCTCATTTTGTATTACTTCAAATTTTTATGTTTCATTAAGCTCTCAGTTTCACAGACTCACTTCTGATTATCTTTGCACAGCAAAGCTTTGGTTGGAATAAAATCATGTGGGGACTTCTGTGATCTGTGTATATTCAAAAAACAATCCAAGCATGGCCTAAAAAATGAAATACTCAATAAAAAATAATTTCTTACTTGATAGCATTAAGAAGTTCTGTATCTTTCTCTGAAGGGTTCTTTTTAAGGTTCCCTGAATGAAATGGGTTTGGCAGGGTGTGTTTTTTCCTAGTGGCCTGAAAAACAAGCAGAGAGGAGGAAATAACATACAGCTAAAGAAAGAATCCAACCAAACCAACAGAAAGAAGAAGACAATGCAGCATTTTTAATAAGGTCCAGTTATATCAAATCATCTAAATGTATTTTATAGCCTATTTTAGACTAAAGTTGGTTAGAAGCGGTTGTACAACTGTACAGCATTTAGTTTTGATAGGTTATTTTGGGGCTATTCTCCAATTCTGTTTTTTTTCAACACAGCTGTGCCCACTTTAGTCATGTGAAACCCCCAAATATTTACAAGCAACGATTAAATAAAAAAGTGTGATGGCTCTGAGGCTGACTCAGAGCTTCCCAAGGCAACAGAAGCATTTTCTACTGAGTTCAAGGGACTTATTCTTTTATAGTGTGCTTTTTGTAAAAGTTACCTGGAGTTGGAACAACCTGCCCTCTCCCCAAGCCCCCAGGATGTTACCAGTTCTCCCTGCCAGTGTTCCCTGACCTGCTCCACCACAGGTTGTGGACTGGTGCTCCCCTCCTGGGCGGGCCCTTCGCTGCCCTGCTCGGCGGCCCCGCTGCTCCTCGGGGGGCTGAGCTTCCCCGTGCCGGGGGCGGTGTCCCCAGAGAGGCTCCTCCTGCTCCCCGGAGCGCCCGCGGCTTTGCACGAGTTCTGCAGCTTGCTGAGCACCGGAGAGGTGCTCAAGCTCTCCAGTCTGTCCCGTGCTGCAGGAAGGAACCAGTCAGCACAGGCTAAAGGGGGCATGGAGGGAGAATCCAGCCTTTCCTCTATGCTGGCGTCTATTCCTTCCAGCTGGAGTATGGTTGCTTTGACCTGGTCTACGTAGATACAGTCTGGTCCTGGATTCCCAATAGCTCTGGATGCACAGCCCCCTGCCTCCAGCAGGACACACAGGACAAAGTGTCTCTGTAAATACAGAGGATGGAAATGGAAAAGACTGCTTACAAACTCATCAGCTGTTTGCTTTAAAGAAAGTCCACGTTTGAAAATCAAAACCAGACATACCTGATGTGAGCTGTCTGAAAAGACAAGATTATGTATGGAGGTAGAAGCATTTTCAACTGAAGCAAAAAGGAATAAAAAGAATGAGAATTTATATTAAACTCTGCAAGCTTTGTAGATGCATAAATTGTGCCACTCCCTGGGAAATATTATCCCACAATTTGAGTATTTTGAAAAATTACCCCACGAAAAGCATGGGAAGTGTTGATCTAGTGAAGAGACAGCTCACAACAGCAGAGAGAGCCTCAGAGAACGGGCTAGGTCAGAACTAGAACTAACTCACCAAGCCAACTATCAGTAGGAAGTATCTTGCCTCAGGCTCCCTGTATCCTGCCAGACTTGCCTCTTCACAGGGCTGCAGGTGATGCTGAGGGAACACTTCCCGCCAAATCACCAACTGCCCAATCCTCTGCTCTGCTGCCAGGGGTAACAGACAGTAGTGCCGGCAATAGAAGCCCACGTCAACAAGGTCCTCCTTTGGCAAGTGATTACCAATCAAGTAACCCTTAATCAAACACAGAGAGGGAAGTGTGTTCAGTGAGAAATACAGCACTTCAGAGTACTTCTCAAACAGGGATATCCCTGCTCCACATGCACTGAGATCTTAATCATGTCTCTGGGTGTACAGTTCTACAACATCGAGCTTTTGGACCACATCTAAATAATTTAAACACTAAATATAAACAAATCAACCATCAGCATATATGCAAGTTATCAAAGGTGAGCTGGGCTTTTCCAGCTTGCAAAACAGCTACAGTGATAAGGTGCTCGAATTCTCATTTAATTCCCTCTCCAAAAATAGTAAGCTTTCACTGGAATAAATAAAATTTCCAAGGAAGATCCACAGTACAGTGGTTCCAGCACTAAGGGCTTTACAGCTGAAGTGCTGTCATGGTAGATAGATACTGTGCAGTTCTACTTCTCTCATAACACTCCCAGCACAAATGAGAATTTCCTGATAAAATCCTTCAAATCCAAGATATCTCAAAGCAAAGGCTGTTAACTTGCTCTTTATACTGTTGATTGACACTGTCTATACTTACCAAAGATAAATAAAGTTATAAATGAGGCCAAAATGAAAAAAGCCATCAATACAATTTCTCAAGTCTTGGATTTAAAGACAGATTCAAGATGGAGCACCTGCTATTAAAACATGGGAATGAACAAAAGAACTCCTATCAGAACACCTTACAGTTTCAGTCGAACTGACTCTTACTGCTCTCTCTCTTTCCAATCCTTGGATTGTGCACCAAGAAATTCCAGTTTTAAAGGAGTATTTTTGTTCTTGCTGTTCATACAGTACATACCGTTTCTTGACACTGATTTTTTCTGCTATGGTGTTTGAGCTTTATGTCTGTTACTAGAAATACATCAGTAATAATTAAATCAGTCATATATCCACTTAGATTCGTGAGATTCTGAAACACTAAATCAGATTTCTAATCTTTAGGTCTTAATCATTAATACTACCTTGTAAAAGAGACAAGAGCCCAGGATCACATATAATCTTCTCATGCCATAATAATCTTCAGACTGTTGGGAGGGGAAAAAAAACATTGTGTAATTTTTAATTCAGTGTTTTTATTTTATTTATCAAATGCAAGTGAACTAATTCTTATCAGTTGTAATCAATACTTTAATGCTTTCATATTTAACCACCTCTTATTACCAGTACAGCAGTTTATACTGAACAGTTAAGGGAAATAACAAGTTTTTAGCCTTCATTACTGAATTTTCTGTCATTACAATTTTCTCTAAAAATTTCAGCTTAAAATAACTTGTTTCTTTGTTTATTTAATTGTTATGTGTTCATGAACTACTTTTGTTAGGATATGTTCATTCTCACATTTAACAGCAAAGTAGCTTTAGCATAACTACTGACACCAGGGGCCCTCCTAGAGTAAAACTTACAAGTCAAAGCATTTTTTTTTCAGTCTTTGACCTTTTACTCAAAATATTCCAATGCATTCATCTTTTAATGGCCAGTGCTCTCCCATTAGCAGCACTGTTTTTAGATGGATATAATGTATTTTAAGTTAAGTAGGTGGAATCAATTTCTGTGCAATAAACTGTCACTTATAAACACTGATTTCTGTAAATAATCATCCAGGTTGTTTAGTGCAGGGATTCTTTTGAATAGAATTTTAAAGTAATTTTTCTGGAACACAAAGCAAAGCTGAAATGTTGACAGTGATTAATTCTTTGCACAGCTAAGAATTACTTAAGTAAATTATATTACTATTACCTTCTTTAACAGTATTAAAACTAAGCAGAATTTGTAATTGCTTTCTATAAACTGAAAAGTTAAATTCTGATCCATAGACGTTTCCAAATTTGTTCACAATTGCTTGGGAAGGAGACAGTTATTTACACAAAGAAGAAATGCAACCACAACCACCTCTGTTGAAATTGGCATTTTTGAAGACATCCCATGGATTAAAATTATATTAAACCATGGATTTTCAGTGACCAATCCTATACGATTATAATACGTTATAATATTAAGCATGGAAAGAAATTCAGGATAAACTGCTTTGACTCCCACTTAATTAAAAGAAGTTGATGGATTTTGCAAATAGTGAAATGTGACACCAAGGCAAGGAGATACTGTGCAAAGCAAACAAAAATAAAATGTTTACCAGCTCTGCAAAGTCAGCTGCTTCCAGATCACTCAGAGCTGTGTCAATTTCCATCTGAAACAGTAAAAAATACTTTATTTAATCGAGATTTCCAGCACATTAATTTCCAGTAATAGCACATCTCACTCTGTCTTGCTCATCTCAGATTGGGATTCACAAGTACAAAGTGAGCAGATAAAAGTTGGCACCTATTTTTTATTAGTAACATCAAATATCAAGAACACCTGGAGATACCAGAATTACAAAAAATCCTTTCTAATTGCTTTCTATTTCCCTGCTCTTTGAACTGTGCAATTTCTCTGCTTGTGTGCCTGCTGGCCCCAATGTCTGGCATTAAGGAGGTGTCACTCTTACTTTCAGTGTGCTTTAAAACATGAGGTCTGGAGGCAAACCTGGCACACCATGGCATCCAACTGAGTTTTCAGAAAAATCTTTTCTCCAATGGATTCAAGTTTTTTGTCTCTATGGAAGCTGCCAAAACTCTCTCACACATTATTTTTGTTCTATTGAAACTACTTGAAGCTTCCTTGTTTCTGTAACTGCAAGAGCTGTTGGTTAAAAATCAAGCTTTGCAAAGAGTACTTTCCTTGGTCCTAGGCACTGAAACTCATGACATAAATGTGCTACTTAATGAAAAGAACCTAAATCACATAATTACAAACTTCTTGGGCTGTGTTAACAGGCTGCCTCTAATTGAAATACAGCCACTTTTTAACCAGAGAAATGTCAGGAAGCCTGTGGGCACTGGACAACTAACCAGCCTCTCAGCTTTTCCCCAGCCAAAGCTTAAATGGCTTTCTGCATGAAGAACTGACATTTTTAGTTTTATATTCTCTATAGAATAGAAAGATCTTCCCCCAAAACACGACCTGGAAATGTCATCTTCTGCAACAACACCAACACTTTTCTGGCAAATGGGAATGATCTCAAAGAACTCTGGAAAGTGATGTCTGTATTGGAAGTATCAATGATGCTGTTTACTAAGTCCTTTTAAGACTTACTATTTTATAAGAAAAAAGCAGCCTGCAAGCTAAACTGAAGACCAAAGCGCAACAGAGCCTCTCTACAGAAACTTGAGAAATAAGAAAGAAGCATGGAAAAACAAACCCTCGATCAACAAATCATAAAAAAGTAGTAAAAAAGCAACAGTGCAAGGTGGAAAGAACTAAATAATTATCAGTCTATGATTAAAGGAGAAAACAATTCTCCTTTAGAGGAGAAAAGGGAGAAAGTCACAAAGCAAAGAGAAATCAGTTTGGAAACAATGGCACAGCCTGATGTGTAACTTGCATCCCTGACAACTCTTACTGAACCACAGCAAACCTGAAATCATTCTGCAAACCCTGTCGATAGGAGACTGAAAGATTTTAACCCTTCATTCCTTCCCCTCCAAGCACTCCCATGAAAATTATACACAGAGGTCTTACTAAACATAAAAAGAGAAGTGCAGGGAAGTCCTACTTAACATTATCTTCAAATAAAGACCTATAAATTACAGAATATGCCACTGCAGAAGAAAAGTCATTATGAACACTCAGACTCAGGCCTTTCCCAGAGCCATTCTGAGAAGCAATTTTAATTTTCCATTGCACAAACTCTTTAAGTTCAGCAAGTATGATGTGGTTTCTTTTTTTGTTGCTGTTGCTGATGATATAAGTTTGGATAATGGAATTTATGGTCAGCTCAGATTAATTTTCTAGTAACTAGAATGAGCCTTAACTATGTTGTCTACGACGTTACAAATACTTTGTGTCTCCCCATGAAAGGAAACTCTGAATTTAAAATTTCCCAGCTGTTTTCATTTGCATTAAATCGCAGCAGATATTAATTAAAAAAACAATTCTACGGTGACAAGACTAACATTTTAAACTGGAGTCACAGATACTAAAGTAATGAAAGTGAGGTTTATGACTGGCAGCTAAAATGTCATTAACTTTATAATTATAAACTGTGATCTACCTTTTGTTTAACTACTGCTTAAAGCACAACTCAAACACAACTTCTGACACAAAGGTAACCTGGCACAATGAAATGGTGCAGAAAAACTGTACCTGTCTGGTGTCAACAAATGAAATGTGGCTATTTATTTTGATTCTGCAACAGCCATTTATAACTCTCCTAAATTACGAGCAGTACATGGACATCTAGAATAGTATTTCTAGCCCGCTAAAATACTTCAGTGGTCAAAATCAAGCATACAGCTACATACCAGGGGCTGCTTTCTCTGCTCTTCCTAGATAACTCTAAAGTCACCAAACTACACTCACAATAGCAATCCTGTGGGAATGATGGTGTAGCCCCAGAACTGAATTTTACGGGACGGGCACAGCACTTGGGTAAATCAGACAGGAGGAGCAGAAGACACCCGCATTGGGTTATTTGGCCTGTTGGGCCCAGGTTTCCCTGGCGAGGTGTGAGAAGGACAGGACCTTGATTTCCTGAGGCAGGGTGAGCCAGCGCAGGCCCGGGAGGCTGTCCAGGAACAGGGCACTGCAGGAGCCCGGGTGCGGGGCGCGGGCGCTGCTGCCGGGCTGGAGCCGCGCAGGGTGAAGGGCCCGCTGGAAGAACAGGCTGAAAAAATGATCCAGGCGAGAAACGTTTTCCACCTGGCAAAAAGCACTGGACAAACATGAACTCCAAGTTAGAATAACAAGGAGAAATTTGCAGCTTGTTTATATAACCCTCAGTGCTACACCAGCCTCTTTACAGCACGATGCTACATTTGGATGTATTTTTAACATGAAAAAAAACCACCAAGCTGATATCCAGGCTGTACCTACAAACAAAGAACAAACTAAACCAGTATGGCATTAACAGAGGATGTCCTAGAGCAATTTAAGGTGAGTGAAACATCAGTCTCATCCTTCTGGAAACTGAGATTTATTATTTTTTGTTCACGATGGCATACAGACATTAACCCTGAATTAAATGCAAGAATATGAGTAATCCACCTGGGCATTTTTATTTAGGCAACAGTCAGAGTGAAAATCTCCTGGGTGATTTCCAAATGCAGAGAAAGACACTCCCTCTGCCAAATGGAGTTTGGCACTCCAGACGCTCACTCTGGAGAAGTCCAGAGTGTTTACTCTGTTAAAAATGTAACACTGATACACACATATGTTTTACAGACACAGAGGATAACATTTGCAGAGTGCTGCTGACATTCACAGTGATTTGGATTATGAGAATGATTTCACCTAATCAAGGACAAAACTTTCTGAAGTGACAAAAACTGCCTAAACAGTGTCTTACTAGTGTTCAGACTGAAACCAAAAGGCAAGAATAATAGAATTCTTGTTTTTATACAAGTGTAAAGGAACATGCAAAGAAATTCCCTGTAAACATTAAAATTAATCCTACTATTTGTCTTTGTTTTTAGTGAGCACCAATGAAAAATGAAAGACTGAAAAGAAAATACTTCTGAAAGAACTCACCTGTCCAAGGAACTGTACATGAATGTCAAGGTCCTGACAACATCTTGAATCATGTTCCTCAGCTGAGAAAGTGGCACACTAACAAATAAAAATTAAAACATACAGCTATGGTTTAACATCTTTATGATGAATAAGCAGTCCTCCTAGAATGTGTAAATAAGTAGTATTACTGAATTCTAGGATATTACACTTTTCTAACTTATAAATATTTCTGGGATCTTAGTCTCTTCAGAGGAAATTAAAAAGAAACTAAACAATGGATAAATGAAAGATGTGAATAAACTCAGTCAAAATAGTGGAATCAGACATAAAAAATAGTTACAGTAAAAAGAGTACAATTTCTTGCCTTTTTGTTAGAAGAGTACACAAAATAAATTTGAAGACACAAAATTTAAAGGAAAACAAAACCTGTCCTTTGAAACTCACTTTTCCTCAGGAAGGCCAATTACAAGCAACTTGTCAGATTCTTTCCAGTAAACAACTTGAACCAGTTTTTCACACAAGAAAAGGGAGGAACTAGAAAAATGAAACCAGAAGTATTTCTGTTAACACTAGGAAGTTATAAAGGAGTTGAAAGTCATTTCACTGAACTAAAAATCCTAGTCATTGCTACCCACTACAACGAAATTCCCCCAAATCAATCAACATCCAGGCTGAGCACTCCAACTTCAGGCATGCTGCTGTAGTTGAAGTGTTACTGCCTAAACAGCTTGAGTTGCTCTGGTTTGTCTAGAACTTGATGCATGACCCATATTTGCTGTACATGTATGTATAAAGTAATAAAAACAGTAATTACATTTCAAACACTTTTACCTGATAATCTCGGTACCAGTAACACTTTCCAGTATGTCAGACAGTGTGAGAAATATCCCTCTCACACTTTTCAGTTTTTGGGATGCTTCAGATTTGGGGTACTGATAAATAATTTCTTGCTGTGAAGAAAGTTAGCTGTTAGTTAAGCAAACCAAAACCAAAACCCCTCCAAAAAATCCCCACAGAAAAGAAGATAATGATTTTATATTTTTTTTTTGTGGTAACAGTTGGGTTTTTAAAAACATGAAATCTTTTATCACATCCTTTCATATGACATTGAAACAAACAGTGTGCTGCATGGGCATACTGGAAAGTTCTAAAAGGCACATGAATGTTTCTGACAGTTTTAAATTCTCTACTTTATAGAAAAGCATGACTTATTTAGAATAATTATTACATGGAGAAACGTAAAATGGCAAACAGGGTGGCCACTGCATCTCACAGGTTTAAGCACACTGTTAATACATCTGATGCCAAGAGAGAGGAAGAAATTCTTCAAGGTGAGAGTGCTGAGGCCCTGGCACAGGTTGCCCAGAGAAGCTGCAGATGCTTAATCCCTGGAAGTGTCCAAGGCCAGGCTGGATGGGGCTTGGAACAGTCTGGTACAGTGGAAGGTGTCCCTGCCCATGGCTGCAGGGGTGGAACTGAAGCATCCTTAACATCCTTTCCAACCAAACAATTCTCTGATTCAAGTATCTGGACAGTTCTTTCAATATTTAAATTCTGACTTAAACCATCATCACACATACAGCCTTCCAAACTCACATAAGAGTATGAGAACTCAAGTCTCTCTGTATAACCCTACCTAGCTGCTTTACCTGGATAGCATAAAACAACTGATGAATATGCTCAAATTTTAAAATAGACCAATAAGATTTCTCATGAAACATCTGATCAGATCCATTCACACAAATAATTTGAAACTAAAGCTCTATAGAGATAAATACTTGTGAGATATTTTTCTTTTTCTAGCCATTTAAAAAATATATAATTATTTTATTCAACCCCTTTCAAAAAATTGTATTATTTTAGCAACTATAAAAATATAGTAATAAGCAAACATGATTCTTCCTCATTTATTGCTTTCTGCCAAATCATGATGGGCCAAAAATAATGCATGTAATATTAAGCTGCAAAGATTATAGTAAATTATCTTTCTCCACAAACAAATGAAACACAGGCATGATTAACTTCTCTGTCACTTAGCACATTCAGCCCGTGCCAACACCCGTTAAAAAATTTTCTTTCATCAAGACTAAAAGAATGCAAAATTTCATTACAGAAGGACCTGACAAACTCTTCATTCACATCCAATTTAATTAACTCTATTTATAAATACTCATTAGTGACAAGGATCCTTTTTTCTGGAATCAACCCCCCAACTGAAGAAACCCTGCTGTTTTCTAATTGCAGCACTGCAAAGGGCTAGAAAGAGCCTTTTCCCCCCCTCCTCACTATGAACTGGGGCCTTTACACAGAATTTGTTTGAGAATTATCTGAACACATTCCCAGGGAAAGAAAAGCCAACTGTAACAAACAGGCAGAGCTGTTATCATGTATGGATAGAGTGATTTAACAAGGGCCAGCACATGCCACCAGGTCAGCTGTCTCCAAAACAAGCCCAAATGTCACAGGCCAGCGACAATGGAATTAATAAATACAAGAAGCTCATTTCTTAAGGTGTAAATTCTCCCCTACCCCAACCCCCAAACCTGGACAGAGTCTTCTAGTAACAGTAGGAGGAACATGAACATTATTCCTCTTAAGATATGCTATTGCCAAAGATGTGAGTGTTCTGCACTGCTACAAATAATGTATAATTGTAATAGCCACCTTAAACTAAAATATAAAATATAAAAAAGGCAGGATTGACCTTACTCACTGAGAAAGTGTTACCATAGGGACAGGCCCCACAGGCATACACACATCCCAAATGATTCCCAATACTACTTCCCTGTATAGCTGAGCAGACAGAGCTTACAAGCCTTAAAGCTCATTAATTCTATTTTAGGTGCCAAAAGCTCACAAGTGGAATACTTATTTACAAGTTCCAGTTGCCACAGTTTACACGGATGTGATCTGCATACTGTGCCTCCTCTGGACATGGGTGAAGCAGCTTCTTAAAGGATCATTATATTTCTGTTGTGCAGGATGGCTTTGGTGTACCATAACTTCATTTAAAGTACTGCTTGAACTAAATTTCAGACAGTATGACTACAGGATAAAAGTTGCCTGAAGTTCAGAAAATGAAATTAAAGACAAATGCCTTGAAGAAGGCAATCTTTTGCAAGGAAATGTTATAAAGAGCTTCATTATATCAGCATCTCTCAACATATTTGGGGCTGCATAATTGCCAAGACTTCTCAGGAAACAATTATTCCATGGTGTGAAGGGACAAGAAGGGCATTACAATCCTTTTACCTCTGCTCAATGTTCAGGATTAATCCCGTTTCTTGGGAGAATGTAAAGGAATAATGGGGCAAGAAACCAGTACTTAATTTACTGTGAGGTGCAGAATTGCAATGAGGCATTTACATGTGTAAGAGTGAGCCAGGGGCCCTGAAATTAATTTTTTTTTTAATATTTCATGAAGTTTATCTGGTCAAGAAAACACTGGTCTTGGACTAGTACATATTATGGTATCATGTAATTTTTTAGGGCTCTCCTTCCCAGCCCTGTCTGTACAAAATAAAATTAAACCCTATTTTGTGTAGCTGTAACACTTTTTCTCTATTACTCATCAAAGAATGTAGACTTATACCAGTTGAAAAATAGCTTATAAAAAAGTAAAGGTATCTCAATCTAAGGATAAACTCCAAGGGAGAAAGCAAACTGTTTTCCTTCTGCTCCCCACTCCATCACTGTCCTGCCATCTTAGTCCCTGGGGTCTGGAAGAACCTGTGCTTTGCTCGATGTCTCCTCAGCACAGACAACATCAGATCACTGGGACACAATGCTAAATCTGAGAATTCACACCAAGGCAGAAGAGTCTTTTCCCAAATGCCTGTTCCTAAGAAGTCCACTTTGTCCACTTGTCATTTCCAGACTGGGCAAGAGGCCAACCTCAGCTCTGTGTCCCTGCATGGAGAGGAGTATTTGTAGCTATGGCTACATCCTGAACAACTACACAAACTTACAACAGCTTACACGCACACTGGCAAAATTTTCCTGGAGAACACAAAAACGAAAGAGATGTGAAAAGAAGCTTTACAGGACAAAGGAAAGGTACTTCAGTGGCTCTAAAAAATGCTGCCCAAGCAAGAATCAGCAGCTGACTGCTAACAGCAGGCATGCCAGAGCCCTCCAAGAAAAGGCATATTAGCATTTCAAAACCAGAGGAGCCAGACAGACTATGGATGTGGACTGCCAATAGCTCCTGCTGGGGGATATTTTTTGAGTAGGGAGATCCTGGCATTGCAAACATCCCAGTGGGCATTCAGAGACAGCTCACACTGGTGAATGCGCCTGGGCTGTGGAGTCACTGGCTGCTCCTCACCTGCTGCTCTCAGCAGCACCCAGCTGAGTTCAAGGCCAGTTAGGAGTTTGTCAGCAGTGATGCTGATTCTTCCCCCCTGGAATTTCAGGCCTTATTTATGTCAAAATGGGTGTTTTACGGATGATTGACAACTCCAAACCATTCAGAGGATTTTTTATCTACTTTTTAACATCAGATGTCCTAGCAGCTGCTGTGGCCAGTGGTTACCTTCCAGCTCAGGTTTACTGAGTCAGCCACATACCTCATCCTTGGCTGTCTCCGAGTCCAGTTTCAGCGTGAGGAACATGACAATGTGAGGCACGTCCTGCACAGCCTGCTGAAGGTCCAAACCCTCCTCTCCCCACAGGAGCCGGACCAGGTTGTTCATACTTGACTGAGTTGGTTTGTTCCTTTGCTGGGAAGTTCCCTCAGGCTCAGCTGCCGAGGTTTCAAATGTCAGTTTAACCTATTAAGGTAATTAATTATGGTGAGAACGAGGCTGTACTTACAATTACTTTCCAGTAGCAGATGAAACAGTTTGAGCCCTTTAAGAGGTTAGGTTTTCTCAGCCTCAGCTTTACTGATGAAGATGTAAGCAAACAAATTCCTGCTGTTTCAAGAAAACCAATTACACATTCAGCATTACATAACTGTCTATTACACAGGACAAAGCCAGCTATTACATGCTCTATGAACCATGTGAGTAAGCATGTGGTTTACTGTGTTTTCATACTTAATTCTTATGGTTTTGAGAATGGAAAAATATACTTACTGCTCTGGCTTTGTCTGAGCACAAAAACCCTTTTCTGTGCCTTTGAAACACACACAGTATTTGACTTCTTTCAAAATGTCAGCAGTTTCCTAAGTACATATCCTGAAGGCTCCTTCTGGAGCATTTCTTTGCCATTTTGAGTGCACTGACACATTTGCACAGGGAAATCCATTTAAATTTACATTGGACTAAAAGTCTGTTAAATTCTAACAGTAGCAACTATTTCATTTTCAGTATGTTAACTTTTCTTTTTTTAACTGTAAAATCAGAAAATAAGAGTTTTGTTGCTGTGTTGAACAATTTACACAACTACCAAGTAGCCTAAAAATTGTTTATACCCCTTACTATGCTAAGTCTTCAAAAGAAAAAAGATCAGAACACAAACAGAACATCCTCTCTTAAACAAAACCTTAAAAAGTTTAGATGATCAAGCTTATTTTGCCAAAAAAATTCTATGATGCCCTTTATTTCCCAAATAAGTGGAGTTTTAGAATAAATGCATATTTCTTGACACAGAAACAACTTACAATCCAAATCTGATGTGCAAACATGTTTCAAAATTTGCTTTATAGACTGACATTTTTAAGCCCTGACTTACAGAAATTATGTATGTTAGTGGTCTCAGCAGTGATGAAAGTAATTTTTTCTTTTTTTGTGAATGAACACATTATCCTAAGTACAGAAGGAGGAGATGTGAGAAACACGTATCTCTTGACTGAGTATAAAATCACCATTTCCAAGGAGAAAAAATTCATTTATGTTCTTGGATGAGACCTTTTTTTTCATCAGTCTTCAAAGTGACTGAAGATATATTTGGACAAAGTAGGCACGCTCTTAGTTCCCTCTTTCACATGTTTTTACTCAAGACTGTTTGTCTGCTTTGACATACCTGTAACATGCCTATTGACTGGGAAGTTCTGAACATAACACATCACACCAAATCCTGCTTCCTTGTTAAAATCAGTGGCAGTTTAGTCTGAGGACTGACAAATTCATTTTTATTTTCCCAATTGTGATAAATTCTGAGAAGCCCAAGCAGAGGTAATTTATACATTTAAAAACAGATCATTTTCATAATTGTATATGTGTGTACACAAACTTCAAGAGAGGAGTGCCAGCAAGAAATAATGATGCTTTAAAACACCCACTGCCTGTCAAACTAGCTTGGAGAGAAGTGCCATTGTCAGCTCTTACAGATACATTTATGTCGCTGGTTGCCACCTTCCCCTTCCACTTTATTCCCTCTCCCAACAGTTTCCATTAATTTTCTCCTCTCCTCTTTGGGCTGCTATCAGTCCTTTTTCTCTTCCCCTTCCCTGGTACAACACTGCAGTCAGTCCTGCTCTCCTGTCCTGTGCTACCCCTTTCTTTTCTGACAGTAACTCATCCCTTGCCCTCTCCTGATCAGTTCAGTTTTGATTCCTGACACTGCACACGGACAGGGCTGCAGGAGCAGGAACACCCAGCTAAGGAGCAGCTGCTTTCTAAGACCCAGTAACTTGACAGCTGACAGTTTCAGAAGTGTGTGTTTTCTTCTCCAGCATTCAGAGACTTGGTTCTGTTTCTCTGTCATGCCATCTGCCTGATTATATTTCAGAGTATTTTCCTCATACCCGGACTAACTTTTTACAGATTTCCTCAAGGCTCAATAGTTATTTCTCTTAACTTCTACTGTATCTTGTCTGTGGACATTTACTCATGGACACTTAGGCTACAGTCTCTACATTAATGACACACAGATGTCATTCTTGCTGCAGTCTTTTAGTCTCTCAATTTTAAAAAAAACCAAACTTTGTCTTGTCTTAGAGACAGACACAACCATTTGATCCTTCAGGGAAGAGCTCAAAACAAACTGGACTGAACAGAACTTTGACTCTCTTTCAACTTGAAGTCATCCATGCTGCCTCTCACATCACTGTAATAGAAAAGTACCAAGAGACTACATTTCCACATATCCTAAAAAAATACATTTTTGTGGAGAAGAAATGAATCTTCATCCTGAGCAGTGCATAGGATCCGATTAAATATGACTACCAAAGTCCCCTTTTGTAAGTACTGTCTGTGAAAAGTTCCACAGCTTTGATCCCATTTTCTCCTGAAGAAAATCAGTTCCATGCACAACAGAAAACAGAAAAGAAAACAACATGAAGAATGGGAAAAGCATTAACATTCCACTCTATACATCATGCCTGCGTTCTCAGTACTTAGAACATTTCTCAAAAAGAATTTAATCAAATGGGAAGAAGGTGGCAGGAACAGCAAACTGTGAGGGACATGGATCACCATTTTCTGCTTGGGAAAGGTGACAAAGTGGAAGATGACAGAGCTCTCCACAGCCATGGCAGGGTAAGACATGAACAGTTAACTTTTTCTCCTAACACAGGAACATGGGGGTATGACATGCACTTGATTAGATGGCAATTTGAAAGCCAGTGATAATTAACATAATACAAATCAGTTACATAAATCACTGCTCCAGGATGCTATGGAGGTCAAAGGAATTTTAAGAAACAAAGGAGAACATAGAAACTCTTAACTGATTTCACATGTCCTTTACTATTAACTGCTGGAAGCTGGAAAGTAATGATTGGAAGGTCACTCTGCATTTAATTGTCTTAATACTATTATACATTTCTCAGTGTAGAAAGAGAAAATGTAGCTGTTGTAGCACTGGTCTGGCCTAGAAAGGCATGATTTCATCTGCAAGAAAGCTGCATGGCCTGGAAGATGGATTTTATTATAGACAGAGCCAGGGGCACTGCCTGCCTTTTAAAGACTGCCTGCTGCTTCCTCTTTTCAGTATCTGTTTGCCATATGCTTATGGTCTGCACAACTGGGACTCAACATTTCAGGCTGAAATTTCTGATTCTAGATGTCTGCCTCAGGCTGGATATTTTTAGAAAGTTTTGAGTAAAATGGTTCTGCAACTTCTGAGTATCAGAGTAAAGAAGAGTCTATTCCTTTAGCATACCTTGCCCCTCCTATTCTGTCTTCTCTGTCTCGTGATGTGAGGAAACAGCAAACTATTTTGATCACAGAAATGTGAAACAAAGGACTAATGTAGCACTTGGACTTCTATTGCTCAGGAAAAGCACTAAACTAGCCCTTACAAGCCTAGATCTAGTTGCCTAAACTGAGGTAAGAAAAAAAAATAATTCTGGAAAAACGATAATGAGATATGCCACATGGTGCAATTGAATCTAGGTAGTGAAGTTTTTGAAATTAATTCCAGCAATTTTTAACATGAATCCAGAAGAGCAGGGACTTCACTTAAGGAAATAACTTATATGTAAGTAAAAAGGCTTTAAACTGCATCTTTTCTGATCTTCTTCAAGGTAAGATGAATGAGAACACAGTAACAATTTTGCCTTTATTCCAAAATGTCAGCTACAACCCTCTGTTCCTTCAGCATGACTGCAGTGTACAGCATTGCAAAAAACCCAGAAATCTATATTTACATCTCCACTGGTCTATCCTAGCCACTGTTCGTCTGGCTTGACTCAAACTGCACAGTGGAAGAAGAATAATTGCACTTTAATGAAAGGGTTTGGAAAGCCACCATGACAAACTGTTACACATTTCAAGTAATCACTGCCTGCTTGACAGATTTACTGACAGTGCAAATACTGACACTGCATCACAAGGAACTGCTCTGTGAAGGGCTGCACAGCATTTCAGCAACAAGTAATAGCTCCACCCTAATCTAGAGACGATGCAGTTACACAGACTGTATCATCTCTGCCTTTTGAGTCATTCTGTATTTAATAACAGTGGCAGCAACTCTGTATTTGGCCAAAGATGGCCAAAGAAGGTTTTTCTCCTGTGGAGCTCTGCCAGTAGCTGACCACAACTCCAGTAGCTCAGGCAAACTCCAGGCTGTCAGATATCTTGGAAAGCTTCCTGAACTGACATCCCCAGGACTCAATCTCACTGCAGCTGCAGATATATTTCCACTTGCACTACGTAAGCTGAAAACAGAACTTCTGTGTTCAAGAAAACATAAAATTTCCACTTTTAAAAATCTCTGGACTGCAAAATATTTCTGTTATTATCATTACCTCATACATTCTACCTGAAGAAAAACTACTAAGAGACACTTTAATTTTTAACCTGCTCCTGCTCATACTGCTCAGTTTCATATCTTTTTAATCTTGTCTTCCTGTCTATCACTACGTGGATTTAAGCAGAATAACTCAAAATATTCCATTTTATGCTAGTAACAGCCTAGATAAGTAACACTCTCCTGGCATAGCTCTGAAATAGCTATCTAATTCTTCATTACTTATTTAAGTTATTAAGTTCTTCATTAGAGCTATTATTCAGCTAGAAGAAAAGATACTATGCTTCATTAGAGCTATTATTCAGCTGGAAGAAAAAATATTCAGCTAGAAGGAAAGATACATTCAGTAGGTTTTGGGGAAAGATACATCATTCATCAGGTCAGGTTTTTTGGAACTTTTTTTGGTGCCAATTTTTATTAATCACTTCTGTCAGTTTCATCACTGTTGACTTTTGAAAGTTCTTAGAACCCTAAGAATTAATTTTTGTTTTTTAATATTAAACCAGTATCAATTGCACCATTTAAATGCTCTTAAATATTTTTAATAGCACTCCTTGTTAATTCAGGCTTGTTTTTACTCTCTTGTTGTTTGTGAGTCTTGTTTATACTGATGAAGATATAATTATTCTATTTAAGCATTTTCAGAGCAATAATAAAAATTTACCATTTTAAATATAGTAATTGGCAAAAAAAAAATCCACTACTATTCTGCTGACATGTTTATTTTTAAGACAGACATCAGCACCTACCTATTTTCATAGGATTTTTCTGATTCTGATTTTTATCAGAATTAAACTCTGAAATTTCTACTCTGACTGAAGTCAAGCAACGCATTCAAAAGACAATGGAGGAAGTTTTAAGAAAAAGGCCACCTGAAAAAGGCTAGAAGCAGTACTAACTTCTACAGAGTATTTCTGGAATAAATGTTCAACTGTACTGTATACTGTACCTGCATAGGACCTGGAATGCAAGACAAAACTCTCTCTATGTTTTCAGAATTCACATCCACATCATTTACAGCAACAAGAACATCTCCTGGAGGTGGAACAGACAAGAAAGGAGAAATTCAGTTGCTCTGCATCACAATACAGACCAAAAGAGTGTCCTATTAAAAAAATTCATATGCCATTCAAGCTGTCATAAATGTCCATTTGTTATATTTAAGTAGCTGTTTGCTACATGCAACATTTACCACCTTTAGTCTCTTACCACAGCGCTCTTAAGGCTGTATGGCCACACTCATATCATTTGACTAAAATCATAGAATATAAAGTGGTCTGGGTTGGAAGGAAGGAACCTTGAAGACCATCTTGTTCCAACCCCTTTGCCACAGGCAAGGACACCTTCCACTAGACCAGGTTGCTCCAAATCCCATCCAACCTGGCCCAGACCGCTTCCAAGGATGGGGCATCCACAGCTTCTCTGGGCAACCCTCTCCAGTGTCCCACCATCTCACAGTCAAGGAATTCTTTCTCGTATCCAATCTAAATCTATTGCNGTTCCAACCCCTTTGCCACAGGCAAGGACACCTTCCACTAGACCAGGTTGCTCCAAATCCCATCCAACCTGGCCCAGACCGCTTCCAAGGATGGGGCATCCACAGCTTCTCTGGGCAACCCTCTCCAGTGTCCCACCATCTCACAGTCAAGGAATTCTTTCTCGTATCCAATCTAAATCTACCATCAGTTTAAAGACATTCCCCCTTGTCCTGTCACCACATGTCCTTGTAAAAAGTGTCTCCCCATCCTTCCTGCATGCTCCCTTCAGGTACCTCAAGACCACAGTTAGGTAACCAGCAAGCTTCTCTTCTCCAGGCTGAACAATCCCCATTCTCCCAGCCTTTCCTCAGGAGAAGTGCTCCATCCCTCTGACCATCTTGGTGGCCCTCCTGTCTAACAACTCTCCAAGCCTCTCCCCTCCATCCAGGCCTGTATCACACTTGTTACCTGACCAGAAACACAGCAAATTTCTCAACTTAGTCCTTTCACTTCCATTCCTTGTCCCCTGCTCTGAGTCCTCCTCTCCATGTTTTTATCTGCCAGTTTTTCCTGCCTAATGGCATCTCGTGTTTTCTGCATCTGACATCCTTACCATCACTGGAAATGGGGAAAAAAAACCCTTAGGGCCCCAAAAAGTCATTAACTGCAAGAGGAGAAGGTTTGAAAAATTAAAGGCACCACCTACAAAAGCAAACAGAACCAAATTATAGCTTACAAACTTAAAATCCACATCCTCTCCAAGATTATTAACATGGTGTTCATCACTCAGGCAGTGGAAAGGGATTAGAGAAAGGATATGGATTTGCAGCAGAAGTGCCATGTTTAGCATAGTTACATTTTAAGCCTTGACTTGGCAATGAAGATGCCATCAACTGCAGAAATAAAGCACTGAACCACTGGAAGGTTCAGTGTGCATTTCAATTTTCCAGGGAGAAGACTTGCTCAGCTCAAACTGACACAGTGCTAATGACATGCACACTATGGAAAAGCACAGCCTGAGTCTCTAAGGCCTCTCCATTCCCTGAGAATCTATTCAAGGACATGGAGTGTCCAACTTCACAAGACTGGCAGTTACCATTATTTCCCTGTTCTACCTTGTTTTTAAATACCTTCAAATTGCAACTGAGATTCTTCCCAGGTACAAGGTCAATTGCTCAAAATCAGTGCAACACACAATCAAGGCAAACAAGAGACAGACCATTCTTCTTAACTAACCATCAGTAAGGAAACTCTGAATACCTCCAAAATGCAAGCAGTATTCCTCTATAATACACCAGGCAATAACCAGTTGATCACTCTTCTTTTACATTAAAGTGAAACTCATTCCCACTCCTTCTGAATGCCAAACCAAGAAAAGGTTACATTTTATTCTACACATAGAAATATTTAAAGTTTTTCAAGAAACAGCTCTCTCTCTAACCTCTGTGTTTCTTGGTGCACAGCACAGTTAAGTTTTAGCCTGTCAAATCTTCAACACAACAGTAATTCAGAGACAGAAAAGCTGAAAGTACAACAGCATTTAAAAGGAACTCAGTAAGTCCATGCCAGAGCCCCAGGACATGAAAATTAGTAATGAAAAGCAGAGCACTCAGGCTACTCTAATATAACAAGAATTATAAACAGGATGACTATGTTCTTTGTTAAGAACACTGTATTAAAGATCATTATTCACAACTACAAGAGAAAGCATAAATTGCTCTTGTACTCATCTTAAACTCATCTGCTTAAACAGAAATTGTTTGTGTTCTGTTTGTCTGACTGGATCCTTAGGAATTCTATTGTAAAGCCATTCAGAGAAGCTGCACACACTTTGGGAAAACATCCACACCTCAGCACTTGAGGGAATACTCTAGAACCACATCTCCCAGAATGGAATAGACAAAGGCACTTTGAAAGGAGAAGAGCCACCAGTATTTACATGTTACAAGCTCCAAGTGTTTTAATTATTCAATGCCTAATGTACACGTGTAAAGCTTTCATTGCAGCAGTAAATATTTATTCCATCCAACTGGTAAAAATGTAATCATGGACCATACATGGAACAGCCTTCCAGAGCACACAGCCCAAGCAGTCCTGCAATGCCTTCCTCATGCCAGAAAATGCTGTATCACTATCAAAGAGCAACTTGATACACAACAGAAAATCTTCACTGATTACTGTGGATTTTCCAGAATTGGGGGTGGAGGCAGCGAGGGTGGGTGTTTGCATTTTTTTGCTCCTTTTCTTTTTTCCACACACAACAGCAGTCAAAGAATATAGACTATGAAGTAACAGAATAGTTAACATCAGTGGGCAAAGTATGAGCTGTGTAAAATTATGAACCCAGAGTAGTTTTAAAGCAGGACATGACCACAAGATCTACTCAGTGTGATCATTAACTGCAGTGAAAGAGTTAATACATGCAAGTCGTACTTTGTAAGCACTTGACATCTACATTTTATTTGAGAATTGTTTCTTGCCCTTTAGCAGTGTGAAAAACTTACAGAAAGACAGACTGATTCAGGTCTTCAGACATTAATTATGTCAAAAAATCAATGCAATTGTATGAAGTTTAATGTAATTTCACTTACCTAATGCTTAGAGAATTCAGGTTAAATGAAATCAAAGAGTAAATAGCTTTTGCAACTGTTTAAGTTGATCTAACTCAATGGTCTGCAGAGTTATGTCAAACAATCTCAATCTAAAACATCACTGAATTACAGACAGAGGGAGAAACATCAGAACAAAGGATCACTCAGTTCCATTTTTAGAGCTGCAGTGACCCACTGCAATAGAGGAAAGGAATTTTCTTCAGGCAGCTCCAGGATATCATTCCTTAAGTCAACAAATTTATCTTTAGAAAAAAGACATGTCCTTCTAAAAGAAAGTAGTTTAGATTGCATATCAGGAGGAGATTCTTTCCTGTGAGGGTGCTGAGGCCCTGGCACAGGCTGCCCAGAGAAGCTGTGGCTGCCCCATCCCTGGCAGTGATCAAGGCCAGGTTGGATGGGTACAGTGTGGGGTTAGGACTGGATGACCTTTAGGGACTCTTCCAACCCAAACTGTTCTATGACTCTATGTCTCCCTTTAAGGAATGAAGTAACCTTCACTTAAATCTCATTATCAATGATCAAGCTTTTGAGTTCTATCACTTACTGTGGAAAGATTCTCAGTTCACAAAGAAGCTGTAAAACATCTGTACATGTTCTCTGCACAACATTAAGCAGGGCTGAACTTTACTTGAGTGATGAAACAGCGAGAGGTAAGGCAGGAATTCTTTCTATTTTATTTGTTCTCATCAGAAGAGATCTCTCCCATCCAGTCAGCAGCAACTAAGACCAGTGTGTGTTGATCTCAAACACCCAGTCTGCACACACCAACTGGAATTATTCCTGCCTCTTTAAAGACAAAGTTTAGGAAGGTCTTTGGCACTGCTGACATCCCTAGAATGTTTATTTCAGAACTGCCTCTTTGCCACTTGAGGCACAAGACTATGGCTTCTGTTAACCATCCCCTCCCTAGAGACAAACCTGCAAACACCACTTCTGAAAGTAGATCCCCACTGGATTAAGCCCAGGGACACCAACTGGCAAGTGAGCACCATCCATACTGTGATGGGAAGGGCACTTTTTTTTCCTGAAATAGTGAGAATCAAGTTGTTCTCATGGGAGAGGATGTAGGACACTTTTGTCATGGAATCCTGATTTTTAGCTTTCTCCATTCTTGGTGGGAGCACTTCTTTAAGTTCCCATTTGCCTTTCCAAAAAAGGCAAACTATGGAATGTGTTCCTATGAAGAAAGGCAGATCAATTACTTGTTTTATATGTTAGCAGGCTGCTTCCATCCAAACAAGTGCTGCTGTGCTTCAAGAGGAGATTAAAAGAACAAAAGCCACATCCCAAATGCCAGCAAAGCTTAAACAAACTGTTTCCATCTTGTGAGCCCAACATCTCTACTCTGGAGAGTCTTTTCAACAAATACACTATTTATGGTAATTCCATAGAAAAATGTCAAGCTCTCCCAGTGTTTTGGTCCTTTCAAGGGCTTTTTTTTCCTGACAGGACTCTAAGGATATGGACCTTTCAAGTGAAGTTTGCAACAGCTGTAGCTTTTGCATACATGTTCAAAAATGGGATTATTATAGCCCACCTTTATTATCAAACAATTAATTCTTGTCAGTGGGGAGTCTTCACAATTTTTTGACGATTGTACATACTGATAAAGTGAGAAGTCTCATGCTGAGCTGGTTATGAGAGAAATCAGATATTTTCAAAGAGGATAGCAACTGTATGCTTTGCTAGTGAAAAGAGCTTTGCTGTACTCTCAGTGTCATTGGGATGAATTTTTTATTTTTACTATGGTAAAGATGATGTGCACCAGCATTTACAAGAACTTTTCCCCAGTGTGAATCCAACAGGTTTCAATTTGAAGGGGACTGGGAATCAAATTATAATGGCTTTACCAATCACAACCCTTATTTGTCAGGATCTAAATCTGAGTATTTTGAGAAGTCTTTCCTCTTTGAAGATATGCTCAAAGTTTCACTATTTAGACTAAGCTTTGCATAACGTTGCAAATTAACTGAAGCAAGGAAAATGTTTTGCCAAAAATACAAAAGATACTTAAAAAGCATGAGATAGATGCAATTGTACTTCATCTCAACCAAAATGAAAGTGGTGACAAGTTTAAAAATCCATGAGGGCTTTTCTGTTTTGAAAATTTAGGATGGATGCTGGCCTGCTAAATGTAAAAAAAAAAAAAAAAAAAAAAAGAGATAGATTAACTGATAAACAACACATGGATAGAGTGCCATCTTTTTAGAGTTACAAAGCAGCAGGGTTTTCTAGCTTGCAAAACTGTTACATTTACTTTCATATGGTCAGTGCCTGCATTCCACTTGGTTAATAAAGTACAGCAACGAGACTTACAACTTCCATATGCAATCTTAAAACCAAAAATTAAAGTGTATTGCACAAATAAAAACCAGATGTTTTAAGTGTTCAAAGCTGTAGGAGATACACATTTCAAAACAACTACAAGAAGCCACCTGAGGAAAGTGATTATAAAGGATGGAAAAAGAAGTTACTTCTACTAAAAAAGCTGAAGCATAAACTGCTTTGTAGTGCTGCAAACTGGTCACCAGGAAGACAACCAGATGTCATTTTAAAGCACATATTTTTAAAGGAAAATATAATTTGGACTTGCCTCACAAAAGACTACAGCCAAGCTGGTCTGGAGCACTGAAGGCCATTGAAATATTACAAAGCTAAACAAGAACAGGTTAATGTTTGTGTGCATGAGGTCAACAGAGATGAGCAAAGTGATAAGCAGAGCAGCCAGCAGGCCTCGTGCTGTGCTGATCAGGTATTCCCCCTTTGTGATGGCCTAAGAAGCTGCTCACTTTTGTGCTAATTCTTCAGTTTTAGACTGACCACAAAAACTTTACTGGCTTTACTGCCTTGACTGGCTGTTTCCACATGACTCCTAAAACCTACTTTGATCAAGAACAACTGAAAGGCAGAGTCCTACTTTTATTGTTCTTGACCTTTCTGTCCAACTTCAGCTCCTGTGATGGTCTGAGGAGCTATCTGTTGAACTCTGGTTGCCTCTCAATTAGGCTTTGGAGTGTACACTGCAGCTATCCCATCCTGTGATGTGCAGTACAGAAGCAGTAAACTGGACAGATTTTTGCAAAGAACAGAATTTCTTTTACTGTATATTCCTTATGCAGACAAGACTGAAATCTGAGCATCTAATTTATGCAAAGCATCCCTATTTCTAGACACCACATAAAAATTCCAGAGTACTCAGCTTCACTATAGATATATAATTTGTAAGTATTCTTATATGAAAATTATACATTTTCCACTGCTGGCACTGAACACAGCTCATTTTCCCAGTTAAGAGCTGAATAACCCTGGTAAACTTAAAACTATTTCATTTTCAATGAGCAGAAAAACAAAGCAAGGGTTGATGATAGCCTAGGACATAATAAAGTGCAAGACTCTTCTTAGGTGAAGCTAAATGTTCTTCTATTTGAAACAAACAAAAAAAACCACCCAGTTGTTGTCCTCACTAGCTCTGGGAAGCAGCAAGTACAGCAGATGAAACACTGTCTCTGGTTAGGTCAGCCTCATCTCCTGGATATGGCACTTGCCTACACTGTTCTGACTTCACACCTGCTCTCACAAAAATGTTACATACAAATCTGTCTCAAAATTAACTCACAGGTTACAAACACCCACTCTAACACTGATTAGATCAAACACCCTTAAGAAGATCAAGTTGAAATTTGCTCTCTCCTCCCCCTCACTCCCATCCCCCAATTCTTGACTAATCAGTTCTTGCTGGTAAAATTGGAAAGTTCTCCAGTTTTCTCTCTGGAGTGTTCTTTAGCATCTCCACCAAAAACACGCACTGGAGCAATCAGCCAGTTGAAGCATGATGTGCCTTTTTACACATACAATTTGGAATTTCAAAAGGAATCATGCTGACTTTGTGGGATTTGTGCTACTTACAGCATTAAGATTTTCAATGATCTTCTAACCAATATCACATCTTCACTCTCCCACTCTGTGAGCAACCACCTTCAAGGGTAATTAAGTAATCTTTCACCCTTTACAGATGTGGCCTGGTTGTCTCACATTTACTGTCTCTGAGGCTGATGTCCTGTGAGTGCCAAGCTTTGAGTGGCCTCAATGCTGGCAGTGGGAGTATTTCTGCTCCCTTGTTACCCCTCACAGAAGTTCATTCCCCTCCATCATTCAGGTTTGGGTGCCTGTCACACCTTCTGTGACCCAAGCTTAACTGACTGCACCAGTCAAATACTAGACAGCCAATTTCTCTTCTGGCTTAGTTTCCTGCCAGGTTATTTCATCAGCTCATGGAAGTGCCTGAGCAGCCAAACCAACACAAAGGCTGTGCTGGCTCACTGCCTCCCCAAACTGCAGCCCTGCCATGGATTTGGAGCCTCCCAAAGTCACAGCTGCTGAGGAAGCTGATGTTGGACTTGCTAAACAGAAAAATGACCAAACAAGGCTGTGGAGAAAGTCTGTAATGTAAGAATGTATCTTACTCAGTATTTTCCCCCTCGTTTTTATGATACAAAATCCATTTAAACCATATACACAGTTAAGCTTTTTATCTAAGGGGGATGCTGTGGAGAAGAATGAAATCTAAATACAGGATCTGACAGACTGTAGGTTTGCTCCAGTCCCACTGACCTACTGAGCAAATACTCAGTTAAAATCCTAAGTTAAGAGGTGGTGGTGGGGTATTTCTTGCTCCAAGCTGCTCAGTCTCTGAGCAATAAGGGATGGTCACCTCCTTACTGTATTTACTCCTTTCAGGTTATGTCCCACGTTCTTAAAATCAGCAATACAGTAGAACTGACTAGGTAACAAACCACCAGATGCAATGACACTGATTTAAAATAATCCCTCAAGAACTGATGTAATTGCTTATGTCTCAGGAATATTCCAGTCAGCTTCCTCTAACAGCAAAAAATCCATAAATCTTTTTATTTAAGGAAGAGTGCAGAAGCTGGCTATTCCCTCAGTTACTTACCAATCAGGATTTGACCTGTTTTCATTGCAGAACTACCTGGCACCAGGCCATGCACCACAAGCTTCTCTTCACTGACTCCTCTGGTGGCTTTATTCCTCCTGCCTTGTTTTTCCACTCTTCTGCTGCTCCATGAAGACTGATGGACAATCCCTACTAACGCCTCCAGCAGCCTCTGCTGCTCTTCCTCCCCAGCACTGTAGAGTTTTCTGGGATTTACATAAACAGACACATCTTTGTACTTTTGCTGAACAGTGACACCCATCTTCTGAGCAGACCGCTGTTTCAATATGGAAGTAGGACCAGAGGGGTGAACACTGCAGCTCCCACTGCCTTTCTTACCAGAACTCTTTGGTAAAAGGCTCTTCTTTTTTAGCATTTTGGTCCATTTCTTCAGTTCATACTTCCTTTCCTTTCGTGATCCCTCTTGAATAATTTCAGCTTCATTTTCACGAAACCTGACATGATTCACTGCTGGCATTTCTGGACAGCTGTTCTGAAGGAGAATTTCTTCTTCACTCTCACTTAACTCTAAATAAAATAGTTCTCCATTTTTCTGCACACTATCCAACCACTCAGGCTCAAGGTCACTGGAAAAGAAAGAAGAATGATCAGTGAGTTCTGATAAGGAAGATCACTGTGCAAGTGAGATCTGATTATTTTAAGTAGAGAGGGGACAGAGAGAGTGAACAAAAAACAGGAAAAAAAAAAGTTGCCTCCTGAACACTGAGAGCTCAACTGCTTTAAGTCTGCCATGAGGGTTAGAGCTTGTTTTAGATAAATGATGGATACAGGAAAAGGAAAAACATCCCTCTCACCAGTAAAACAGTTCCTTCAAATGCCTTACAGGAAAACAGCCATTGCAAAAAGCAGTATTCTCTTTTCAGAAAACAAACATTTCTTTGACATGCAAGTTTTAATTAGTAATTACATTCATGTGCACGATGGGACTTTCTCTTAAGAGAAAAAAATCCATTCTGTTTGTTCTCTCCCATTATATTTTCCCTTATGCATTTGTAATATAATCATGGCATGATTTTTGAGGTAGTCCTGTGCAGAGCCTGAACATGGCCTTTTTTCTCATTGTGGACTCCTTCTAACTCAGCATATTCTGTAATGCCATGGGAGCACAGATTGCATTCTCTTTGGAAAGAGAAGATAAATATTTAAAAAATCACTTAGAAAACCACCCAAAAACAATCTGAGATGAAAACTAGGTAACAGTTTTTAAAAGCCAAGTTCCAAATATGCAAAAATACACACCAGAAATACAAAGAGGCCACAGAGCCTTGAAACTGCTTTAGAGCCAGATCTGCTACACATCTGGCAGCTGGTGTGGATCACCTGAAGTCAAGAGCAAGACACTTCTGCAAATCAAAGGCAAAGCAGCTCTAGGATATAAGAGAAACATCACCAGCACAGTGCAAAAAAATTTTTGTCCTAATTTGGCAATGGTGATGTGTCCAGTTTTGGACAGTAGGTTTTAACAAAGATGTAATAACTGGAACATACCCAGAGCAAAGAGACAAATGCTAAGTAGCCTATAAAGCATTTAAAGGGGAGGAGACTGAAGGAAATCATACCAAACCAACCAAAAAGTGCCTGCTGAGGGGCAGCAGATGAAATAAAGCTTGAGGTGAAACACAGAGTGTTACTCCACATAGGTGAGAATCAATAATGGCCAAAGTAAGAAAGGTTAAATTATCTGGGATGTTCTGCATGGAAAATTTTCAGGAATGGACAAGACCAGTTAATTCTCCCTAACCAGATGAGAAAGAGATCTCTGTTTCATAAAAAACATATAAGGAAAAACAGGACTGGAGACTTACACCACAATTAACACAGCAGTTTAAAGTTAACATGCATTCATACTTTTCACACTAGAACTACTTTTACTGGATAAAAAGTGCACATCTGGCTTAAAGGTAGTAATAAATATTCAAACAGAGCACTAATTTGAAAACACAGATAAATGACAAAGTTTCAAAGTTTGGCTGAACAGAGAACATGATACAGACTTTGCACCAGAGCAACTTTAAGGGTTTAACACAAGGATCTGGCTGGACTAACAACAGAGAAAACACTGGCATTGGTCTCTTTCTGGAGCCCCAGTTATTGAGAAAAGTCTATGGATCCTGCAGACTGGGAGAAACATCACCTGTCTCCTCTGCATTTATTAGCCTTTTTGCCCAAATAGATGGTTTAAAAGAAGAGCCACCACTTCTCATAATTTGGCTGCATCTGAGGGATAAATCCAAGTTTGTGATTTCTGCTCAGTCTTACTCAAAATCCTGAGTTCTTATTCAAGAAAGTGTCAGAATGCTAACAAAACCTCAAGGCTGTCAAGGGCACACTCTTTTTGATCAAACATCTCTCAGAAAGTGGTAGGCAAGAAATAACATGAGAAGAGATTTTCCTTGGTTTGTTTTGTAAGGAGTACTCCCACATTCTGGCATATGCAAGCAAAAGTAAAGAAAAATAAACTAACAAAAACCCCCCAACAAAACCCAAAACAAAAAACCAAAATCCACAAACCAACACTTCCCCATCCCCTAAAAAAAACCAAAAAAATTAACATAAGAAATTTACAAAGAAATAACATCTGGATTAGCAAAAAACTCCTGTCATGTATGATAGCATTTTTATTCCCTCTTTAACAGAGACTGTGATCTTTTGAAAAGCTGTTTCTTCTTTGGGGTAGATGTCAAAATCTCATCCTGGACGTCAGTTCATGCACTCATGTTCTCCAGCTCTATTTTTATTAGAACAATATGGACCACGGGCAAAAACAATGGTGTGGGCATGTCTGGTGTTTCCTCTGGGTTCCCCCAAACAGAACCACTCCAGAGAGGAGTCAAAAAGGAACTGCACTGTAAAAAATCTCTCACTCTCCCAGTACAGATCCACACAAGACATCTGGAAAAGCAAACCTGAAACAAGAAGTCTGCACCTAGGATGAGAGGTTTTTCCCTGTACTGTCACAATAAATTGAAACAATAAGTTGAAATAAATTTTATTTAAAATTTGACCTCTTTTCCCTTGTGTCAAAACAGGTGCTTACACAATAACCTCAACTTGCCTCTAGGACTAGAAGCTTCAGTCAAGGGAGCCCAAACACTTGAAGGCTTGCATTTCTCTGAGAGTAATTTCACTGATCCAACACAGATATTTCCTCTTTGGGATAAATATCTGAAAAACTGTGCTGATTGAAATTGTTCATTTATGGAAGAAAGAAAAATTAGAAAGAAAGGATCCAAGCTCTACTGGATAAATTGTTATAAATTATTAAAAGTATTACACATATTATTATGACTATTAGACATGTGTCATGTGCTGAAATCTGTGGAACAGCTTTATCCCCTAAACATATATAAAGTAACTTTAGATGAAAGAATTAAGAAAAAAATCAAAACACACAAAATATAAAAAAAATTACTTCATGCTGAAATGTTACAGCTAACTTCTAGCTTATAAATATAGGAATAAAGTAAGGTAGGTGTACATACAACAGCTTTGTCGCTGAACCAGAGGTACAACTACAAATTAAACTACACCTGAACACAATTCTAACTTCTCCCACTTAGGTCTTCTTTTTCCCTCCATTGCACAGCATGATGAAAAGTAACATGCTGAATGAAACGCTACCGATTAGACCCTGAAATACACATTCCAGGTGTCAAGCAGAGCTGTTTTAACACAGCGAACCAACTTAATGCTGTAAGTTTAACTTCATCCGAATTAAAAAAATACACCAACAAATAAAAAACCCTGGAGGTCGCATTTATAACTTTAAAATAAAAGTACTATTACAGAACTGTCTCCTTTAGGACACCGAAAGGCAAACACTGCACCGTCCTTGCAAAACCATGTGCCAAGTGCCTGCTCGCCCTCTGGGCTGCAGGACTCAGCGGAAGCCCCGCCCGCAGCCGGCCCCGGGCCGCGATACGGGCAGGGCCCTGCCCAGGCACGCTCGGAGCCCTCACGGAGCCCTCACAGCGCCCTCCGCCAGCGCAGCCCCGCACCGCCCACAGCGCCCACAGCGCCCACAGCGCCGGGGGGCTCCCGCCGGCCGAGCTCCCGGCCACCGCCGCTCGCCCTCNCCTCCCATTGGCCGGCGCCCCGCGCGCCATGGAGACGGCGGGAAGCGCGCGAGGGCCCGGCCGTGAGGGGCCGCGCCGCCGCCAAGTCGAGAATGTACCGGGAATGTGCCGGGAATGTACCGGGAATTCCCGGGAATTCCCGGGTGCCCGGCCCGCCCCGCCCCGCCCCGCCACTCGAGCGTCCCTCCCTGGCTCGACAGGGACGCGTCATGGAGAACCAGGCTTTATTCAGGTGCCCGATTCCATGCTCCCAGCACGCGTCCCATGAAAGACGCCGTTTGTGAAACTCGAGAGTCCTGGGGTGAGGCTCAGAGCATCGTAAACAAACACTGATCAGGAGGGGGAAACACGAACCAAAAAGTGATCCTCGGGTCAAATATTAAACAATGGGATGCCTCCATGCTTTGTTTTATGTGCTATTATATTAATTAAGCGAGCTGTGAGAATTTAAGGTAGGTTCTCCTTAGGTTTGTCATTAGAGCAGTGCGGTTCAGGAGTAGCAAGGCTGTGACAGACCCAAACAAATACCTTAAAATAGCCCATGCAGTCTACACGTGTAAAATCATGCACCGTCGAGAGAGAGAGAGAGAAAAACCCAAAAATTTAAAAAATCCTGCTCAGTTTTCAGGACTTAAATTATTCGCATCCATGAAAAAGAAGAGCTATGGCAGCCCTGCAGACAGCTTGCTGTGTAGCTGTGTCAGTAAAGCCATCAGGACACACATGGCGAGCAGGGAAAGGGATGGGGAGTAATTGCTGGAACATGTTTAATGCGCTGGATTTAATCTCTGCTCAGTGGGATATTTGCACAGCTTCAGCAGTGAGGTTTTATAGTGCTGGAACATTACGGAGGAGTGACAGAATCCTGGTATGAAATTCCTGTACTTGAAACTGCTTTGGGGAAGCGTATATTAGTAGGTGTGATTTCAAGTGAATTAACAGACAGAAATATTTTGGACTCACATCCATGTGATTAAGGCTTCAACTGGAGTAAAAATACCTATATTAAGTACTGTGGCTATTCTGAAGTCCCTGTACAAGACATGATTTCACAGACAAACTACTGTTGCGTGGTTATTAAGGCTACAAACCTATCCAGAAGGGGAGACAGAAACATTTCCTAGAGGAAAAAGTTTGTTCTATTATGGTTTCATTTAGAAGTAGGTGAGCTGCACTGTCCCACCCTCCCTAATTATGCTTACATTTGCGAGCACTTTTAATAAACCGAGCAGCACACTGAAGTGTTTCTGTTGAGAAGTGATAGTCAATGCCAGATGGTGCTGCGTTAGTTAAATTTCACTGAGTTCAAGAGTTGATTAATTGGTTCCAGTTGTTTGCTCACTACGTGAGAAATACAGGCTCTCACTCAAGGAGGCAGTGGTCTTACACCACTTGCTATTTTATAGGAGGAAGTATATTATGAATGGAAGAATGATGGAAGGCTTAGGTCCTCCGAGAGGAGTAGCTGGGAGCCACCTAAAGACTTTGCTGAAACGAATGTGGAATTTTTGCTGCTGTGGGAACAATTAAAGATTGCAGGATATATCTCACACAGCAGGATCTTATTTTAGTGAAGACACAGATTTTCCCACACAATCCCTCTGGAGAGGAAAGCCTCTCATTTCTTGGGCATAAATATTAGGAGGAGACTTGAAATAATTTGTCTTCTGGCAGACACTTTCCACTTAATCTGAGTAGCTGGGGCTGATGATCCTCACTAAGGAATCCATGAGCCTTCTATGCCAAGGTGCTGTTTTCAATTTTTACCCCTGGTAAAAATCTGCCGGGGGTATCACTGGCACCAATGGCACTGCTCACCCTCACTGGACAACTGGGTAATGAGCACGTAGGAGTAGATAATTAAAGCCTGAAGGTTGTTCTGATTAGCTGTTCCTGTAAAGAACTAAATCCACGTGTGGAAATTTATGTCCTGAACAAGAGTTTCTTGTTACTTTTTTTTTTTTTTTGCTTAACCTGTTTCAGAAGCTGTTGTGCTTTAAAAGTAACAGCCTGCCTTGATCCATGCCTGTTTTCAGAAAGAGACTGAAGTTAAAAGAAGACAGGGTATAGGACACACTCGTTCCATGCTTCAAATTACAGCTCTTCATTAGTGATAATGAGGTAAGAAGGCCCTAAATGACTTGCTAATGTTTCATTTTTTCCTCTCTGCTTGTTTTTAGATCACTTAATATTTCCAGGAAGGCTCTACCAGCAACTGGACAGACACAAATGACACACTGCAGGTAAAACATGACACGTTACAAGCAGATAAAACAGAGAGGAAAATAGTTTCATCTTTGTTTTTCAGTTGTGTTTCTTGCTTACACCCTCTTTACTGAAAGAAAAAGTAACAAAAATATGAGTGACATTATATTTCAGCTATTGATTCCTGGGTTTTTTTATTCCTGCAGAGAACAGCATGAGCAAAGTATGTCAGAAATAATTCCCTCTTTTTTGAAACACTAATGACAACAACATAACTTTCCCCTCCCCTGTCCAAGTCTTTCTTAAAGGACAAAATACATATTTCACAAGGATTCCTTAATAATTAAGATTTTTTTTGTAAGAAGGTTTCCATGAAACCGTGTAGAACTGTGATTACAGAATCTTCTGTCCACGACTCCTCTGACAGGATGGTGTAGAGACCATCCACAGCAAAGTGGCATGAATGGAAGTGTGACACTGGGCTGTCATTTTGATCGGGATATTTGCATATAAACAGACTCCTTGGACAATGAAGGCCACCCCTGGGACGAAAGGAACAGAAATTTTCTGAGCAAACACTCTAGTGCTCCAGAAATGAAAAGGAAAGAATATTCTGACTTCTTAAGCTTTCTGTATCAGCTCTGATCACAGAAGGTATCTCAGGAGAACACAAAACCGACAGGAAGGCAGCCGTGAAGAATCTGGGAAGAGTGGTACAACCCACCTCATTCTTTTGAAAAACAGTCTTAGGGAGTTAAGAGTTCTCTCCAGAATGAAAAGCAGCTGTAATTTTTATTTTTTTTTTCCCTACTAGTTTGCTTTCCTACTGCTACGCATAGCAGGCATGAAAGAAAACCATTACTTGCAGTCAGTCAACATGCAAGCGTTTCAAGCATGACTAGCCTTATTCCACTCAGAGCACATTAACGTAAGCAATACGATGGGGCAGCGTGTTTTTAATCTGTCTCCGAAATAGAACGTTCTCCCTTAAGTCACTGAAAAGTCCGTGGGGTTCTGTTTGCATACGAGCACATTTACAGCGCGTAGAGCAGCCTCAAGAGTGCCGTGCCGGAGCAGGCTGACTGCAGCGTGCCCTCCTCGCTGTGCTCTCTGTGTTTGCATCCCCGGCGCTCACAGGGATGGATTTCACACGGCTGCTCCGTCTGACGCCTTGAGCTGCAGTTAATAGCCACTTGTTGGTTTCCATAAAAAGAGCTGCGTGGAGCTGGCACTGGAAGTGCCCGTGTGCTGTTTCTGTGCAGCTGGAAATAAACCAGCGTGGCTGAGAAACAGGAAACGGGCGCTTAGCAGGACTGGAGATGAGCTTCTCTTGGATTCTGCTGAATGGGATGAGTTTTTCTTTGTAAGGTTTCTGCGGCTCTCAGCTAGCACATGGAAAATGCCATTAAGGGTGGCTTTCAGAGTCCTGCACGGGCCTATCGGGCAAGATCCCATGGTCGAGATGTCTTTGAAGGGGGATACCGTGGAAAATCGCACGTTAGGGATGGTGAATGCAGGAGGAAAAGCAGCTGCTTCTCATAGTGTGCTGCCTCCTGTACATCCACTTAAGGATTTCTTTCCCATCCCTCTTGATTTGTATGCGAGTTAGAATACATTATCCCCTCCCCTTAGAGAAGGGTTCAAAACGCTTGTGGCGTGGATACAACAGCATCAGTCCAAATCAAAGAGTATCAGCACGTTTCTCTGCACTAGTAAGAGTCCCGGGCGCAGCCCCGTAGCTCCCCTCACCTGCACGTCCTCCCCTTCTCCAGGAAGGAGGGAGGGAAGCCCGAGGGTGCCTCGGCTCCCCGCTGGCGGCCGCCCCTTCCCTTCCCTTGCCGAGCACACAGGGGCAGCCGCGGCTCCCGGCGGCAGGACACGGCCCCTCGCCCTGCCGGCCGCCACGGCGAACGGGGAGCTCGCCGGGGACCCGGGGGCTCCGCCGTCCCTCCGCCCGGCGGGTCCTGCCCTGGAGGGGCAGGGGTGCCGGAGCCTCCCGAGCTCGGGAAGCGATCTCGGGCAGCCGCCCCCCGCCGCTGCGGCCGCTCCCCGTCCCCGGCACTGACCTGTGCAGCAGGACGCTCTGCACCGAGTCCATGTCCTCCAGGTTCCTGGTGACGGGCCGCGGGNACTGCGGGCAGGTGGGAGCCCGGGCGCCCCGCAGCCCGCCCGTCCCCGCCCGGGGCCCGGCGGCGCCGCTCCGCGGGGCGCGGGGGAAGCGCGCCCTGCGCCGGCACGGACCGCGCTGCGGCGCGGCTTCTCGGGGACTCGCCAACCGCGAAAACCCGACTTTCACATAAGTGCAGTAAAGCAATCCCTAGCTGCAGCCGTAGATCTTTTTATTTCCCCGCCCCCCAGAGGTTCATCCCCAGCTCCCGGTATGTGAGAGAATAGCTTTTTCCCCGTGTATTTTCCTGCTGGTCGAAGTGAATTGCCCAGTTGATCCTCTTTCCTTAAGTAACAATATGAACAAGCACCAATCCCACAAAATCCGATCCCGTTTTGGATTCCCTCTTTCACAAAGTATCAGTTACAAGTGGTTTAGGATGATCATAGGACTCCTTACTGGGCTCCCATCTGTAAATGCTGATGCAGTATATTGAATGAACAGGGACGTGAATGTATAAAACCTGTATCTCCACCGTTTTTATTCTTTCCTGTGAATTGCCATAATTTATTTTCTCTGCTCCCTTTTATGAGATCAGATTTCTCTAATGATGAGAATTTTTCAAGAAGTGGTCGTCTCCTCCAGGTTTTCTCCAACAGCTGACATAAGATCAATAGCTAATAAAGTCTTGCAATCTGTTATAAAAAACATGGATTTTAGTTTCCCTCAGACATTATGCCTGAAGTAATTACAGCAGCAAAACAATGCAGTAGTTTCCCAGAAAGACCTTTAAGAGGGGAACCACTGGCGTGATACACAATGGATAGCAAACTGGAAGCCACTGAATATTTTACCACCAAGCTCCGTGGGATGGTGGCCACCACATGGAGCAAAAGCTTCAGCTTTTTTGGAGACTTTGGCTTGAGTAGACAATGGCAACAACTCAGTTTGGAGAGGGGGAATACAGAATTACTGTGAGTCTGTGGCTGAGGTTCTCACCAAGTAGGGTGACTCAAATATTTAGGTATCTTAACATTTTTTTCCTGNTCGGGCAGCCGCCCCCCGCCGCAGCGGCCGCTCCCCGTCCCCGGCACTGACCTGTGCAGCAGGACGCTCTGCACCGAGTCCAGGTCCTCCAGGTTCCTGGTGACGGGCCGCGGGATGCTGTACCTGCCCGCCCCGAACATCGCGGGCGGCCGCGCCCCCGCATCGCCCGGCCCGC
>VYXF01005765.1:0-61261 GCA_013397295.1 Polioptila caerulea | reverse complement strand
CCTCCAGGTTTTCTCCAACAGCTGACATAAGATCAATAGCTAATAAAGTCTTGCAATCTGTTATAAAAAACATGGATTTTAGTTTCCCTCAGACATTATGCCTGAAGTAATTACAGCAGCAAAACAATGCAGTAGTTTCCCAGAAAGACCTTTAAGAGGGGAACCACTGGCGTGATACACAATGGATAGCAAACTGGAAGCCACTGAATATTTTACCACCAAGCTCCGTGGGATGGTGGCCACCACATGGAGCAAAAGCTTCAGCTTTTTTGGAGACTTTGGCTTGAGTAGACAATGGCAACAACTCAGTTTGGAGGGGGGGAATACAGAATTACTGTGAGTCTGTGGCTGAGGTTCTCACCAAGTAGGGTGACTCAAATATTTAGGTGTCTTAACATTTTTTTCCTGTCCTTAAAATTTTGTTTTCTTTTTTTTCGTTGATACCAGCATGAAATTTTAAGAGAAGGACAATCCCCTCTGAATCCTACTCCTGTCAAAGATGCAGAACCACCATTGAGATGCAAAATCATCCATTGAGGTGAGCAACAGCAGCAGGACTAACAATTATGACCATAAAATCTTTGACACCAGGGTGCCAGGGAAGCTGAATGTACACCAGGATTTTGTGTCTAAGTAGCAGCAGCTGGAGGAGTTTGGTGTGTACAGTATCATGGTCAGCATAATGCTTCCACTGTGGGCACTGAGCAAAGAACTTTTTGCAATACCCACATCTTGATTTCAGAAAGCTGATGGAAAATGTGTGATGGTTGTGTCACCATTGCCTTAGAAAAACACTTAGGCACCATTCATGTTTCAGCCTTTGTAACTTTTTTATGCCCTGAGGAAGCAGAGAGGTTTAATCTGTACACAACAGGGCTGTGGTTTCCCAATTCCCTTAGGACAACACAAACCCCACATCTGGGTGTAGAATTTGATGGTGGAGAACAACAAAACCCCCAAACATTACCTTCAAAAACACCCTGTGTGTCCAGAAGGCTTTTCCAAGACCTTTGTCAGCTTTTCTTGTTCCCTGAGTTCCTTTTTTTTTTTTTTGGTGTGTTTCTTAAACTACTGAGCTAATGCTGAACTTAATGGTAATATCATCTGCTACTAGTATTTTACTTTTACATGGATTTAAAATTGATCCTTATTAGAATTGCTTACAATTCAGCAAAACTAGAACATGTAAATATAAGTGTAGAGACCCCCAAAATGTGCCAAAATGAGAGAAGATGACTTAGGTTTTGTGTGGCTTATGAAATGGAAGATCACAAAGCACCACATTGCTGATAAATAGGCCAAATTACTAATTTTAAAATCAAATAGAATGTTTTTATCGGTGTGAATTACAACTTCTACCACATTTACTATGCCTAGGCTCAATATTTATGGGTGACACAATAATGAAAGAGGAGCAGAGAGTCAAAAATTTTACAGTGGATACTTTCAAAGCCCTATATTTATTCCTGAATATATTTACATTAATTTAGTAGCACATAAGTTTCTAAAGTTAAAAGACAGGGGGCTGGGCTAGCATTAATCCTGTAACAACTTCTGCAGATACCTCAGCCCCTGACATTTACTAGAATTACTTTATTGAGTTTTACAGATTGCAGTTTCACTAAAATACAAAGGGCAACTGCATTGTATTTTCTGCAAGATTTTAGGCCACCTAAAAGGAAGGTCACTATTCCCCTTGAAGTTCTTCAGCTCTTGTATTTGTACACAAATGAGGACATGGCACTACAGCACATTTTCCTGAAGCCAATAAAATACGTGCAGTTGGAGCAAGATTATAAAATCCTGCAATGCAGAGAAAACCAAACCATTAGGGAATAGGGGAGGAGGAAATTCAACCAGTTTAAACACACAGAAATGACAACAGTAGAGAATTTTAAGAGGCACCCTGCCTACAAAGTAACAATAGCATACCTGGTTTCCCCTTCTCTTTGTGGTACTTTTGCTGCCAGCTGAACTGCCTTATGAAAACCCTTCTGCTTTGTCACAGAACAATTCTGGCATTGCTGATGTAAAAGAAAAAAAGAAATTGCAAGATACTATGATGCTATGTTTATGACATACTCCTCTTTCTGAAATTATACTGTGTTTTTTTCTCCAGCAGATGTTAGGCTCTAACAGATTATGCAACTCTTTCCTATGCTGACAAGGTCAGAAGTTTTTGAGTCATAATCCCCTTTGGAAAAGACTATAAGAGGTGGTAAAGCTACTTTTGCATGATCCAAACACTTTTGATCTCCCTGACTTGGCTGGTGAGTTTTAGTGTGCCCAAAGATCAAAGATTAACCAGCATTTATGAGTTGCAGAAGGTGGAAATCAGCTTATTACCTCATATGTATGATGTGTCATTTATGTTATGAGTCATGAGATGTTAGCACATGATGGAGAGAGTTGAAATGTTTTGGGGGAGGCTTCATTCCTTCAACTGAAGGAAAAAAGTCCCTATTTTTTTTGTTGTTTTGTTTTGTTTTGTTTGTTTGTTTGATCACTGAATTGAATTGAATTCCCAAAGTAAGGGCCATGGCAAATGTTTGTTAGGGTACAAGGTTTCTTTCCTGTTCTGCCACTCTGTCTAGAAACATTCCTCAAATCTACAGTGGTTTATTTCTGGCATGACTTCATCTTCTGTTGATTAACAATGGATAGTGGTGGCAGTTCTGTGGCCTGGCTATTGTTGCTCTTGAACAGCAGAGTAGCTTCTTCCCCACCAGAAGATGCATCCTCAGGCTGCTGCTGCCTGTCTGTTGTCATGTTTGAAAGACTGAGAAGTGGGATTGGTAGGGTATTTTTCCAAGGGGATGTTTCCAGGCTCTGCCTCTTGCCTACAAACAACTAAAGATTACAAAAGGCAGAGGCAACACTATAATTTTCACTTCTGACACAACCAGATACGGACATCCACCTCTGGATTTGCTTTTATTCTCTTTGAGGCTCGTGGCATGTGAAAAAATCCCCAAACACAGAGGTGTTGGTGTTACTGCATCCCTTAAGGAATAGCTCCTTGTTTTGTGTCTGTATGGGGACAGCTGGGTTCTCCAGGCTATCCTGTTACCTTCCTTGTCTTGCATCAGCCCTGCAGAGAGCAGAAGGAACAGCTCTGCTACACTGAGTTTAACAATCTCTTCTTCTCAGACTGCAGGGGCACAAAACATTCTGTGCATTCCAGGCTCTGCCTTCAGTCCAGCCTTGCAGCAGCAAGAGACAAAACCCAGTTTATTTGTCAAACAAATCTCCCACGGTTCTGGGCTCTCTTCAAAAGCAACCACAAAGGCAATGCTTTTGGCAAACTGGTGAAGTCAGCAGTACAGGAACCCCTGGAAATACAAATTTATAGTCCGTGGGGAAACCATTAATCCAAGGAGAAAGTGATAAACTGAAGAGCAGCATAGGATGATACCACTCATTTCATATCAGTTTTTCAGTTCTGCAAAGAACCTTCAGTTTGCAGAACAGTGGGGATAGGTTGGCAACACGTGGCTACTCCATGGCCTTTAAAATAACTTGCTGGATTCTTATTACTTCCTCTAAGACAGTTTTTGTAAGAACAAGAAACCTAAACCTAATTGAAAAAGCCATCTTAAAAAGTTATTACATGACTGATGTATTGCAAAGACTGATAAAACATGATTAGACTTTGTAAAACTGAAGGTGATAAGTTCTTGTAAACTTGTCTATATGTACAGTTTGTGGCCATGTGCTCTTGTGAGAAACAGATCAGAACCATAAAAAGGGGCAACTTATGTTTTATATGAATGTCTGGGCAAAGTATAAGAATATGCAGCAAACGTGCTAAATTAAAAAAAAAATCTTTGAACTTTGACCCCAGATTTATTTTCTTGGATTGATTTTAAATCCCTCTCTCCCTCTTATTCCCAGCTTCTGGACTGGTCTGAGTTTCTGGAGGCACAGACTTGGGTGCATTGCTTTGGAACAGCCTGCCTGCAATTTAAAAATTTACAAGCAAATACACATGCTTTGTATGTGCCACCTCACAAAACATGAGTTTTCTTTTTTTTTCTGTGAGAATCTGAGAGAAGCATATGTAGAATTTCTATGGATTAAACAGTTTATAAAACTAGTTTAATCGTGAGAGAAGTAGTTATTTTAAAGGCTAAAGGCTTTTTAAATTTCCCTATCAGGTGTGTTGGGAATCCTTTGCTTATTAAATATATAAATGCATAACAACAAAAGCAGCCCCAACTAATTTACAGCACGAGAAGATAGATACTCTTCTCACTCATTTACTTTTCATCAGAGATTATTATTTAAAAATGTAAATATTTTACCAAGCTACAAAATTTTAAAAAAAGCAAAATAGCACCACCTGGTGCTGATCAAAGTTTTTACAATCAGTGCCAGTCTCTCAGTTTGGGATTATTGCTGAACAGATAAACCAGTGGCTTTCACAATATCAGTTTGAGGTCAACTAAAGAAATAACCTTATTGCTATTTCTGTTATTAATGCTTTGGCTCCTTTTTCTTGTAGATCTTTCTTCCCTCTAAATCTTTATCTATTATTTACCAGTTTTTAGGGACTTATAGAAAAAAGTCTTCTGGCTTAAACATTCTGGATATGTGTAAGGAGTTATTGATCAAAATATGATTTCTGGGCTTTCCTTCAACTGGTTTAGATTTGAGGATGATGAGAAACTCCAGATAAAAGTGAACTTCACCACTCTTTTTCTTTGTTTCTAGTTATTTCTGGGCTTCCTAGTGGTGCTCAGAAATAAAAGCATGATTGAGGTTAATCCCTGTATCCTGAAAGGACTTCAGCTACCTAAAACCTGTCAAAATGAATGGGCAGTTAGGTACCTGAGGATGAATCCCTAAGAATTATATTTCTAGGCATTATATATTTATTTCTGAAAAAAAGTTCCTCATTCACTCCTCCTCAGTGACTGATGGTAACATCATGATCACTTTGTCCCACAAACACCACTTTGTGTGCCACCGTTTTGCTTATGTTACTTTTTCAAAAAGAATTGTGTATCATTGCTGGTGAAGTAAAAAAAATATGAAGCTGACACATTCCTCGCATAAACATCATCACATTCATAAAATAAACCAGCAACTAGGTAAACTCTCCCAAATGAGTAGGGGATAGCCTGGGAGTTTGCTGCAGCATTGTTTTGGAGCTTTTCTTTCCTGCTCTGTTTTGGTGTGTTTGAAGTATGAAATCCGACTAAAACCGGAATTTTCTTCAGATTAATGAAGCAGAACCAAGAAGTTGCTGACTAGGAATCTAAGAGATGCTAGGGACATACCTTCCTGAGAGCACGCAGCAGGAGAGTGGGGAGATGTCAGCCACCAAGCCGGAACCTTGCAGACCCTGCGTGGGAGAGTGGCTCGAACATAAAAGCGCGATCAAAGCTGTTCAGCTTGGGCACGGCGCTGCAATGAGCCATTGCTGCTGCTGCTGCTGTGCCCCGTGTCAACTCAAAGCAGTCACTGCTCCAAAAATAATTGTTATTTCTTAGATAGCCACTAGCTAGACGAAAGACCCTGATGTTGGTGTAGCTTTTATGGTTTCTGCTGTTTTGAGAGAGAACTTTGTAAATACATTGTGTCATGTCTTGGCTTGATTGTTGTCTTGCGGCATCGGGACTGTTTCTCGCTGTGGACACACATAAAATTCAGGGCATTCGTGGAGGGGTGGTTTAGGATGGGGTGCTCTCTCTCCCTCTTTATCTCTCTGAGATAAAGGAATTCTAATCAAGCTACAGTGCAACTTTATTTTCTTCTGGACTCTGAAATCTCAGCTATTTGTTTGCCTTCCATCTTACGGAGGATCTGTGTTTCATGGTGCAGCCATATTTACAAAGGGTTTGTTTTCAGTATCCACGAAGGGACTTGGAAATGCAACTAACCAAGCTTGCTAAAAAAATTTCACTCTAAATTTTAATTCCCAGGCAAGAAACACTAGAGGGCATTGCAAGTTCTGTGCTCATCCATGTGGTAACTCCACAGTGCTGTTCTGTAACAGCAGTCTTCTCAGTTAACTAATCAATAACTCAGATTAACTAATAAAAACTTGCTAACATGATGAGAAAAGCTGTGGACACCATTTGCAGACTGCAAAAAAGCTCCTGGCCCCTAAATGACAAATACAGTGTTTGCTTTGGTCAGCAAGCACACGCAGCACACACCATCTAAACCAATATTATGTGTAGCTGCACATGGATTTCTCTGAAAATGGAAGCAAAAGTATGTTAAGGACCTCTATTTCTGCAAAGAGAATTGTGTAGCTTGTGACCGGCAGCTGGCAAGACATCTCTGGTCTGAAAAGTAGAATATTTTTTCCCCATATGCATTGTACAAATCCTGTTCAAAATTTTTTTAAAATGCTGATGATTTCATGAGGGTCAGTTTTAAACACGTTCAAAACTATGCATGTGTTTTTATAAAGAGAGAAAAAAAGTACAGATAGAATGTATATACAGAAGGGGGGGATTTTAGGAGTAGTTCGGAAGTCTGTGATGGGAGTTGAATTTGCAAGACTATTCTTTGATTCTGCTGCCAAAAGATCAGGCTTTTCAGAAGCTTCTCTCCCCTATAAAATGTCACTGATTGTTCTTCCTGGAAATAACAGTGCAGGAAGAATTCCAAGGATGCAGAGAGTTCTTGAAACAGAATTGCTTGTATGGGATGCACAGAGGAATGTCTTCCTTTGAGGAGATAAGTTGCTTACCCTCCCTTATCTCTTTATCTGTTTTAGGTGACTGTTCGTGTCTGCAAGTGTCAGACTTGTAAGAGGGATGTGTTTGGGTCTTTTGTTTGGCTTGGTTTGGTTTGGTTTTCCTTTTTTTGTCTTGTTTTTTGTTTGTTTGTGGTTTTCTGTTTGGTTTTTTTTGTTGTTTTTTTGAAAGTGCAAATGGTGCCACGGTGCCGGAGGTGAGGCAGTGACGCAAAGTGATGCAAGGAAAGGCAGTCTCCTCTTGCTTTCCTGATTCCTGACAGCTTGGCAAACCTTCACTGAGTTGTGCACTGTCACAGGCTTCAGTGTTTAACCAAAAATGATAAAGCCTAGGTGTTTTTCCTTAGTCATTTTGCATACTGGTAACTTAGCCAGCCTGTGTGGCCATTTAACAGCGTCTGTCACAACAGAACTGTTCTCAGGAATGTTGTAAATTTCATGTCAGGAAAAAGACATTACTCATTTTTCTACCTGAGTGTTCTATTTTGGAAAAATCCCAGGAAATGGAGAACTAGGATACATACAGACACAGATGTCATTATCAGGGATATCAGAAAATCAGAAAGCTGACTCCAATGAAATTTGCCTCCCATGACTTTAGACCAGCCTCAGCAAAGGCATATTCCCATTAGAGAATGAACACACATAGGGAGGAATCCTAGGCAGTTCTGCAATAGTAAAACAAGCAGAGAACATTTCTCTTTTGATTAAAGCTTTTGTGCAAAATCCAGTGTAGCATGTAGCATTTGACTCGAAGATAAAAGTAATGGTGACTAAAGTCATGCTTTCACAAATAGAAAATATGTTATTTGAAGACCTGAATTTTGTATTTTGGCTACAGTATACAATATTGTATACAATTGTATACAATTTCAAAAAATTATGTTTTGTAGGGAAAAAGAAAGGATAATTAATTTTTTTCATCACTGGATTAGTGTTTCAAGTTCACTTTCGAAAAATCTGATAATTCAAGATAAACAAGAAGAGAAATGTGATCAGCTCTGGGAACACTTGAGACAAGGTTATAGTGTACTGTATATTTATCTGCTAACAACAGGAATAAAGAACAACTTTCAGCAAGGGAGAACATTAAATGAGCTCTCTCTACCTGTCATATGCCCTGGGGCTTACAAAAATAACAGACATCTTATTGAATTCTTTGCAAGTTGTCAATAAAAATCTGGGAGGCTTGAGGACACACAGAATTGTTTGGAAATTATAGAAAATCTGCAGTGAAAGCTTACAAAATGAGGACCAGAGCTCCTGTAGTGTTTTCCAGCAGAGCAGCATCAGATTTGTGTTAGACAGTTCAGGCTTTTGTGAATTGCTTTCTTTCTTGTTAGGAAAAACTACTGGAGTGGCCACTAGCTCTAGTTTTCGCTGGAACAATTGCACTGTAAAATTTTTAAATGTTTTGTTCAGTGTCAGATGCCATGTTCTGCTGTTTGGTAGCAGCTGTTGTGACAGGGAATTTAGGTGCTGGCAGATCAGCTAAAGCCTATCACAGATGAGATGAAAGTTACTAAACAAGAGATCTTCAGGAACTCAAGCACAGTATCTGCACCTTCCACCCCAGAAATACCTTGTGTTTATCTTTAAAACTTGTTTTCTTTGCCTCTCAAATATTTTTTCTATTCATAATGAGCGGTAGTTAAGAGCTTAGGCAGTTCATTGGTGCTTACTTGTCATCCATTCCAGGTAATGGCAAATCATTGAATCATCTTTTTCTAGCTGTGGCTAGTCAGAAAATTGTTTTTGCTTCTTTAGTGGAGAACTTGCCACAGCAATCGTGCATTCATCTGCAGCTTTCAGGTTCCAAACAACGTAAATTTTATTTTCTGCTGCCTACTCTCCCTGGCACACACTGTGGCAGGGTTTCCAGCACATTCCTGGCACAGACCAGGTGAAAAATTGGGCAAGTGTTTGTAGCCAGGTTGAAGAGTTAGATGCACAACCAGAACTTGGCCAAAATGAATCAAAGGACTTTTTATTGACTGTTGCTGCTGTCTAACCTGATTACAACACCTTTGACTTCAACAGGAAAACATTTACATTGAGTTGAACATTAAACTCACAGTGTACTTTATGCAGATGTAATTAAATTTTTAAATTAGCAAGATAAAGCCTCATTTCCTTCTTGGGAGAGTCTCAAGTGCTTTAATCTGTAAATTATGTGTACATCTTTAATGTGCATAAAACAGCTGTGTGACTAATCCAGTTAATATTCAGTAGTTTTTTTGAGTAAGAAGACTGGGATTCATCAGGAAGATTATTAGGAAGAGAAACCAGATCAGCCTATTGCCAATCAGGAAAGCAATATGAAAATTCCAGGCCGTGTTGAAGGAGACTGCCATGATATATACAGAGAAAAACAAAATATTCTGTTAATTTGGAACACAGACTAGCTTAAAACTCTTTGTAATATCTGGTACCTGCTGCACAAACCACTGCAACTTATGCTGAGTTGGAGCTCTCTTAAGCACAAGTGGTTTATAGGAAGAAAAAACTCAACTGCAGTACATCAATTTAAACCAGCATGCCAAAATAATACCGATACATTCCAGAAACATCTATAAAGGCAGAGCTAATGCAACTCTGCTTTTATTAATGCCCAGTTATGTCAAGATGCATAGCAGACCTTCATTATTGTAATAAATCAGTGACAAGGTATGCCATAAAATCATATTGTAGCCTAGCATTACGTTTTCTGATTGGTAACCGATGAGGTCAGGCTGTGGGTTTACTGGAGATAGCTGGAAGGGCAAGGTGCAATCATATTGTTTAGATTATGCACTAGTTTCCATCTCACAGTGAACTCTAAATTACTCCTCTTTTTTTTTTTTTTTCTGAAGTGTTGTTTAAAACTATTCAGAATATTTCTGCATGTATTACATGTAGGCACTATTTTAAAAGCACTTCTAAAAAATAATTTAATGCACAAACACTTCAAAGCTCATGGATCTTAGTAGCTCTGGTGCCTTTTTTGACAAGTACCCTGTAGTGGTGTTGTGCATGTCTTTGGATATTTACTGGTTGAAGCATCCAGTTTTCTCCTTTATGTCACTGAAAATGGATGTTCAGAACACAGAGGAATAGTTAAAGAGCTCTGAAAACAGCAGCTGATCAAGTAACTAAAAACACATTCTTGAACTTGGAGAATGGGATTCTCAGCTTTAAGACCTTTCATGAAAAAAGAAATAAAACTTTGTCATTTATATTCCATCAGTTCCATAATAAATAAAATTTTGGAATGTATGCAGATTTTTAAAGAGTGGTTCAGCATCTGACTGGAAGATAGAGCTTTCAAGAAGAATCTCTGATTTCATGCTAAATATTGAGGAATGCATTGAGAGAGCGAGTCCAGGACATTCTTTTGCACCCCCAAAACAGAACATAAAGTTACTAACAAGTTACTTTCCAGATTTCTTTTGAGGTTGGATGTGGCCTGATTGCTCTCGTCGTTCTGCGGGGCAGCAGAGGCAGCTCTTTCAGCTCTGGAAAGGGAGAACACAACAAATTGCCCTCTAGCCAGTTAAGGAATTCTGTAAAGGTTAAGGAGTTACATTTCTGGAGAGAATCCCAGTTTGATCTCCTCCACAAAAGAGGCCAACACTAACAGCAGGGTGTTACTGATTAAAGGCTGGAAAATGCAGACAATACGATTTCACAGAAGACTAAAGAAAAAAAACTCATATTGTGCAATGTTAAAATATATTGAAGCAAAGATTTAAAACCAGTACCTATTTCAGCAATTGTAAGAAATTATTTTTAAGTTAATAAGTCATGATACTTAGCAACTTATACTATAGATAACCTTTAAATAACATATCTGTATTTGAAAAGTTTTTTGTTTCCTCAGATATAAAAAGAAACATTCTGGCTCATACTTTGTGGTCAATAATAAAGTAGTTTCTCAAGTACAGGATTTAAAGAAGCAAATTCTGCCTAATCTGCAGAAACCACTGAAAACAGCCCCAGCTAGCTGCTTCCCCAGAAATCATAGGAACTTTTCTTGAGTACTGAGCCGAGGAGAGAGGCCAGGGAACAGCTGACTGAAAATTACATTCTATGTTGTTATTTGACCAGAATTGCCTGGAATTACTCTACACTTCATATGTCAGTAAGAAGTTCCTGATAACCTTTCTCTGTACCATAGGTCATTATCTCTTCTTTTTTATCTGATCACTGCACATGAACTTTCAAAATCCTAGACATTTTCTGCTTACAGTTGTGCTCATGTTTGCTGTGTCATGAAAGACTTCCTTTGGGCAAAGGGAGTTAACAACCTTGTAGGTATAATGGAGAACAAGAAGCATTTTGAAAGATTTCCTTCCCTGCTTTGCTATCCCTTTAGCTGCTGGCCAGCACTCTGACTTATAAAAAGGCAGTTTAAGAACTCCTAAGAAGTTAAATGGGACAATACTGTTATCTTCCTGTCCTTATATAGTGAAGAATAATTAGTGTTTTGGAGTATGTTTTATAATTAAGGCATCTATTCCTTTAATGTTGAATGCAGTTAAAAATCTGCACCCTATCTCCAGTTTAAATTTGTCTTCCTTCAGCTACAGCCATTGTCCACACTGTTCTCGTTAAACAGAATTTATCTTTTTTCTTTTTATGAAGATGACAGCTCTTCAGTTGTTGGGTTTTGGTTCTTTTTTAAATAAATAGGCTGACAAATGTACATTCTCTCATTCTAAGGTGATGCAAGGAGAGCAAGATGTACCTTCATGTCTGTGGCATTACCTTCTCCAGCTCATCCCCGACTTCCAGTTTGGCACTCTTCATGGATTCCACACATTTTATCAAGTGCAATTTTATATTTACTTCCAGATCATTGATTAAAACACTAAATACCAGTAAACTTAGCCCTAATATCAAGAAAATCCTATCAGACCCTATATTACTGAATTAAGATCATACATTTTGAGATATACAAAACAATAAACAAATTTTTGTGCTATTTTAAAGAATAACTTTTCCAGATATAATTAAAAAATCTACACATATTGCCATTCAGTTTATAATGTCATCCAAAGCTAAATATAAATCAAGGAAAGCTTTTTTATTTTACTCTTCTTCATAATGTGAAGTTTTTATTAAATGAGTTGGATATATTCTTTCATTTATGTTTAAAATTTCTTATTAGGAACAGCTTAACCCATCTTGATTAACTGGAATGGGAAGAAACTTTACAAAACCATGTTTGCTCTTGGTTTGTCTCTATAGAGTGAATCTGGAAGCAGGACATTTTGGTTTTCAAAATAACTGAAAATCCCTTTTACTTGTGGGTATTGAAAGTTTTCATCAGATTACAGAGACAAGATGAATGATTTTCCCACAGTGGGTGATATGGTCACCATCAACAGGAGGCTGCAAAAGTCAATTTAGTTGACTTATTACAGGCCAGATTTGATTTTGTGATGTTTTACATCTTGTACTGTCTGAACTTTGGGTTGTTTCAGGCACTCAATTTGATTTTTTAAGGGACAAATACAGCTGTCAGTTTTTACAAGTTCATGTATTTATTTCCATGATGCTGTACTAAACATAATGGGTGCATTTAAAAATATGCACAACATTTATTACTTAAGCATTTTTTCTCCTCGTGTTCCTATCAGATGTGGAGGGCTGTCAGCATGAAATGGGATCCTGTAACTTCTCAACCTTATCTAATGAAAAAAAAATAATCAGAACACCAGAACATTTTATGGATTTTTATTGTTTGGAGATGCCTGTAATTGCTTTGTATTGCAAAAATACATGCCATGTTCCAACTACGCTCTCCAGAGAGCTGGATCAAGAATTCCCCTTGCTAGGTTTTAGTTATATTCCTCTTCCTGCTGGGGCTTTTGTTTTAAATTACCCATCCAGTCATTAACTTTCGCAGATTTTTTATATTAAACACAACAGTTACAAATGCTTTAATTTTATATTTTATTATTCGCCAAAGCCCTCCAGCTGGCCAGATTCCTCCTGTGTCAACATTCTGACACTTTTGTTTAGAAGATATATCAGCATGTACAAGGCAATGGCCAATGAAATCTCCATTATCTCTGTTTGACAGGGAATGCTTTAAAAGGCTGTGTATTTTTAATGAATAGGAAAAATCAAAGGCAGAAGAACATCTTGGGCCTTTGCACATAACAAAGGGGGCATATTTATTGACTTGCTCATACTGAATGTCAGATGGCTGCGTTGGGAGTCGGCAGTCTCCAGTGTTCCATCACCTACAGGGAGTATTAAATACAGAATAAACAGCCCAGTGTAAACCAAGGGGCCATTTTTCCATCAGAATAGCGGGTGGGTCTATTAAGTTAAATTATTAACAGTGAAACTGAAGTCACAAAGCCTCAGATGAAATTCCAGGTGATAACTCATAATTTTATAGCTTTCTGTCCTTGATTATTCCTTTCTCCCCAAACCTTGAACATATTTCTTTCTACAACAAAAATAAGCTGCCTTCTTTTTTTTTTTTCTTCCCTTCTCTTTTTACTCTTCTTTCAGGCTCGGTATTGATTCTATTTTTTCCCTCACTTCCCTTGCAAAGGTTTTAATGCTCATCTCCATTCTATTCCCTTCTTGTCCTGCACTACTGACACATCTCCCTTGTTGTTCTAACATTCAGTGTTTGCTGCTCTAATTTGTCATCTTGTCTTTCCTTGGAGCTCAATTTTTATGATAGAACAGTCATGGAAGTCACTCCAAGAGGTATGGTTATTGTGTATGTAAAGGAAAAAAACTATATATATAGTGGTATGATTTGGGAAATGTAATGGCCATGCATTCATTTTCCCAAATGTACGTCATTTCTTTTGGCTCCAGTAGGCTATCAGATCTAATTTTTTATGTATATAGAAAGGCCGATCATGCCTGAATTTAAATTATATAAATAAGCCTAACTTCCTGATAAACAAACGAGAAAAACATTAGCTCACAAGTTTTTAGGCTCTCAGACTGTTTGGGTTGGATGGTTCTCTGGACATTCCTAAACTGACCACAGAGTGCTGTTAGATTTGTATGTAGAGACGAGCAAGACCTTAAATAACTTAAAGATTCAAGTTGTTCCTAACTGGAACTGATCATACGTCCTGATTCTTGAATGTTTAAAATTGGATTGGGACAAGATGGTCTTAAGAGGAAACGTGAGCAAGAGATTTCCATGGTGAATCCTCTGCACAGGGGTTTGCAGGTGTGGAGGATACAGCACTGAGACCCTGCATTGCACAAAAAGCACTTGGAGTCTGGTTTGCTATCAACAGGCCAGAACTAAAATCCTCATTATGAAGAACTAGTGAATGAAAATCTTCACCAATGCAGCTTCTTCTATTGGCAAATATTTTTTTTTTGCTCCAGCAATTTCAGCCCACAGAATTTTCCTGGCTCGTATGAGAGTTCAGTGGGACAAGAATGGGAATAAGGTCTCAGGACAAGAGCAATTAACAGCCCATTTGATACCTTATAGCAAAAGCTGCAGGAAAGTGTATCCTGCAGTTGACCCTGTGATGTCAGCAGCCACTGCATGTGCTCAGGGGGACTCAGCTCTAGCACTTATTTGATCACAGGCCAGGCCTGCTGATTGCTGAATGTCAAAGAAAACAAGAAAAACTGAGCAGATAACACGAAATTGTGTAGAGGAGGAATTGTTGCTGAGAGAGTTCAAACAGAACATTTTGGACTCGAGTCAAGAAAAAGCTGAGATTATTTGGAAAAGAGTGTAAGGCGAAAGGACATGCCAGTGAAAAGGTCAAAAAGGAAGTTTAAAGCAAAGCAATTTGTCTTAGATATTTGAGAACTTTGAATTAACAGACTGAAGCTTGATGTTGTTGCAAAGAACCAGCAGCTTTCTCAATTAAGCCCTATCAGGCTATTGTGTTTATGCTAATGCATCCTGAGGTCCCTGCTCAGATACAGCAAGGCTGGAGTAAAGCATATCCCAGATTGTACAAGGCAGTTCTCACATGGAAAGAGTAAGAAAGGTGTAATCAGTTGCCAAATGTAGTATTTTCTACATCCTGTACCCTAAGGCACTGTTTACATTTATGTAAATAACATTTATGTACATAAAGAAAGCTTACAGTAGTTATGCAATTAATTCAAAAAAATTAAAGGTCGGGATGACTGGCTAAGAAGGGACAAAATTTGGGATCTAATTATGCTTTCATTAGTCCTTTTAAAGCTTGCTCCTTCCAACACAAACCTGTACCTTCTTCCTGTGTTTCATAAACACACCTGCAGACTTTGTAACCAAAAGGACAGTTCAGCCACAGTTTAGCTTGGCCTGATCTGACGTGGTGGGGATCATTTACTGTGCTCCACAAGGAGGCACCTGACCCTTGCAGAGCTGCCTATTTCAGAGGAACGATAAAGGCACCAGCACACTCATTTCTTTACTATGACCTGGTTATGTTTCAGGGTTTGAAGTGAAAGGGATGGGAATAGAACATTTTCTGAAGAGCCTCTCTCTTAAGCTGTCACTGTGTGTTCAAGATACAATCACATAACCTTCAACCAAATTCCCGTAAGTATTGCAGACTGGGGAATTCTGGTGTATACAGTAGCAGTCCTGTGGCTGGGGAGCTTACAGATAAAGCAGTTGGGGTATACTGATTAAAATGGGAGACATTTCTGTATTTGACCCTGAACAATCTGTCTCCCAGGATCATGACTGTACTGGAGCAGGGCTGTCTTGTACCTCTGTGAAGGTACTGCTGCAGAAGCTGTGTAATTTTCTGTAAGATACTGAAATGTGCCCTGACTCAGAAGGGCTGAGGCAGAACAGTTCTCTAACTTGTGACAAGAACTCTTGGTTTATGAGCAAAGCAGTTCCTGTTCCAATGTTTCTTTCAAACATATTTGGGACAGTAATTGTTTCATAGGAGACAAAGGGGATCTGGAACATCTCATAACCAGCAACTGGGATCCCTTGTGTTGCAGGGGCCACCACAGCCTTCTTCATTTTGTTTGCCTACCCCAGGTGAGGTGCTGAGGCAAAAATAGGACAAATTCAGCAAGTAAAACTTTCTTTTGATAAATAGTCAGTTTCACAGGAAGCGTCATCAGGTAGGGAACATTGATCAATGAAGAGCCATTCATTACTAATTTCAACATGACCTCTAAATTTCTCTACAATCATTGCTACACCAAAAAGCCCATCAAGTCTCAGCAAAAAAAAATTAAATTAAATGTGTTATATATGTATTAATACATATTAATTCAAGATTTTACCTGTTTTTGAAAAATTAAGTAAAACTTGAGCATGGTTAGCATAAATGCAGGGCAGAAAAAATAATTACCTAATATTACATGTTCCCCTTTAAAAAATGACACAATTCTTGACTAGAGAGGGTTGTATACACAGGATATAATCATTGGAGTCACAGCTTTTCTCTGACAAAATTCTCCTTACAAATGGTATTACACCTCCCTTCATGGTCCAGAAACATCAGATTGACAAAATCTGGAGAAGAGAGTGCTAAAGTAGGACTTAAACCAGTCTCATTGTATCACTTAATGATGATTTAAATAGACCATCCAGTGAGGAAACATCAATAGCAATTCTGTGATAAACAGAGCTTTAAATTGATTCAATAAAATAAACTGTCTCAATTGTTACGAGAATCTTGCTGAGAGCTGTGAACAGACTCCTCTGCCTTGTTTTTAGCATTCAGCTGAATTCTGTGTGTATTTTAATATTTGTTTGTTCTGAAAACATAGCAATCTGCCTCAGGCAGTTTAGTAACAGGCAAGCTGGCATATTCGGTTGTATAAGGGATTCTGAACAAGCAGCTGGAAAGCAACTATTTAAAAATCAGCAATCCTGTTTCAGAGAACAAAATAAGAGACTCCAAAGCATTCTCTTTATTAGGTTTTATTGCTATTTGAATTGCAATAACAGAGGAAAAAACCCAGACTTCTTTCTTTGAATGGCATTGTTGAAGAAATTCCTTTCAAAAATGACAGTAAAGCAGAAGTGAGTCTCTTCACATACAGGGAAATCAATTTCCATCATCCTCACACACACAGAAAAGTCAGGAACCATTCTACTTTTGTTTGAAATGCATTAAATGTAAGAACAGCAACCTTCACTTCTCTTTTTTGAAGGAAAAGCATTATGAAGTTACAGGGATAATTACTAAAAAAACCACACTTCTTAAGTTTCAATTAGAATTTGCCTTCTTAGCATTCATATTTGTGTCATATGTCAATAATTCATCTTAAAACTCACCCTCAGCTGTGTCTGGAATGATTCAGAAGGTGACAAAGGGCACCTGTTGTTTTTAAACCCATATGCATCTCTTCCAGTGTAAGAGCACAGATGGCTCACCTCACTCTCTGCCTCCCACTCTACTGATCCTTGGGCTCCAAATCTTTCCTCTTTCCCAATTCCCTAACCTTAACCTAGTCCATTTGCTCTTATAACAAGCAATTGTTTCTGTCAATAGGGTGGGTCAAATGCTTTCCTTTTTGACAGCAGTGACTCCTGAGGCTGTTTGTAATAAAGAGGGGGAGATGGTGTTTTCTCATTAAGACACTAAGAAAAAATCTCAGAGCACAAATATTTCTGGGGATTAATGTGTGACTGTCTCTTTCATGTGTCTGCCATCACACAGCATCTTAGTTTTTTTGGACTAGTCTCCTGTAAAAAGTTTTAACTGCTCCTGTATCTGGTTTTATTGCAACAGAAGTTGAGTTAGCTACCCTTGTAGTAAGAATTAAATATGCTTCTATTACAAACATAGGAATAAGTAAAAGGAAGTGCTAAACTAAAACATAAATTCCAAAGATTTTGATAGGTGAAAAAACAATATCATAGTTTAAGTTGACCATTTTATAGGACAATGTACATTTTTCCATTCACCAAGGCTGTTTTCCTTAAATTTCAACCTTTGAGGAAATGTGGGGTTTTTTAGTTTTTGTTAGTGATGCCTACAGTGAAACTATGAGAGTACTGGGGAAGATTCACTATTTCTTATCTGGAGGTGATTTGGATGCAGAGTTTTCATTTGGAAGGTGGAAATTAATATTTCAGTTAAAGATTTCTGAGATGTCATCAATGACTTGGGTATATCAAACAAAATACCTCCTATAGCAAGTAAAAATGATTCTGCAAATACTCCCAGATTTTACATAACTGAGTGCTCTGAGGGAACATCACCTGTCACCTGACAGTACAGGAATGAATTCACTTCAGCAAGGGAGTCTGCCTTTGTCTTTGTGACATCAAAAATTTAGGGAATGTCCATCTTAGAAGAACTGCAGAGGCATAGGAGTTAAAAGGTGCAGAATAATAATTAATTTTTCTCCATTTATCTGGGAATGGTGTATCAGGTTGTGCTTTTGCTATACAATGTCTTCAAATATGTGTCAGTGGAACTGATAAAAAGAATATCTGCTATTAAAACTGCATTGTGACATGATAGTCTGAACTGCCTTGGGGGACTGACTTGTTCTTGCACATATTCCTTGTTTATGAGAGTTTTTGTATTCTTATATAATATGGTAAGTCAGTCTGTTCTGAAAATAGAAAAGCAGCTCAAGCCCTATTCGTGTGCCTAAGCCAGCAACCATGTGTTTAAAGAACAATAAGCACTGCACCTGATTCTGATTGGATGTTCATTATGATTTTCTTCATAATGGGTTACAATTATTTGTGTCTTTAATTAAATGTTTGCTGAGGATTTTACAGTAAGAGGCTAAGCCTTGTGAGGTCGTTGGACAAAATGGCAGAAAACTGGAAAGGCAGTGAGTTCTATCTAAAATTATTAGGTTTGGCAGGAGAGAAAAGGCTTGGATGGGAAAAAGTCATGTTCTGTAACTTCTGTCATTGCTTGGATGTCATTGCTTAGATTCATTGAGAGCATTTTCTGTTTGACAGAGTAAAGTGATACAAGAAATTCCATGGGCTAAAAATAGATTAGCCTACTGATACAAAACTGTCAGCGAGAGTCATTGCAGTACTTGGCTAAAAATAATAGAAATGGGAAGAGATTAACACTGTTTTTTCCTGGCATCTTGTTTAGTTTGTTTCAAAGCTGCAGTCAGGCATTGTGTGGTAGTTTTGTGAAGTCTTTTGTGTTTGCTTGTTGGCTGAAATACAGCTTGGACTTTTTCAGATGGGTAACAGGTTCTTGAAGAATGAATGGGTTGTCTGTAATTATTAACAGAGCAGTCAGAGCAAGGGATGTGATTGTTTGCTTTGCTTTTGTTGTCATTCTCTGCCCTTACTCATTCTTTGTCTAATAATATCTTGGCTACAACAAGAACTGGACTTTAAATCCCATTTTAGTGTTCCTCTTCAATAACAGGACTAGTTACTTCCACATCTCTCTGTGTCAAACAAGGTGGTCCTACACTGGATATTTGGGTGACAGCATCCTGCTTCCCAGCTGTGAAAATAAATAAGGGGCATGAGATCTGGCACTTGTAAACTCTTTTATTTTGGGAGCTTCTGTCCAACATCTGGATAAAATTATTCAAAATCCTATTCCTCCAAATGAAATATTTTTATCTAAACAGTAATATGTGCCATGAGCGCAGATAAACTAGTGTTATTCAGATACACTGATTAACAGCAGCAACATGAAAATGAAACTATTTCCCTCCATCTGTTTGTTTGATGTGTGTGCATGGTCTTAGCTCATAAGTTATTAAGTTATGGCTATAACTTGTACCTCATACTGCATGCATTTTAATCAGGATGTGATTCCTTCTTTTGCACTTTAATAAAACAGACAAAAATATGAAAATAAGGACGAGTCAGATACCTGAGGTGTAGGTATCTAGTGTTATTTTAGGTGCTTTGGCTTATCCCAGCTGGTTTCCAGCTGCTGATAGAGAAGTACAGCTCTTCCAGCCCAGCTCTTCCATTTGTCAGACCCAGGCAGGCAGAATTCCTGGATGCCCTAGGGTATCCAACATGACGTGGTCACCACTCTTCAGGAACATGCATTCTTCCAGTGGCTCTTGCTGGCACTGCTGGCTAATAAGCAGCTGTAAGAAAGGGCTGGAGGTGAGGATTTTTCTGTTAGCAGAGCTTCCTAAGGTGATGCAAAGTTTAATCCCAAATACAGAGTATGGCTTTGGCGGCATGTCTGATCAATAACCTGAAGCAGCTCTACATATTTTCGTACATGCTATAAAGCTTACTTGGCCCAATTGAAATAAACTGAAAACTTTAAAAGGATCAAATCTCAGAAACACTTTAAATTAAAATTCCATTTTTAAATAGTCTTTTAATATCTGTTACATGCTTTCCAGACAGACTCCTGTTCTTTTACAGCTAATGATCAAGTATTCTTTCTTATTACATTGAATTCTCAGCAAGTGATTCCAATTGCAAGAACTATAAATAGGATATAATCCAGGTAAATATTTTTTAAAATATGCCTGGTTTATACCTTTTATTAGCAGTCTGAATTCTTTCTGTGGTATCAGAGTTTTGTTTGGGTTTAACAGGGCTTCACCACTGTGTCCTAAAGTGGCTCTGGGCCACGTTCTGATCCTGTCCTGGGCTGCATCCAGAGCACCGTGGGCAGCAGGTCGAGGGAGGGGATCCTGCCCCTCTGCCCTGCTCTGGTGAGAGCCCAGGTGCAAAGCTGCATNCAGTCTGAATTCTTTCTGTGGTATCAGAGTTTTGTTTGGGTTTAACAGGGCTTCACCACTGTGTCCTAAAGTGGCTCTGGGCCACGTTCTGATCCTGTCCTGGGCTGCATCCAGAGCACCGTGGGCAGCAGGTCGAGGGAGGGGATCCTGCCCCTCTGCCCTGCTCTGGTGAGAGCCCAGCTGCAGGGCTGCATCAGCTCTGGGCTCCTCAGCACATGACAAACTGTTGGATCGAGTCCAGAGGGGTGTCAAGATGATCAGAGGGATGGAACACATCTCCTGTGAGGAACAGCTGAGAGAATTGGGATTGTTCAGCCTGGAAAGGAACAGGCTCTGGGGTGACCTAATTGTGACCTTCCAGTACCTGAAGGGAGCCGTCAAGAAAGATGGAGAGAGACTCTTTACAAGAGCCTGGAGTGACAGGATGAGAATTTTAAATTGAAAGACAGTAGGTTTAGATTAGATATTAGGAGGAAATTCTTTGCTCTGAGGCATTGGAACAGGTTGCCCCGAGAAATTTAGGATGCACTATCACTGAGGGTGTTCAAGGCTAGGCTGAATGGGGCTCTGAGCAAACTGATCATAGTGGAAGGTGTCCCTGCCCATGACAGGGGGCTGGAATTAGGTGATTTTTACAATCCCTTCCAAGCTAAACAATTCTGTGATTCTATGAAAATGGGACAAGAGTCCTAGTTCCCATACACTATCTTTTACCAGGAGATTTATAAAAAAGTAATTTTGATCAGTTTGGTTGACACTCTTTTAACATGTCCTGAATATTTTCATTTTCTTTATGGATAAGTTTAAAGATAGGATGTATGTATCTGTACCTCTGGTCGATGTCTAACTCTCAGATCCATGGTATGATGGAAATAATGTGTGTTGCAAATTCACAGGTGAGTCTTGAAGTTAGAGATTTTAGTGAGAAAAGCTTGGTTAATTTGGTAAATGCACCTGCCACCTTGCCCATTTAGTAATGATTTCCTTCTGAAGATCCTGTAGCATCTTCCTAACTGCTGGTGTATGGAAACTGACTGATTCCTATTCATGCTTTGTCTTTTTAATGACAAAGTGATTGAGTTGTGGTTTACTTTGGTTTTAATTAGATTTTGTTTTTTTCTTATAATAACAAAATATTTTTGGGCAGTAATATGAGACTACTTTCTTCTTTTCCCTTTTATTGAGCCAGTAATTAAAGCTGTCATCAACAAAGTCTAGATCTTCAAAATCTATATAATATCTCTGTATTTCTAATATTAAAGTTAGTGGCAATACCAAACATGACAACATCATTATTTAATATCAATCTATATGAGCAACCATTCCTTCAAGCCTGTGTTGATCTATGCAAGCCCCACTGTAATGATGGCAATAATTTTTGTTGGGACATAATGAAAATCCAAGATGTTCTGTACTGGTTTGTGATAGAAGCTCTCCATGTGCTGGGGGAATCTATGAAGTTTGTGCTGAGTGCTAAAAACAGTATTTGATGCTCTCTTTGATGTTTATTCTGAGGGTAAAAAATCTGTCCAACACATGAGATGCAGCTTGTTCTTGCAGCTTGTTCTTGCTTGACTTCAGCTCTAAAAGAAATAAAAAGGAAGAAAGGTGCTTAAAAGGACTGGGCAGGTCGTTTGGCAGACCTCGATCACTGTTACACTAAGTCACACTCATGTGAAATTGGTATCTCAATTTCAAGTGCTGTTACACCAAAGGTTTTTCTTGGTCCCATGTCATTCCCCTGTGTTCTTCACTTTCACAAACTCCTGCTGTTTGTAGGTCTTCTAATTAACACTTTGTGATGTGACATGTTTAATGTTTAGCTCTGGGAATATAATCTCGTTGGTGGAGTGTCCTGTGATGCTTGCTGAGTTAATCTTTGAAAAGTAACACTTTTTGAGTTTTTTCTCTGTGCTATTTTCTGTTTATAAACTGACATTTCCAGATAGTGTAAACTGGCTTACTGTAACTTTATTCAACTGGTGAAGTGATTTACTATTCCTTCTTTCAGCAACCATTTCAACCTCTTTGGCAGTATTGTCCTCATACTTCCTCTTGCCTTTTATCTCTATTTGCTGGTGCCCTCTCCTTTGTGTGGGAGCCAGCTGCAGCTCTGTCATGCCTGTGATATTGCCCTGTGAAAAAGACTGTCACATATTCATGATGCCTTCTTGTGATGGCCTCGGGTGGTATAATAGCTGAAATCTGCTCTTCAGTTTAGTTTGAAATTGCTGCTCTAATGGTTTATATTTCAACTCTCTGATAGTGCTTTTTGGAGGAATGGCTTTTCCCTAGTTGTGAAATCTAAAAGCAAGTGCAGTTTTGCCAGGCTTTCCACACTCTCATTTTGAGGCTAAGTTGGTTTGTAGCACTCAGCCTCACTTTCCATGTCCCCACCATTTATTCAAAAATAGGTTATAAAATACACAGAATTTTGCAATATTAATATAATTTATTTACTTTCTTGGTTGAAGTTATTGCACTGGGAGTATAGCCACACTCTTTTGTTGTGCTCCCACGAAAGGCTGTGACACATAATGTTGTGTACAATACTGGCAGTACTTTTGTGGTCATGTTGTTTGTTTGATTGAAATTGAGATGCCTGCCGCTCGAGAGTTTGATCTACAAGCCAAGGGACAGAAAAGCCATTTCATTAAATTTTAGAGAAATTGTTTGTCTAGTACAAAATACAGAAAAGGCTTGAAGAAAGAGGAGACAATGTGGTGCTCACTGTTGCTGTATCAAGTGTTCCATAGGGTAAGGATACGTGGATTTTCTGCTGCATTGGAACCTGGCAAATGGCTACAGCCCACTGATTTGAGCTAAAGTGCTTTGGAATTTGGTTTAGAAATTGAGTAAGACTTCAGGGATGTGGAAAGGTGTTCACCTGCAACATTGTTTTCCACTTTTTCTTAAGGGGCTGTGTTACTTGGCTTATAGCTACAGTCTAGGAAGGGGAATTAAAAACTTTTTAGCTCTTTTGACTTGTCAGTCATTCTATAATACTTACTTAGGTAAAACTTTACTAGGTGTCATCATTATATACATGACTCTCAGTGTTTCACACTCAAGATTAAAAATGTGCAACCTAATATATCCTCATCATAAAAATGAGTTCCCTGTCTTGACAGATCTTCTGAAAAATAAAAGAGAGCATTTTAAAGGGGTTCATTGAAGTTCTAATATTCACTGTCAGATATGTTTTTAAGCTAAGAAAGGACATGTCTTTCATTATTCATGTAGATATACCTTAGTTCCTTAAGGTTTCTTTCTGAAGATAAAATTTGTTTAGCAATACAATATGAATCAAATATTAAAATATTTGAGGGCTCATAAAGAAGAGGGGAGATTTGTGTGCGTTAACCCTCCCTGTCTTCACAATGAAATTATTGCAAGAAAATTATACACAAGTCTTCCCAAGTTAAAACTCTCAGAAAAATAAGCAAAGAAATAATCAGCTGATCTATTTGCAGTTTCCTAGCAGTTAAATAAGTGACTAGAAAGAACAAACATGGAATTTTCAGGATAAGCCCTATTAAAGCAATCTAATTTTCATCTTTGGATTCCTTGTGTAGATTAGAAACAGCATGTCACATGCACCTTAAAGCTTTTGAGGTTGTCTCAGATGACATTCAGCTAAACAAATGAGTACAATTTGGTGAAGATTAAATTATTCCCAGGTGAATCCAGATTTTTCGGGAAAGTAATATTCTATACATCAAAGATTCCAAGAAAAACTGAAAAATACACTAAGTGGAGTTCTTCAGGAATCTCCCCTGTGCTGGTTGTTGTTCATTGTTTCATTAATAACTTGAGTGATGGAATGGAATATTTTATTGAAGTTCCTGTGGAGAAAATAATCTTAGATTTAATAATTTCATACTAGAATTAACAGATAATCTTAGAATTTTAAAGTATCTTGATCAGTTGCAGCAAAGTTTTGAAGTATTTAAAAGTACAATTCACTCATGGTGTGTAAAACCCACTGCATTGAGGTAGGAATAGTCAGAGACTGAGTTTTTACGGGATCAAATACTGAATTATTGGTATTCTGTAGCTAAGGCAGATAAACATAGAGCAGGTCTCAGAGAGAACCTGTTGTGCATTTTTAAGAAAAGGTTAGAAAAACATATATGAGAGATGGTTTGTGTCTGTTTAATGCTGCCTGCTGGCAGTGGGGTGGGTCAGGGAGCTTCCCAAATCCCCAGTCTGCTCTGGGGTCTATTATCCAATGAACCTGGTATGGTGGCAGTAGTCAGAGCTGTGAGGATCAGGTCTGATCTGATCTAATGTCACTCAGCTGCCCTGAGTGAGTGGTTCACAGGGCTGTAACTGAGCTACAAGTTAAGCCCAATTTGTGGGGCTTTCAGAAAATCTCAGTGTCTTGTCTAATTTGCCTTGAACGCAAGGTGCAAAATGCCCACTGGAGTTATCTGGCCTTGAGAAAATATAAACATTTTTGAAAGTGTCATTCTATTTTGTTTATCAAATTAATTTCATTTATGGATCCACATGGCTGAATGTATCAATACCTCATGGTTCTCCATCCATGACTGGATGTTGGTACCAGCAGGGATGACCTCCATTGTTCTGTGGGAAGCTGGTTGCTATTCTTTGTTCTGAAGGCTGTGGACAGATGAATTAATTTCCTTCAATAGTTTTCTTTCTTTAATGGCATACCCAGCTAATTCTTTTTCTTCTCACTTCAAAAGTGCATGCTTTCTGACAGGCCAAAGATTTGCTGATGGCAACACTCTTGAAACGTGGATGGTCTTGGTGGGAACAGAAAATAAGGATACATTTTCATTTCTCAGGTTGCCTTAGAGCCAGCACTCTTGTACAAAGGTTCTATTTCTGTATTGGCAGCTCACAAAACCACAGCAAAGCAGAGGAGGAAAGTTTGGGACAGGACTCCAGTGCACCCAGAATTTAAAGGTGCCTTTGTGATCCATTTTCCCTGTTGTGAAGCTCTCCCCTCAAACACAAGAGCACGGAGCTACAAAATGCACCTTTTCTGTGCTGAGCAAGTTTGGCTGCTCCGAGGGGTGACAATCCTGTCTCAGCACCGCGGGCATGGGGAGCTTTTCTCCCAGCTGCTCAGCCTTTCAGAGTGACACAGCCTACACGAACCATGGACAAAACAGATCCATCCACTCCAGCACCTCTCTAGGATCCATGGAGCAGTCTATAACCCCCACTGAACACTGGCTGTTTAAAGTGGACCCAGAGCATCACATCCACTGTCCCAGGTTCCTTTGAACCTGTCACTGCTCTGCAGTCACACAGCCAGCAGACTGGGAACGCTGTCGCAGGAATTATTTCCTCAAGCTGTGAATTAAATTTTCTACAAATCCTTTCTAAGTTGTTTGACTTTGCACAAACTTGACATCTGTCATGTATGTAGGGACAATTCAGCAAAATTGCTGGACTTTGCTTTTTAGGTGGAAAAGTCTTTCTGTATTCCCCATAACATTTCAGCCTTGCAGTCCCCTCCTGAAGCTGGAGATGTCATTCATATTGCTGTGAACCTGGAAATACCCATAATGTATGCATATGCATCCAAGTGAAAAACTGCATATTTTTTACAACTGCAGCCTTTCCTTATAAGAATTTATAAGATAAACACCTCTATACTTGGAAGCTGACCGCCCTTTCTCCCTCCTTGAAGAGGTCAGACCTTAGAACATATGTGCAGTGAAATTTCTAATATTTACAGGAGTACTTACAGATGTTTGCACTAAAACATAAGCTGTAATAATTCAATTCATACCAACAGATTATGTCAAAAGTCATGTCCTATGATGGGGAAAGGGAAGTATTGCCCAGAAGGGCTAAAGGATCCTGGATTCCCTCTTCTACAAGACAATACCTCCAGACAAACAGCACCACCTTTGCACAAGTTCCTTGGCACTCAGTGACTCATTAAGGGATACAAAAAACATTCTCACATTCCCTTTCTTCTATGCCCCGCTTGCTTCCATGGAGAATGTGTAGGTGTCTGCTGATATTTTTGTGTACTGACAGCCCATCAAAGTTCTTACTGACATGCAGTGAAACCTTTACTTCAGTGGCACTTCCCCTGGCTCTTCAGAAAGAAAAGAAAAAGTTTGATAGGAAGCAGAAAAATTGGAAGCAAAAATTAGTCAGGAATATTTTGAATTCCAAAAGTCCAGTTGAATTGCCTGCACTAAATGAAACAGTTTTGGGGGGCTTTAAAACTGAAAAAGGCTAGAGATGTTTTAATTTGAAAAGGTGAGAGAATTTTAAAATCAAAGCTCTTATTGTGTGACATAGATATTGAGCGAATCTGTGGCTTTTGAACTGATTTTATTAAAACGCTATCAGGTCTATTCAGTTTTTACATGAGTCATCCTATTTAGAGCACGTGGGCAAATTCAGGAATAAGAGCAGCAAATTCTAGTCCATGGTGGGAAGAAGAGTTGTAGCACCTGAGTTTAAAAGCCCAATCTGTTCTGATGTTCTTTTCACAGTTTTAAGGGAGAGGATCACGGGATCACTGCAGGACCCTGTGTCTGAGGAAGCCACAGGGCCATGACTGTGCCACATGATGAGGAATTGCAGGCTACACCAGCTAGCACTGGCAGCAGGCTGAAGCTTCCATTGCCCTCTTCCAAAAAAAATTGATGATCACATCAATCCCGGGACTGCATGATATGTTCCCCTCTGAGACAAAAAAAAATCCCACGATATTTTCTTCTTGCAATACTATCTTTACCCTTTCTGTGAGAAACTTGAAAAAAAAAGAAAAATAAAAAAAATGTGACTCAAGCTGCAGTGGAACTTGGAAGTAAATGTGAGTTTATGTCCCATGGTACTTTGCAAGCAGAAGTTCTGCTTTCTATTTTCAGATGGTTGATTGCTAGTTGTGTTGTAGAGTCTAGCTGTGAACTTTGGCTTTGCTTTGGCCTAGACATGTGGCATCTAGCTTGTTTCCAGCACAGAGTATGTAAAGCATTTGGCTCTATAAATCTCCAGTCTCAGAGGAGCCATCTTTCCATATCTGACATTAATGAGGCACACCTGCACAGTGCTTGACTGTCTCTGTATCATTCCATGTATCATTCCATGTATCATGGCTGGCTGATGCCAGCAATGCACCACAACTAAGACGATAAAAAAGGGAACAGTTTGCTCATTAGGAATGCAACAGTTTCAGTGTTTTGGCTTTCATTCTGCCTAACATCTGTTGAACAGCGCTAGGTTTGATCAATGTCTAAATATCTACACACACATTTATGAAAATAATCATGCAATTTAAGCTTTGTCTTCAGTATTGTGGGAGGAGAGGGGAAGATGCATAATTTCACATGTGGTAAAAAGAGATGCTGTGTCATCTTTCTGCATTTTGTTTAGATTAAAAGCTGTATTTTATCCTTGTTTAATTAACCGAGTAAAACACTAAATTGTTTGAGTGATTATGTGTCCATGTGAGAGTGAAATTCAGAAGGGTCAAAGACAAATTCAGAAAACATCGGATGAAGAAAGGAACGCAGGACTTACAGCTGGTATCTATAACATCACCTGCTTTCTGTTAGGGTGAATCTTCTACCCTAATGCCTGGCTTTAGACTTCTATTTGGGCAGAAATGCTTTTGTGCAGGATAGAGTGATTCTGCTCTAGACCTTGCAGAACTGGAGACCAGACAAACATTTCCAAATCTGGGAGAATGAAAACTGGATCAAAGATCCTCGACAGTGAAGGCAAAGCTGGATTAGAGCTTGTCAACAAAGTAAAGTTCAGGTTTGTGGAGATGTGATTCTGGCAGAGGTGGTGAAAAGCTGTTGGGTGAAAAGCAGTTGGATAGGATCAATGAAAACTGGAGCAGATAAAGAGGGTGCAAATGAGAAGAGTGCTGAAGAAAACAGGGAAGTTGAGAAGGAGAGAGAAAAGCGTTGGGAGTCAGAGAGAGGGAAAGAGATAAGTTAAGAATCTGAATGGGTAAGAAACCAGGGGTGTTTTAAGGGGTTGAGAAAGTTGAGTAATTGGTTTTTTTCCTTTTCCTGCCTTCGTGAAATTATGCAGCCTTCCCTGGCCCTTGCATCTATGCTCTTTTTTTAGCAGGTTCCAAAATCCATTTCAATCACCAAAACTCTGGTTTTCCCACACCATACTTCCTTCCCCTCCTCCTCTGCAGAGTTTTCTTGCCTGTGAGAGTGAGGGAAGGCCAGAGACCCACTGTTGCTTCTGCTAATTGAAGAAGAGGGGCAGAGGGGGAAATCATCTCTTGCTACAACCCCTCAGGGTATTGGTGATTGGTGCCCTGTAGGAAATAGCTCCCTCATACTATGGTATCCATAGCATCAACTCTGTTTTCCTACGGCTCTGATGCACATGAAATGAGGAACAGGGCTGCAGCCTTCACCTTCTTCAGCAGCGTTACCCAGGAGAGCTCTAAAAGTACTGGCACAAAGGACCATTTTTCTGGGGGAAAAAATCTTTGTCATTGGTTTTGATTCAGTCAGCAGAAGGAAAAACTTTTAAAAGTAGAGCACCATGGAATAGAGAAGCACAAATACCTGTTTGCCTTTAGAGATTGTTATTGTGTGGGATGTAGCTCCTACAGGAACAATTCCATCAAGGAGTTCATTAAAATAATTGATTTACTGAAGGGTGTTGGGGACTGTTGTTTTGTATCAATGAATTCAGTGGAATAACATCCTGTGCACTTGCAGGTTGACAAGATCATAAACTGGAAGCCTATTTGACCCTTAATACAGATAAATGTAAAGGAAGGATAACTTGGCTTTGGAATTACTATGGAATTTACATAGGGAGGAAGAATTTAGTTCTAGGAGACTAATGCTAATAACATTTGGGTTACTTTTGCTACTTGCTCTTTTACCTGCAAATTGTATAATTGCTTATCTTTAACTGTTTATGTTTGAGTAGTTTGAATACATTTATAAGAATTAGGATATGAAAAATTTTGAGGATTTTTTGGTTTATGCTGAGTCTCCTTCAAGATACACCTCTCAATGCAGATGCAGTGCTTATCTTAAATATAATACTGGGAAGGCTTAAAGAATTTTTGATTTTATTGTTGCAGAAACACATTTTAATAGATGTTTCCTTGTTTTGCATATAACAATTCAAAGTATCTTCTGACCTTATTATTAGCTGTGATTTTTCTGTTTTTATTTTCATCAATGTATCTATTAATTAAAAAAAAATCACCAAACAAAAGAAAGAACAGGAAACCTAAAACTACGATTGCTTGAGAGGCATGGGTGACTATTTATTTTACATAAAACTCCTGTAAGTATTTCTACAGGGAAATAGAAAGTGAATAACATTTCTGTAGAAAAATAGATAAGATGCTGAAGTGGAAATGTAAACATCAGTGTAGGCTGCTGCTTTTTGCTTATCAGTATGTTCTACTTAGAGGAAGAAGTAAAGAAATCCCAGGCTGTGTGAACCATCAGGGAATTGCTGTAGCACTGGATTGCTTATGAACAGTAATTTAAGCTGACACTGGAAAGCAGCATGCTCTCCTTTTATTTATGTGTAGTGGTCCTTGCCTTCCCACCTCTTTTCAACGTGATTTAAATGGTTGCTGTCCATTACAGAAAGCCTTATGCACACTTGTGCTCCAGTTGTATTTTTTTCCAAAGTCAAACAGTCTCTGTTCCTCTTTTAGTAAGTGTTTTAACTGTTGTGAAATTAGGGATAGGAACTCTTCATCTCTTTAAGATTCTTGTCTACCAGACAAGTCCCTTCCTGGAAGTTTCTGACTCCTTCTGCACTTTGGACCACTCAACTTGCACAAAATGAATAGGAAACACAAAGAACTGACTGAGTACAATAATGACATTCTCTTGACTTTTAAAACATAGTATTTTGCCCCTTAAGCTGGTTATGTGGAAGGCAGTCATCTTCAGGAAGTAATGGATTGAATAAAATGCTTTGAAACTCAGTACTTCTGTTTACTTCTGTAGCTTTCTTATATCAAAATATTTCACATCAACTTAAAGAAAAAATGAAGAAATACCTTTGAAAGGTTCTTGTTCCTTTCGTGTTACACAAAATTGTTTGTCAGCCGAGACAGTCACAATTTTCTTTTGGTGAACTAGAAGCCAGTGAAATGTTTGCCATGAAACAAATATCCCAGAGAGCACATGAATACAGCAATAAACTGGTTTCTAATCAGGCAGTAGAGCACGTGGCAGAAGCCATAACTCTACTCCAGTAAAGATTTGCAATTTTTGCTACACTCAGGAGACTGCTGCTCTGTTACAGCCTCTCTTTCCTGGTAATGTGAGCCACAGAATGCAAATCAGAAAATTAAAAGTTAGACAAAATTACATTGCAGCATATCTATAAAAACTCTGCTTTGGTCAAGGGTCTGTGAGGCAGGTCTTGTGACCTGCCAGATCTTGATGAGGGATTATTTTCAGTATTCAGCTCAAAAGGCAGAGAAAACGGCTTTGGAAACTGGACATTGCCAATGAATGTGGCTGATAAAATGAAGCTACAAACCAAGACACAGAAGTATCTACTGAATATGATTACATCTCTCTGTCAGCAAAATTCTGAGGATTATTCAGCAAAATGATGCCTAGATAATAATGCCAGATACATCTGTGGATATGCTTTTAAATTCAGTTTGTCCATTGGAACTAGAACGCTAATTTATAAAGTCTGGTCATTCTGCTTTAGGTAACATAGTGAAAACTGGTAGAGCATTCATGTATTTATTACATATTAACATTGTAATTAATCAAATGAACATTAATTTGTACTATAGCTTTTCCTATCTGTTGAACTTCAGGAGAATTAAAGTGGGTCTGCCTGTGTATCACTGAAGATGGCCTCTGGAATTTCAAACATGATAACCCTCATGGGAATAGCTGGATTTCTCTGATTTCAAGTCTCCTGTTTTAAATAAAAATCTTCCACAGTAATCTATGTGCAGCATTCTCTCAGCATGGTAAAAGTGTTAGCAATTTAATATTTGTAGAGGGTTCTGTTTAAGAACCAAAGAAGATCAGCAGCATGACTTTAATCTCCTCTCAAGCTTTCCTAAATGTGACCTTCAGAAATTCCTTCCCCTTTTTTTCACATATCATGCAACAGATTTTATTTTGCATTCATTTTCCTCCTGAAACTTAATGAGTATTATATCACTGGGATTGAAATGGGGCTTATAATCAAAATAAATTAATTTCAAATATGTTTTTAAAAAAGTTTCTCTTCAGAAATACATAATGTATAAGAGAGGAATATAAAATAGCAAGTTAAATACATTGGGGTAATTAGCAAAGTAAAATTAAATTACATTATGTTCAGATTCATATGTCAGTAAAAGGTTTTGCCAATTCAATTTCTCACTTAAACTTAACCTTGTCATCTCAGCTCATTTATTAAATTCTGTTTTTTCTGGCATCTGTTAGTTAAGAACATACACCTCAACAATAGCATATTCAGGAAAACCTTTGCTCTCATGTTGCTGGCTGCAAAAATGCTTATGCTGTATTTGGACTTTTTCTCAGGGCGGGATTTTTAACTCCCAAGACACTAAAAGAAACTCTCGTGGATGCCATTTTTCAAAATGATTGAATTTGATTGAAGAAAATGGACTGTTAAAATATCCCCATCCTTTAAGTCACATAGGAGATCATCAAGGGCTTTGACTTTTGCTCTATTACTTGGGAAGGAGATTTGGTAACATATTTCTATTGTTCAATTTATTTTGTAAACAATCCATTCATCTGCTTTTGACACAAATGATGTGGTAAGTTGTACCCTGTCTGTATCCTCATGCTCCCTCTTACTTTGAATGTTTTTTGACCTTCCAAAGTGCTTTTAAAAATGTTATCTCAGTGACCTTAGTACCAACCAAATTCTTATTTTGACTGTGAGCTACCCAGTCCTGTCATGACTGTACCATCATATGGCATTAGTAGGCAAAAATAGTTTAGTTTTTTTTTATTATTATTTCCACAGAGTAGATAAGTATATAATAAAATTTGCATTAAATTAAAAAAAAATCATAAGATATGGCAGTTCTCTGCAGGAAGGATGTTACCACTCTTTGAAATCTCTTGCAGTTGAAGGAGACTTAACTTTTGTATATGAATGCTGTTAAAATATATAAAACTTAGAAACCTCTTAGAAATAATTATATAAAAGTGTTTAGTGACAGGACGAAGGGGAATGGCTTCAAACTGTAAGAGAATAGGATTGGATTGGATATTGAGAAGAAATTCTTTCCAGAGGCTGGTGAGGCCATGGCACAGGATGCCCAGAGAAGCTGTGGATGCCATCTGACATCCCTGGAAGTGTCCAAGACCAGTTTGGATGGGGCTCTGAGCAACCTGGGATAGTGGAAGGTGTCTCTTCCTATGGCAGGGAGTTGGAATGAGAGGATCTTTAAGGTCCCTTCCAACCCAAACAATTCTATGATTCTATAATATATGCTATAATAATTTATACATTTACATACATGTATTATTATTATATATAAATTCTTCTGTATTACACAGATATGGATTGTACAGGGTCTGTGCTTTTTTTGTTTCTGTGTGCATGTATCAGTAGCTCAGTCAATTCTTCTGACCCTATTCCAAAGCAGACCAAGGGTTCTTCAGAGTAGGAAAAGGCACATGGCCCAAACAGAGGGATTTATGAAAGGTGAATGTGAGCAGATTAGGTGAAATTAGATTAGATTAAGGTGGAAAAACACCCTGTTCTGACCCTTCAGTCCTCACTCATGAATTTGTGTGGTTTGAAGAAAATAGAGATAGTTGGAAAGATTAAGAAATATTTGAATGAATAAAGGTCCTGTGATTTTACTAGAGAAATTGTAGGAATAGGCAGTTGTAATATTGGATTAGAGATTTTATTTACTCATTATTGAGGCTGAAATTTATTGAAGAAGGTAAATTTGATTGATGAATTGGGTTACCAAAACACAGCCTGTGTGTGCCTCCTAAATTCTCAGTCTGACATCAACCAAGTATCAATGAATGTATGCTGATTTACTCAAACTGAGGATATGTCCCTCTCCTTTGAGCTGCTCCCTACGTTCCTATACTTGCTAAAATTCTCTTTTTTTCCTTGTACCCCCTTCTTTTGCTCCCTGTCCAACAAAGCTCTTTTTGCTGTGAACTGCAGTGCCTACACATCTTGGTTTGCACCAAGGGAAAAAAAAAACCACTTCAGTATTTTGCTCCTCTAGGCACTGTAAATGATCTGATAGCATTTTTACTTATGCAGTGCTGCAAGGAGTAATTATTCATATTTTTCCTTCAAATGTTGCCCAGAGGGTTGTTGCTTTACACAGCTTATAAACAGAAGTAAAGCCAAAACCTCAGCAAGCAAATGGTTTCTGCTTATTTGTATGTGAAAGCTTAATGTATTCTAGTATGGAAACCTTAATTTGATACTTCAGCAGACAGAAAATTTGTTGTTAATTTGTTATTGTAAACCCAAAATAACAGCCTGATGAATATGAAGTTCCTTGGGAATGTTATTTTTGGTAACTTTTGGGAAATGGTTATTTTAAGAAGTTGATGGAAGCTGCATTTATACAGAAGTAGAATTCAGCCCTGAAATTTACAAATTGTCAAAAATTTAGAAATTATAGTGGTGTTGTTGGGTTAAAACAAATTCTACTTCCAGTGTGATCCATGTGTGTAAACTTCTGAAACATGTCTGTCTTGTTTACCTTCTCTGTAATCAAACTTCATGATACTTTAGCCATATTTAAAAGCTGCTCTTACTGGCTCTGGAAACTTTTGCTCCAGAAAATCAGTTAAAAGGGGAAAAGGCTTTTACTGCAGCTCAGACTAAGAACAGCCTATATTTTCATGATGATACTGAAACACTGTGTTTCTATTTGGCACACTTCCCTATTTACTCTTCCTGTCTTGGCTCAATAGTTGGTCATTTTTCACTCTACACAGCTTTCCTTGCTTTCACAGCAGCAGGGATGTGAAACACACATTATTTTATTGTGTAGTAAATATTGAGGTTGTTTTAGATCGCAAACAGATAAGGACTTCAGAACTGATGCTCCACCTGTTGGTGAAAATACAAACTTTAGAATGCGTTTAGAAATCAACATAAAAGAATTAGACTTCGTTTTAGAAGAGAAGTCAGATTATTTTGGACCCAACAATGGAAGGACAGAAAACTTTTTAAGGCTGTTGGCTTGAGTTTCACTTGCATAGGAGGAGTCATCCTCCCTCTCCCCACAATGTGCATATCTGGGCATCCCTGTTCTTCTCCATGGCATCCAGAAGAGCTGATTTCTCTAAAGGTGTTGTTCCATGAATCTATAAGTCTGGAATACTATTGGGATGAATTTCCTGTGCTGTGCAGGCACAACAGGATGTTCAGCTCTACACATTTGAACAGAACATCTCTATTGCCCAGAAATGCATCAAGTTTGAAAATTCAGTGAACCAGTCAAAACTGCACTGCAAGATCCCACAAGATGGAGTAGTTTTAAAGCAACCTCTGTAAATCATAGCTGGCCAGAGCATTTTCCCAATAGTTCAGTAATTGTCAACAGAATTTGTGAACTGAAAAGGAACTTTACTGTCCTTGAAATGTAAAAAACAGGGGTTTGTATTTTATTCTTCAGCTCTTTCCTGCAGTGGGTAAGGACTGCTGAGGTTGTTTTGCCAACTAAATTCATCTTTGTGAATTAGAAGCAGAACTGCTGCAAGGAAAGGAAACTTCACTACTACTCAGTTTTGTGACTCTGCCGTGTGCTAATCCATGTGCCTAACCCCCAAACACAGGAGTTATTGGGGTTTGATTTACATGTGTGTGTTGGATTTATTGGTAGATTAAGCACTACCTCCTAGAGCAGACACATTTCTAAATTCTTCTATGTCCTAGAGAATATCTTAGTTGCTTTCACGTGTTTGCTCTTGATTGAAATGTTAAGAATGCTCACCCTTGGGAAAAGAGGAGCTGTGTGGGCAGAAAACAAAGGAGCAAACTGCAAAATTACATCTTTGTTTACTCAGGAAATGATCTTCTATTGCTAGCTAGAGTAGACTTAAAGCTCTGCTTACCCAAGTAGCTCTCCTAACTGAATCAATCTCATTGATGTCTCCTATTTTTACTATAAGAAAATTAACTCAAAGGCTACTTCACATGCCTGTGGTTTTCATGTTATGATAATTAAAATCTTCCATTTGCTCTGCTCACAAACAGCAATGATTTCAGTGGAACCACTGTAAAATAAGATCTTTTGAGTAAGCATTAGCAATTACAAAAAAAAATATTTTCTGCTAGTAGTTTTCTGTCATGACACAAGACTTTTTCAAGGGTGGACCCACTTGCCTTCATTCTTATACATTTCTCTGTGTATCAGCCACACATCTGGTACGGTGAAAGTACCAGGATGACCTCCTGATGTTTTATCTGGTGACTCCTCAGATTTAAAGAGAGGTTTTCCTTCCCTGGCATGTAGCATTTTTAGAGTAAAGGATGATTCCTTTAAATTTTCTATATTCCTTTGCAAAGCTTGCCTAATTGGATGCAGTATGCTGAACTTGGCTTTGTGGTCATCAGAAAAGTCTTTCCTTGAGGCATCCTAAATAACAGCTGTGAATACAATACTGAATGCTACATTGACCTAGCAATCCAAAATGAATATTTTGAAATTAGCAAGCACTGACATATTGTTACTTTGTCTGTACCTCACCCCATCCAATTTCCAGATCATAGCATCTGTTCTAGCAGTAAAGGTGTTCATATTGATAGTGAGAGCAGATCCAAGTTCAGAAGCAGAAAGCAGTTTGTACTAAGCAAGAAATAATTTTTATTTATTTCTTTTACAAAGAAATGTGGTTCCTCACTTTTCAGAGAGGAACCATACATTTCTTCTTGTCCATTTGTGTTAGTAATGCACGTTTCAATGTCAGCTTCAGCTGACTTTGGCAAATGGGGGCAGATTAATTGGCAAAGCTGTGCTAATCAGTCATCATTAAGGTGATGATTTTCAGCTAAGGAACAGGAGAATAACAATGCTGATTATCAGTGACAACAACAAAGAATGTAAAAACCACCATGAGGATTTCAGGACACAAAATGATATGTCTCTCTGTCAGATATAATGGTTTAGAATATGCGCTAAACAGACATTTTGTATCTTTTCTTCTCTTCTCTTCTCTTCTCTTCTCTTCTCTTCTCTTCTCTTCTCTTCTTTCTTTTCTTTTCTTTTCGCAGTGTTAATTCTTACAGCCAGAGGGAGTCAAATGGACCTTTTTGTGGGTGGGGCCTGACATTGTTTTCTGCGGCTTAAAACACAGCAGTGAAAGACCTTCCCTTCAGCTAATTTTCCAGTGCGTTTCTGGAAACTCAGACCATGAAGTTTGCCTCAAGAAATTGGTTCAATGTGCCTAAGACCCTTGTTTACTTGTTCTCAATTAAGTAAGCATTAATAAGCTGTTCCATCTGCACACACATTGCCCAGAGAGGGTATTTTTGCTCTCTTTGGGTAACTTTGGCAGTAGTATATTAAGTCATTGTTTTATAGTTCAAGGGTAAAACTGTATTGGAACTGAAAGATCTGATATTTAGAAAATGTGTATTCTTAATTCCAGTTCTGCTTTTCTACTTTGCTTTACAACTAGTTTCTTAGTCTCTCTGAAGAACGAGTGTTAGTTTTGTTACTTTTGGGCACATTAGAAAGAATTCATTGGAGTGTTTATTGGACCTTTAGGAGGAGAAGTTTGAGATCCCATGGATCTGAAGTATTCTCAGGGAGCATTTCTGCTGCAGCGCTCCTGGGAGTGGATGTTGAATTAGTTGCCTTTGATGTTGGTGATATCTGTTTCTCCTTGAATTGGTTCTGCAAGTGTAGTTCTCCTTCTTGCACCAGCAGTGGTGACCTAGCAGCACGTGTTTTGCAGCTCAGCTCCTATCCTTTATCAGAATATTTTACTGTTCTGCCCACAGTGGCACCCCCTACAATGCAGATGTTGGTCCAGCCATGACTGGCAGCTTGCTGGGGCCAGGCACTAAAATACACATCTGCTTTTGATTGCTTGCAGGACGTTCTCCCTCTGAACTGGGGAAGAGTCTCTTATTTTTAGTTTTGAATTGTCCATTTGCTGCTGTAGGGGAAGTTGCCGTTCCTGAGTGAAAACCAGAGTGAGCTTGTCAAGAGCCACGCAACAGATGAGAGATGGATAAATTGAAGGACTTAATCCTTTCCTTCTCCTTGCAACAAAGGGCAAAAATCCCCTGGACACTGACTCATCCCAGTCTGTATCAGCTACAGTGCAGCTGAGATGACGATTAAAGTGGCCCAAAATGTGTGACAATGACTGAAGGTCCATGCACAACACAGCCTCATACCTGGTCCCCAGCAGGTACCACTCCAGGAGTAGGAGCTCCTAGAAGGAATTTGCCCTCTGTCTTGGCTACAGAATTATTTTTGGAAGTCTCTCTTCACTTTCCTTACTTGTTTCCTTACTTTTCCTCACTTCTGTGTCATGCCAATGTGGTGTTTATGTTATCAAACCAAGTTAGCCACAGAGAACCTTACCTAAGCTGTGGTTTGCATTTCAGTTTGTTGTGATGTCTGGAATTGGTGGAGATAAAGCATGGGCTTTATTTTCTGGACTTCATTTTACGTGGCTGACATTTGGCATCCTGGATCTGCATGCTTAATTGTCTATCTCTTAAAATTACCTTTGTTAACAGAACATTCAGCAATGTTGGGTTGATGGCTATAACATTTCTGTGTAGAATAGTCAAACCTGGCCTTTCTTTTTTTAAAATGTTTGTTTTGTTTTGTTCCTAAAATGAAGTAACAGGGATGATACAGAACCACGAGAGGGCACTGTGGCTCTTTGAGTGCTCATTAAACTTTTTCCACTGAGGACTGCAAAAGAGAATAAAATCTCCAGAAGAAAAAAGCTGGTTTATTTCTTATAGAAGAAATTTCGAACAGGTATATATTTTCTAGCTTATCAATAGTCTTATCACAATCTTGGTATTAATTATGTACAAAGATTATATGACTGATTTTGGAATGCATTAGTAAAATGTGAAAAATAGGAAGATGCACCATGGATCTTTCCTGACCATTACTTTTTGGAGTTGAAAACTAACGAATTTTCCAGTTTATGTATTTTTCCTGACACTGTCATTCTGATAATTCTACCGAGTAAAATACACATAAACAACAGTTTGGGATTGTCCATGTTGTTTTGAGTTTGGTTTCTTTTTGTTTTGTTTTGTTTTTGTTTAAAGACATCTACCAGTAAGCACACAAGATTAGTTCACTCAAAGCAGCCTGAGTTAACAGAGAAAGGCGTTCAGTATTTGCCTCCGTGTGTATTTGGCCATTATGATTTTAATGGAATAGTGTATTAGTTGAAAGATCTGAAGTGAACACACAAAATGCTCCTCCTGGGGGTTTTCTACCTCTGTGTCAACAGGAGTGGTTTTTGACTGAGCTAGTGAACTACTGCACACTGATCACAGTTTCTCCTAGTGGAAAGGTTATAATGATAATGAACCTTTTGTAGTCTTTCTCACTCAGCCAGATTCTTTAATCTGCTTTTAGACTTGGTATGGACCCTTCTGAAGAGATTCTGCTAAAAGTGCTCTCCTTCTGTGAGTCACACCTTACCAGACTCCCCAATAACAAAACTTTTGACTCTTTTTCACCATTTTGCAGTTCCAGTGCCGCTTGGTCATTTCAGTGACAGCAACCAATTGTTTGGAGCTCAGCAAACAACACAAAAATGTCCCCACTTCACGTGCCTTTGACCTCTGTCGCTTCAGAAGCAATTTTAATAAGAACCACCACAATCTCAGCCCCAGAAGTCACAGGGCTGTGGGGCATTACACGTTTGTTTGGCTGTTCCTGGCTTTCAGCACAGCACTGCCTCCATGAAAAGAAAGATGGGCTCAGTGAGAGCCCCCGGTTGTTGCACGCAGACTTAGCTACTCCTAGCGAGGCTCTGACAGGCAGAAGGCTCTCAGGCAGTTCCTGACTCAGCCCCAGACCCCATCTTTTGCAGATTATAGGCTCTCTTCCTGGCCAGTCACCAAGAAATCCTTCCCTACAAGCCTGATTCTTATTACTAGCACAGGGGGGCAGAGCCCAGAGCACTGCATTAACCCATCCCTGGCCAGAGGATGGTTTGCATATTCCATCATCTTGCTTTATTTTCTTTCAGAGATTCTGATTAGGAGTGTGTGCCTCTCTGTCTTCATATGTATCGAATGGACACAACCAAATTACAGAAAAATTTCTTTAAATTGGTTTGAAAACACAGACGATCCCAATTTTTGACAGTGGCAGAAAGTTGGAATAGCAGTTGTTGAAGAACTGGTTAAAATAAGTTGTCAGTGCCTCCAGTTCACAAAACACTGAGTAGGAACTGTGGGGTTGAGGGGGAGGTTTGTTTTCATGGCCTGTGGAGGGCTGGCAGTTTGAAGTTATTCCCTCTGCATAAATATGGCAACATTTGTAAGCTACTCCAGATCACTTGCTGGAATGTAAAGTCAGCAAAATTCTGCACTTCAGAAAATGATTGTACAGCAGGACTCCTGCAGAGGAAGTATTTTGTGTCCCAATAAGACAATGTGTTCAGCTGTTTAGTTGCTTCAATGGTGCTCCTTAAGGCATGAATTGTGGTGCATTTCCTCACTTTCTGTTTTTTCCTCATAGAAGAGTCTGTGTCTCGAGCTGCTTCTCTTTATTGTCACTGCTGAGCCATACACACCGTGGGGAAGGTTGTTATTTCATAGGATGATTCACGGTATTTACCATTTGGGAGAAATCGTGCCTCTATCTCGAATTTCCTCTCCTCCCTAGTATTCCCTGGCAGCCAGGAGTCATGGTCAAGGGTTGGATTCAAAACTCAGCTGCAAATTAAAGATCAGAGCCAACCCAGTAGCTGGTATCCAACCTGGTGTCCAAAGTGCCGAGCAAGGCACGAGGATCCAGAGCAGCTACTGTGCTGAGCACGGAGCTGGCATGGGGGAAAGACAAAGACAGGGTGAATGCTACATTTGAACTGTCATGTGGTTCAAGGAGGTTTCCTACCCACTTGAGACCTTCGCTCAGGACTGCTGCCTTTGGGGGTGAGACTTAGTACATTTCTGGTTCGTGGCACCTGGCCAGGATGTGTGGAGACTTCTGCAGTTCCTCTGTCTGCCTGTGAGGGTTCAAAATTCTCACCCACATGCTTCAGCTCTTTTCCATGTCCCAGGCCTGTTCCTGTCTTATTATTCAACAACTGTTTCGTGCAAAATACAGAGGACCATCTGGCAACAAAAGCACTCTCTTCTTTAGCTCTGCTAATTGTACCAGATGCCTTCCATGGATTCTCCAAACCACAGTAGTTTTAGTTCTCGAAATTTTGATGATACATAAAGATAGCAGAAAGTAATATAATGTGGTAAATTGCTTTTTGGAGTGATTTCATGGTATATAAAACACTTGAAGATATAAAATGTAACAGAAACACGTGTCAGACAAATGAGAACACAGGAAATCTGAGGTAATTTCCCTTTGGGATACTGAAAACGTTACGCGCTATGCGGCTGCTGTGCTCCCCAGGAGACTGCAGTGGCATTTGTGGAACCACTTCTTGGTGCTCTCTTAATTCACACACACTGCATTCTCTTTTTCGCAGTTAGACACCTTTGCTTTTTTTCTCCAACACTAGGTGATACAAGCCTGTAAAATACTTTTTTGGAGGAGTAATGTCCTGTCCAGTACTTGAAAGGCTGGAAGTGAGGGACATTCCAATTGAAATGTATTTGACTCACACTTGAGAACTCAGATATTCTGATAACTAGGTCACTTTGGCATCCGTCTTGTGAAGCTGTGACAGTTTTTGTGGCTTCTCTGCTGAGTTTCACACTCAACAACTTATATCCTGCTTATACATGCCAAACATCTGCGCCTATTACTTTCCTTTGTGTTATATTGAAAATCTCCCAGTTCCTGACATTAGAATGGGTGGCTGAGAGCCTGGTGAGGTCAATTAGTGTTCTAACTATTGGAGAAGGACTCTTGACAAAAAGTAGTGCTGGCCACTGTTAGTTCAGGTTCATAGATATTGAAAGTCTGGTATTCTGCATATTTTAAGAAGTGTAATCAACCTCAGGGTTATAGCTGAGCTACTGAAATAAGCAGCAAATGCTGGCTGCTGCTTTGAGGCTACTGAAGACTGGGTTGCTTTTCCCTGCTTCAGTTCCTGACTGATAAGGAAGACACAAAATAACCTGAGATGAAGATCACTAAGCAGCTGAACCAAATCTGTGTATTTAGAGAATTGACCAAAATCAAAATGTTTAAATGAGACTTTCAAAGGTACCTTTTCCATGCGTCCTGAAGCTCCATCCTTTCTTTCATCATGGGAGGAAAGGAGTGCTGACTTAGTCATCTGTAGTCAGAACACAATTATGCTGACAATCCTGGGAGACAAATATGGCTGAGGACCTCTGGAAAAGGGGTTGAAGCCATGTATTATTCTTAGGAAGAGAAGTATTGTTGAAGACCATCAGTGAAACATGTAGATATCTTTGTAAGACTTCCAAATTTCAGCAAATTGTTATACCCTGAATAATGGTAGATTCAGACTTTGCCAAAATGCAGCTGGGCAAATCTGTTACTTCCCATATGGAAAGCAACTGTTCAAGCAAGTTATATAATTATACATTATAACATTGCTTCTGTCCAAAACCTAGGGCTGCTGCAGACATAAGCCAAGATTTTTTTTCTTTTCTTGCTATAACTAGATTTTTTTTTTTTGTGTGTGTGTGTGTTATTCAATTAAAGCCATAAGGGAGTAAACAATTCCATTCTTTTCTCTTTCCACCCTCACCATTCCCATATCTGACAATTTCCCATTAACTACTCTGGAACATGAGTTTGGCAGTTTTGGCCTTGCTGCTCTGTGTTGGTTTTCCTGGATTGAGGCTAATGAAACAATACACATTTTCCTGCTGTAGTAAGCCTGATTTCTCCACCCTGCACTTTCAAATGTGGATTTTGAAGTTGGTATCATAAGTTAAAGAAATCAATGTAAATTAAAGAAAGTGATTTGGAAAACAAACAGCTCTTCCCCTCATTTTGCATGAAAAGGTCTAACAGTGCTCAGAACTTAGCGCTTGTCTTTTGAACCACCCACAAATATTTGCCTTACGCAGCTGAGGTCCACATTAAAAACTAATGTCCTCAAAGATGGGGAGCAAAATGCTTGTATTTAGAAGAGTATCAGCCTAATTAACTTGGAACTCTACTAGATGGGGTAACCTGAGAAGGTCCTAAGGGCTGCCAGACCTATTCACTCTCTTGCCAAGATACCTGTGCTGCTCTTTAGGCCGTGAGGTGATGGCTGAGAGACGGAAGGAGGTCTAGATTTCATGTCAACAGATGACTTTCACTTTACCACAGCAGTTTTACACCAACTGTGATCTGGTGTAATTATGATCTGGGTTAAGCCTAACCCAGCAAAAAGCTGTGCATGTTTAACCTGGATGACAGGTAGGTAATGGGATTAATCCAACTAATTGCACTGCAGCCCAAAGACTTGTGGTGGCCTGAGGGATGGAGCCGTGCAGGAGGTGACAAGGTGGCCTTCCGTGTCAGGTCCAGTTTATGATGGTTTAAAATGCTCTGCAGGCCTTCAGGTTTACTGTGTTTCTGTATGACATTATTTCCATAAGAAATAAAAGACATTGGGTACAGAGCTGAGAGGCAACAAAGTGAGCAAATGTTTAAGGCATTATAGGGGTACTGTGCTGATTTAAGGTACCAATTTTGCTGCAGGAAACTTGGAAATTGATTGTTCATCACTGGTAACAACACTGACTATTCAAGACATGGCATCCAATGCATTTGGAGCATTCTAATTTAAGAAAAAAAGTAAGACATGTATTTACTAAAAAGGAGTAAAGTAAATAGAATTGCTGTTTATACGTGAAGGAGTGAGGCTGTGCTCCTGTGAGTGAGAAGAAGGTAAATGTTGGGCTGTGGTGTGGATGTGTGAGCTATTTGGGGAGCTATATCGAGGAAATGGGAGGAGTTAGACACAGCAATTGTTTTTGGCTGGAGATAGATGTAGTTGTTTTCTCCTGACAGAGATGGCACTGGACACATTCGCTCTGAACAGTTGTGGACAGCTGGAATTCCAAAGGCAACGCTTAGAGATTTGGTGCCTGGGACTGGCCCTCATGACAGGACATTACCAAAGTGCACAGGCTGTTTGTGGTGTAAAATGTGGGAGCTCTCTGGAGCAGGGAGTGTTTTCCTCTGCTGCTCTTCTGTTTGGCTTTTCCTGAGCTTTTTTTTGACCAGCTTGGTCTGTGAGAACTCCACAGTTCCTGGCTGCAGGTACTCAGCCAGGTCAAGTCCTCACTCCAGGTTAGGATGAGAGAGGGAATCGCATTCCCCTTCTCCTCACCTCCTATCTGGCTTCCCAGACTGAGCCTGGGCTCTCTCTGAGAGGCTGGGGGAGGCATGGGGGCCTGGGGACATGGAGAATGCTGCAGGACATGTGGAACAGGGACAAGCTCAGCAGCCCTGCACCTCTCTGGGGTGCCCCAGTGCTACCAAGCCCACAGCTGTAGAAAACACCAGTGAAGCACCATACAGCATAGTTTTCCCTTCTTCACCCTGAAAAACCCCCATGGGGAAGCCTGAGGAAGAAGTAGTGAAAGGTTTATTTACCTTCAGAAATAGAGAAATGAGTGTGTTTAGGATTTTTGTGAAAAATCCTGTCTTCTCAAATAAGCCCTAGGTTTCAGTAATATTGCTGAGTTTTTGTGAGGCACAGTTTCCCTCAATTTAAACCACTGTTTTTCATAGGAAATTTAATTAAAAAACGTGTATGTCTTACTAAATGGAAGCTTGTACTAGAAAAACAGTGGAGGTTTTCTGAAACCAGTACTTGTCTGGTTCAGGCATTAGCAAAGGAATTGCTGTTAAAAGAGTTCTCATCTTATGAGAGTAAAATAGAACCAGGATCTAAAATCTTAAGATTTGTTTTAGAACCCCATGATTATTTTCTAAGTCGAATCTTAATGAAAAAATGGCATCTCAGACTTATAACAATCTCTGAAAATTATTTCTCTTTAAGAATATTTCAGGTTTTATTCTCACTTTTTGTTTGTTATACTGCTACAAACTGATGCCTGGTGTTGTAGATGAATCCTAATCTAGTGGGCACTTCCTGGGATGCTTCCCACCTTGGCTTTAGTGCTGGACATCAGCTTATGGATATTATGTGGCCTTTGAACTTTTATTAGAAGTTAGATGATTAAAATAGCCTCTGTATATTTGCATTTATATTTTCCCCTCAGACAGCAAAATAATTTTTTAGTTTTAGGAGTAAAATATATGTTCTTTTAAAGAAAATTCCATTGTATTTGAAATAAAATATATAAAAGTAGCTGATTTCCCAGCTGCTTAATAGTTCTGAGTGTCAGTTATAAAAAATAATTTTTCCAGTAGCCAGGTCCACGAACAGTTTCTTTTCAAGCCTTTGAGTTATTCTCTGAGCATTAATCACTTTTGAGAAAAATAAAACCTCTTTTTAATTGTTGGAACTACATTTATTTAAATTTTATTCACTTAAGGCTCCCATGGTTCTCACCCCTACTCATACTTATTTTTCTTTAAAGCAAGTTTTGACACTTTAAATGGGCCACTGTTTAATAAATTAGGATTTTTATTAAATGACTTAACAGAAGTTAAATTTTCATAATTTTTAAACCTGCTGTTGAAAAAGAGAGGTGCTAGTGGAAAACTAAGCTGGTTTAACACAGACCATCATGCTAGTCTGGATGGGACACTGACCAAACTGTCTCGCTGCCATCACAACCTACTTAAGGCTCTTACTCCTGAAGGAATGCCCTGGAATTCCCTCTCATCCCTCAGCTCCTGTGAAAGGTGCCCATTCCTGAAACTCTGCTTAGTGAAACCTCAGTAGATGTTCTGACACTTCTAATTCCCAGATTCCTCTGTCAGTGTTGTCATGGTGGGAGCGTAAGAGCTCACCAAACCGGTGAGTTTGACAAGGACACTCTTCCCATTCTCCTGCAAACTGCTGGATCTCTCAACAAGTACTTAAAAAATGTCCTGACCATTATTTCCTTCTTTTCTTCTCCCCAGATTTTGCTGAAAACTTCTGTTTGATAGAGGCCACAATACTGCCCAGTGCTGCATCTTCCTGACCGTCTTGTCTCTGTAAGTTCCTGGTACACATTCCTTCAGATTTTTTCAAGTTTGAAGTTAGATAAGTTTATAGTTCTAAATCATTCTGTTTCTTACCTCAATCTGATACGATAACTCATTTTTCTGTTGAAAACCTCAGGGCATGGAGGAATTGTATATGTAAAGAGAAATGCATATTTTTGTATTTGAATTGTATTGTCAGGAAGCCAGTGTAGAGCAGAAGTGACAGCACTGCCTTATGAAAATGAAATATTATGTGGAATCCCTCTATGCAGCAGTGAAACATGAACAAGGGGAGAGGCTTGAGAGCCAGGAAACAGAGAGCCCTGAAGAAGGAACCTTACAGAAAGAGGAGTTTGGGCACTCAAAAGGAGTGGGGTATGATAATCTCCCATTTCCATGGATATCTGTGTCACAAATAGTTGGGTTTAAGTAACTGTTTCTCAGTTGCCCTGACATTATGCATCCTCTCCAACTATTGCTTCATATAGGTTTTGTTATTAGCAGGACAGAAATGGTATAACTATTGTATAACTGTAACATCATCAGAAATCTGTGTTGCTCAACATAGATTCATTCTGAGCATCCCAGACTGCAGTGTGTGATGAGAGATCTGAGCTGTCTGCGGAATCCAAACCATGGGAAAAAAATAGGGACACTAAAACTCCTAAAAACATGGACAGCTTTTCAAAATCATAGTTTGGGTCTGATTTTTTTCACCTAACTGTTTTCCTTGTGGTTTAAGTTATTTTTTTGACATTCTACTCCATGTGTGCATTTCTCCCCTTCCCTATTGTGCTCTTGCAGCTGTAGAACTGACACTGGTTATTATGCAATTTATCCCTTCTTTCACACTTAACCAAAAGAAAAAAACCAAAAAACTTAGGAGAGTTCCAGAGTAATTTCATTTGCTAAGTAGCAAAAATAATTTTATTTGTTAAAGGCTTTCTGATTTCTGAAGTTCTAAGTCTTTTTTATTACCAAGTTTTCAAGGTGTGAAAAGCTAGTTTAAAAATCCTAAAAGATTTTGATGTAAACTCTCAGTTCCAGAAGCAAGGGCTATGTGCAAAACACTAAATTTTGATTGCAGGAATATTTGTACAGTATTTGGTAGCTAAAGTCTGAGCACTCCAATGCTTTTGTCTCTCAAAAAATACAGGGAATTTGAGCTTTGGGGTTTTTTAGCTACTGATCAACTTGAAGTCTGGTAAGGAAAGAGAAGGAGGGAATTTGAGGCACTGTGCAAAGAGTACCAAGACATTATAAAGTTAAATCTACCTAATTTTTTGGATGAAAAATTCTGTTTTTCAAAGGAAAATAATTATAGGTTTTACAGGTAAGGGCATCAAGTTTTTTAGGACTTTGTTTACTTGTTTCCAAACAAGAAATAAAATGTGAAATTAAAACTCTGAAATGTTTTAGAAAACAGACAATGACAAAACATCTATGTTCTTTTGTGTTTTTTTTTCCTCCCCTCTCCCATTATATCACAGTTTTCTGTCTTGGTAAAGGTTCCTTCTGTATCCCTGTTTTTTTTCTTTGGCAGTTTATCTTCATGCTATGAGAGCAGCTGTCAAACATGGTTTGGAATGCCAAGATAAAGTGTCTTCTTGCCCCTTATTGATTAATTCACCACCACAACAGAAAACAGCCAATGTGCACATCATTTAATTATTTACTTCTAATATTGATGAAATATAAATCAAAAGCTAGAGACAATGCCAAGGAGGAGAATATTTGTGAAACAAAGCCAGGAAATTTAGAAGAGAGACACTAGCATTGCTGGTTTTAAATTTTATCCTAAAATACTCAACTGGATAAAAATTGCCAGTAATATAGTGACAGACTTTATAAATGTGCTGTTACTGAACCCTTGGGTAGCATTACTTCATTTGATTAATGGCTAAAAACACCACATTAGATTAATAGTTAAATTGCTATTATGTATCATTAATTCCCACAATCAAAATACTTCACAGATTAATTAATTCCCAAAATGACCTTGTAAAAGAGATAGCAGTATGCTGTCCATCAAGAAAATGACTGGCTTTAGAGAGTAGAAAAAGTTCCTCTAAGGGATTTTTTTAGAGCAGAAGATTCTGGAGCGCACCAAAGACTGTGGGTGTTGAACTCATGCACACAAGTTACCACAGACCTTCTCTGGTGTGGTGGCAGCATTATCTGAGTTTTGAAATGAAGAACTGATTTTGAATTAATCCATGCAGAGTATTTGTTTTGCCTGGTGCCTGCTCATCATATGAACATCTGCCATATGGTTGTGGGATAACTGTGGGATAATGCTGTGTGAATATTTGATTCTTTTCCTCCAAATATTTTGCAACAAGCCATAGAGAATCTATTCATTGCTGGCTTAGTGACAGGAGGTCCTGTTCAGAAGTGCAGGAAATATCAGAAATAGAAGAGGCACATGGCATGCTTGGTGAAATGCTCATACACAGCAATGGTAAGAAACTCAACTGATTTGCCTGCAACTGGCGATAGGGCAGTTTTGCACCTAAATCAGTCAAACAGATGCATGACAGAGCTGTTTCTTTAATCAGTTTAAAGTTTATTTTATGCAGAGCAACCTGTGACAGGCCTTTGGAATGACTCCAAGTATGTCTGTGAGCTCAGTTTGTGTTTCTGATGCAACCATATCAAAAGTATCTGTAAATTAGATGATCAGGAGCTGCACCAAGGGCAGCCCATCCAACCTGTGCAGACATGGGAACACTGACCCCTTGTTCTGCAGCCCAGGGCTGTGAATATGGGGGTTACAGGGCTTCAGAATCTGAGACCACCATTTTCCAGGCATCTGATAAATTGCAGGGAATTGCAGCACACAATGAGTTACTATGGTTTAGTGAATACATGCTGTAAGAAATCTGGGCACTTCTCCATTTCAGATCTATTTGGCTAAGAGCCTCTGGATGGAGCACAACCTCTCTCTTCCCCTTGCTTCAAAATCAACCCAGGTCAATGCTTTCTTTGTGGAGGTTAAATTGCATGGTTTAGTTACCTCTCCTGAACTGAAGGAGGTTCTAGGTACAAACAAAAGGAAAAGCTATAAAACACAATAAAAAGAAAATATTATTTTTCCTAAAAACATTTTTAATATGTAAACAATTCAGAAGCTGTTGTGAATAGTGGCTGCAAGTCTGACAGTTAACCTCTAAGGTCACAGACTCTTCCCAGGTTTCCTGCTAAAACATGGATGGGTTAGAAAGGAGTTCTTTGAGTTCTTAGCATATAATGGTCTATTGCTTCAAATTTCTATATTTGGTGGGATGCTCTGGGGCTGAAAGCAAGTCTCACACTTGGTGGTTTGGCTGTGCTGAAGTGGGGGATTTGGTGATTTTTAAGGACTCCACAATAAGGCCTCTCTTCAGTCTTACTGAACTGCTGTGTGTTTGAAGGACTTTTGAAATCTGTCATTTTGAGTATGCAATGTTTTCTTCATGTGGACAATGACACCTTAGACAGTCTTTCCTTCTTCTGTGAATTCCCAGGACTTTGCCCTTTAGGAGAAATGGTTGTGATTCATGATCTCATCTAAGCAGCACGTGTGCTGGGAAGGAAGAGAGAGGGGGAAGTGGAATAACTCTGCTCCATAGGTTATGGTTTGTAGCAGCCTGTTTCCAGAGACTGGTGGTAGTCTTAACCCTTCAGCTGAGTATGAGATAGATTTTCAGTCCTTCTTCACATGTTTCTGCCTTGCCAGTTCCGGTTTTATCTATCTCCAGGGGTGGTGGCTCAGCTGCTTCCTTGGAAAGCCTGTTCCAGTACTTGATAACCCACTGATATAGACAAGAATTTAGGTGTCAAAAAAGAGGGATTAAATGTGAAAACAGATAAACCCCCTCCCTTTTCCAAGCCTTTTAATCACTGCTTCTTACCAGTCAAATATTTTTTTCTGTGTTATCCACCTTTTCAAACATCTGCATGACTGTTTGGGAACTTAATTTTTAGGAGAGTGACCATTACAGTGGTCTTAGGGACAACTGAACAGTCAGTGGAATCAAACAGAACTCATCCTACCCTCATAAAAGTCTTACCCTCATCAAAGTCTCCCCCCACCACCCCCAGAGGAACCTGAGGGAAGACTACAGCCATTCTGCTAAGCTTCTGTCATCTGGGCTTCCACCCCAGTGAAGGAATTAATTGTCCACTGGGGACATCCATCTCATTTCTACAGAAGGAAATCGCTGGAACACAGCCCAGAATTTGGGCCAGTGTATCTATTTAGACATAAACATTTATATAGAGATGAAAAGGCAAAACTCATGCCTCCTGTCAGACCACTGAAGCCTATGGAAATACAAAGGGATTCAACTGATCTAAGGTTGCACTGGGGAGAGGAAAAGCTACCAAAATTGAAGATGAAAGTAAAAAGCCTCTCTGGACTTCCTTTCGAGATGTTTCCTTTGCTCTTTCAAGACTCCTTAAATCATTCTCTTTTGTGGCTAGATCAATCAGAAATAACTGTGCTTCCCATTTTTGTTCCAAACAAAGTATTTGAAGGAGCTCTCTTAGCCATATTGTCTGGTGAACGGGTTATTTTGGTGATGAAAATACTGAATTTTCCAGGTAAGAAATTTAAGAAACTGCTAAGAAATCATCAGCAACTAAATGAGCTCCAGTTGTACTACTCTGCTGCTGATAAATTTGGAGATAGTATCATAGTTCATAGTGGGAATGGATGGATCTCATTTGTCAGTCAGTGGGGCAGCACTGCGAACGACTTTTTGCAGGTGAAAACAGTATAGGAGAGAAAACCCTACGTTAGGCTTTTCACATAACAGCTCTGTCTTGTATGATTGATTAGAAAAATACAACTGGTCTGCTTCTCCCTCTAGTCAAAAGCCTCAGAACTGGCTAGGGTTTGCCAAAATCTGAAGATTAGAGAAGATCTTCTAAAGGCAAAAATGGTGGACAAGGCCTGGAGCCTGTTACTTCTTTGAATGCTAGGTGAAAGCCAATTGTCATAATTAGATTGGGAGGCTGTATATTATAATAAATAAAATATAGTATATTATACTTTATTTAATGGCAGTCAATTGCAAATGCTATTTTGGTGCGTTCTGAAGTCCCTGTGGACTGGCATGGATCAGAGAAAGCAGAGTTATAGCTTTTGTGTCCATGGCTCATAGTTTGGAATTCCTGTTTGATGTACAACTTTGGCTTCTCCTAAGTACAGAAAATTTTGGATAAGTTTGAAGAATGCTGGAAATTTGATAGTCTTTTTCATGCTTAGATACAGGGATAAACTTGGAAGAATTCATGAAGAAAATGGAATGTAATACCTTAGAAGGAGCAGGTTAAACATATGTTCCTTGGTTCATACCATGGCCTGACTGTGGTGTATATAACCTTTTAAAATCAGAGGTGATATTGCAAGATCATAAATCCTGTTCTTGAGTATCTTCTGCATAACTCCAATTGACGTCAGTGAAAGACAGAATCTGAGCCACTCCAGCCGACACGTGAGAAGGAAAAATGAATAATGAAATGAAAATAACGTCTCCTCCAGTTGGCTGTAGAGCTCTCCGTAAAACATGTGTCTCTTGAAGTGATTTGTATGAGCTATTTTGGTGTTTTGTGGATTACAAAACCACTAAAGGAGACCAAAATAGTTAGAGGTGGTGACTCTGAGTTCACCTGCCCAAGCTGACATGTGGATTTGTTTCTCAGCCGTGGAAGAATCTGCAGAGATCTATATATTGGAGGAAATCACTGCAGAAGTTCCTGTTGGACAACTCTCAATCGAACCAGTCTAAACCAGGGATTCCCTCCAACTCTTGAGGGCTGGGTAACAAGCCAGTCTCCTCAGCTCAGTCCTTCTCAAGTTTGATCTCCCAAGCTGAGTATCAGGTTGTACCTGTGAGCCAGGTTCTGTCTGTGCTCCAGTGAAACTGCAGTCCAAGCTCCACTGCTTTCTGCTGGCACAACAAATGTCTGTTGTGAACAAGGGATAGTTTTATACCTAAGCCACTGTATATGCAGCTCACACTTGAGCCCGAGAAAAACTGGTTTTAATGCTTTATTATGCACACATATGCTGGTGTCAAGCATTGAAAAAATTTTGTGAATTTGGGTAATTAATAGTCTGCTGCAAAAAAGGATTAAAATACTTCTGAATCTTTGCCATTTGGATTTTCATTCGCATTTTGAATCATTCAGCTGGTTTCCGGCAAAAATTAGAAGTTTAGGAGTATGCAGTTGCAAAAGGTGTCTTGGGCAAACATTCTCATCTTAAAATTTTGTGCCTTATCTATCTAAATACACAAAATCTTTTCAGAATCATTTACTGGGACATGGAAGTGCCAAATAGAAAAAACTCCACATTTTTCTGTAACTTTCTGTATCTCATAATCTCTCAAATAATTTCTTCAGCTATCCAGCTCTTGAAGTCAAGTCTTAGGTATCTGGTGTCCATCTTCTGCCTACCAGCAGATCAATCCAATAAATGTGAAGTATTTGAGGCCGAGAGGAATCGAAAGTGTGCAATTCAATAGTGCAAACCAGTGCTGTGCAAGCTCGTTGTGCTCAATTTTCTTGTCAGAAACCCTGTAAATTATAATAATTAAACTATAAAACCAGCGTGACAGCTTTGATCCAGTTGCCTAGACAAAACCCAAAGCAAAACCTGAACTGAGGGACGTCTCAGCTTCTGGGAAAGGAGGTGATCTTCCACAGTTGTTCCCTGAATAGAACAGACACTTAGCTATAGATTTGAAAAGATTTGAAGCTTGAGGGGTATCGGCTGCTTTACGTTTCCGACTCTTGAGACAATTTCATGCTTCTCTGCCTGCAAGATTCTGGATGCACATCTGAGCACTGTGTCTGGAACTTCTGAGGCTCTTTATAACCCTGAGAACCCAGAGAATAAAGGAAACAACATATATTTCTTGAATGAAGTGGCTAAACAGCACTTGTGAGTCATGGTATGAAAGGAAATAATTTGAATTAGGTGAGATGTGCATGGTAGCGTAACGGAAAGAGAGTCTCCTCATTTTCATCAGCTAATAATCAAAACATTTTGACACAACTTCCAAAGGAAGCCAAAAATATGGAAACAATTATTTACAGAAGAATGAAGCAAAATGATGTACATGCTTGTATTTTGCACCTTAAGGTAAATTGTACTTTTTTGTTTCCAGATGGATATCCCAGGCAAATATATTGACCCAGAAAAAAGTAAGCAAGACCTCTGAGTGATGTAAACAACCTCATATGTAGAAATATATATATTTTTTTACCTACATACTTAAGTTACCATGTCAATTCCAGTGCTTAACAATTGTATTGTGCAATAGAAGAGCAGAAGAAATGTTCTTGTCACTTACACAAAGACGCTTTTTTAAAAGTCAAAAAGTGCATGACTTCTTTGATGTTTCATTTTGACCTTGTTCTTTCTGCTAGGGTTTCAATGTCAATGGCAACATTGTGCAAATAACGGATTTTAAATATGAATTAGTTTTTTATTCAAAGAAGTGTCACCTGCCAAGTCTGAGGTTTAAAAAATCCCAGACATAATTTTTTATCTGGGTGAAAAGAAAGCATCCTAAACTATATTGTGATCTAGTAACTTTGAAGATTTCAGAATCCTATTTTGTCATACTTGGCAAAGATCTCTCCGCACTCCGACCAAACAAAGGGAACTGCCCTGAAAAAACTTTTTCGAAAATTATGAATTAGAATCGGATTTTTATGAATACATATAGTCACATGAATGATGTATTATTGCTTTTTTCTCATTCATAATTTTCCTAATTTTTGCTTGTTCATGATTCACTTGTTTGCAAAAACATTTGCTAAATGAATATGGTCTTTGAATGGAGGTGGACAGACAGATTATGTGTTACTGCTGATTCGAAATGACACACTGCAGACAAAATACCATCAGTGCAAAGATACATTTCATATTCCTCCAAGGAACTGAACACAGCCCTCAAAGTTAAAGTTCAGCTGCTTTTATTTCCAGTCGATAAAGCATTCTTACTGATTGCTGAGTCTGGACTTTTTCTCTTCCTACATTGCAGACCTTATTAGAAATACTTTTGTATATGTTAGATATCTACAATAAAAGGCAAACATCAAGGCACAGCAACAGCCTTGTATTAATATTTTAAATTGTGGGAACGCACAGGGTGTTGAAATGAAGATCAAGGAATCTCTTCTTCTTGCAGAGTATCAGATCTAATTTCCTTATGAAGTTACCTGAATCGGCAAACAGGACACCAAAGTCCTTTATCCACAGAGCAGAAATGACGTGGCAGTCAAAATACTAGAGTGGAAGTAGAAAGCAGACAGAGTCTAACAGGAGATCATATGGACACACATAAGAATGCAATCAGAAATTATAAAGGATAATAAAATACAGAGAGAAGGTACACAATGGGTAACAAGAAGGCATTCTGCAAACACATTAAGAGGAGGACCCAGGACAGGGCTGGTCCACTGCTCAAAGAGGAAGAAAAGCTAAAAATAGATGCCATCAAGATGGTTGAAGAATTAGTGAAGTTTTGCTTCAGTGTTCACTAAGAGGATAAAAAAGCTAGCATGGTATCCACAGCAAAGGGAGATGTTTTCAGATTAGAGAAGGAGGGAAGAAAGAAAACAAGGAGAAGATGGCTGGCAATGAAATTAGATTGATTTTCAAATCATCTGTAAGTGCCAGACTTCCTCTGTGAGCACTCAGGTAGCTCGATGAGAGATGTCTGCATCAACAGTGGCTGGCTCTGAGACCTTGCAGAAGGGTGAGTGGGATCCAGAAGACTTCTAGAGGACCATGACAGTTCATAAACTCGCAAGTTGCTGCTGAATTCTCTGCTTTATTCCCAGCTGGAAAGGGCATTCTGACATCTCTCAGGGCTCCTTTTTTGAAAGCTTTCCCCTTCTTTTGCAAATAAAGTGGGTTTTGATTTCCAGCCAGCCCTTCTCAACTGCCTCTGGAATAGCCCAGTTGAGCTTGATGGGAGTCAACTGCACCTCATTATCTCTGCTCAGAAAAATTCACAAAATTCGAGGCCATTGTTTGTCTTGGCAGAGGGTGTTTTTTATAAGAGCAGGGGCATGACAGCACCAGTCCTGAGGACACCAACACTCATATACAGCCAGTCATATTTCACAAGGTGCCAAAGAAAATAATTATAATTTACTTGAAATTATTGGTAAAGAGCAGGCAGATTTTCTTCCCAATATTTCTGTCAATTGGCTGTTTCCCTGCAATACACACTACATTTGTCTGTGAAAACAATATGTAGGATAAAAAACATAATAATGATTTACTTTGCTTTGTTTGCACAAAGCAGGATCCCACTTAATGTATTCCTCCTGATACTTCAGGAATGCCCTGTGCATATATTAATTAATAGAGTGGAGTATTTTTTTGCAGTTTGTCACTTCTTCAGTGTATCCTGATAACTCAGAGTTACAGTAACTGTATAAGATGTGTTTCTTAATACCCTTCTGACTTTTGGTTTCCTTGAAGCTGCTGTTCACCTGCTTATGATGAAGTCGAGCTGTATTTCTTCTCCTTTCCTGGGGTGCATTAGGAAGGGCACTGTCAACAGGCAGAGCGAGGTGATCCTGCCCCTCTGCTCAGTCCTGGTGAGGCCACATCTGGAATGCTCAGTGCAGTTCTGGGCTCTCCAGTACAAAGGAAACAGGGAGCTGCTGGAGCAGGTCCAGTGGAGAGCAAAGAAGATGATGAAGGGACTGGAGCATCTCTCTCAGGAGGAAAGGATAAGGGAGCTGGGGCTGTTCAGCCTTGAGATGAGAGAGAACCTCACCAATGTCTGTCAGTATGTGAAGGGAGGTGCCAAGGGGATGGACCAGGTTCTGCTCAGTGGTGCAGGGCAATAGGACAAGAGGCAAGGGTCAGAAGCTGATGCAGAGGAAGTTCCACCTGAACACAAGGAAGAACTTCTTCCCTATGCAAGTGACTGAGTTCTGACCCAGATTGTCCAGAGAGGATGTGGAGTCTCCCTCACTGGAGATATCCCAGGACTGTCTGGACACAATCCTGTGCCCTGTGCTCCAGGAGGACCCTGCTTGAGCAGGGATGTTGGATCAGATGACCCACTGTGGTCCCCTCCAACGTGACCCGTTCTGTGATTCTGTGAAAAAGTGATGGCATTTTTGATACAACACGTAATTAATACATTTTATCAGTGCATAAAATGACCAGTATGGTTAACAAGTATCTGCAGCTATGCTAAATAACTTGGAGCGTGTGCATGAACTGTAAAACTCATCACTGCATATCTACAAAATTATTAATTCAGAAAGGGATGATTTGTAATCAATAGTGGTATCACATGGGGGAAAAATGTGCTTTGGGGCACAAGGCAGGCGCTGGCTGGCGGCTGTCTTTTCTAGGAATGGCTTGGATGTGGTTTGATTTAATTTCTGGTAAGAGGTTTCAGGGATAAAACTGCATTTGGGATAAAACTAAGCCCTGCTCTCACTCATGAAAGCTGTTTCTGCAGCATGTCTGTGCCAGAGCATGGCTTGGAAAAGAGGATATCCCTAATGAGCTCTACACAGTAGTGCAGAAGGATGGAAGAAGCTTTGTCCTATAGAGACCAGAATTTAGAAAGATTGAAATAGACCCTTTCATTTTATCATGATCCTTCAGTATGAGGAATGTTCTGCTTTGCACTTCGTGCATCTGTTTAAAATGTTCTTTGGACCCTGATGTATGAGGGCATGTTTCAATCCAGACTAACATCAACACAATTCTTAAATGAAAAATTCTACAGGCAATAGTTGCATGGATGGTCAAACCACACACAGTTTTCCTGTTGTTTTTGTCCTTTCCTTCCTGACATTTTAAAGAATTATTTTCCTAACTATGTATTTGGAGTTACCTGCTTGTGCAAGTTTTTCTTCCCTGCTTGTTCTGGATGATGACAGTCCATTAAACTCTCCTTCTATTACCTTCCATATGGAGATGGTTGACTGGTGAGCAACTGCTACAGCTGAAGTGGGGAAGAGGTGGTGGAATTAGCATAGCCTTAATATTTTAAGGAGGAAAAAAGAAGACAGTGCCATTACAACAGCATTTCCTGTCTGTTTTTACTGGCTTTTTAACACACACTCATTAAAAGGCTGATGTGTAGAATTGATTTTAGTATTTTTTACTTTGATCCTTAATAGTTCAAACTAAAAATATAGAAATTGCTGTTAGCTGCATATAATTAATAACATTTCTGCATCCTGTAAAAAAAAAAAAAGAAACCCAAACAAACCCTCAAACCTAGTTTAGAATGAATAAAATAGAAACATTTAGAATTCCTATTTATCACATTTCGGTGATAATTTGCTTATAATTCCTTGAATAGATTATCTATTTTACTTTTTGATTATGTTGACTCTCGAGCTCAGAACAAATTAGCTCTGAGGTAGTACTACCTGATTTAGCCTCTCTAAAGCAGAGTTAATATGTCTTTTTCTCACATGCCTTCTTTGAGGATATGTGCAGAATGAAAGCCTCAGTTCATGTGTCCTTTTCCAATGTATTTAGTTTGCTATAGAACCATGTTCTGTCTGTGGTGAGCAGCTCTGGAGCAGGAGTTCTAAATGTCTGTGGGTTTGCTCTAATGGAACATTCCAATACTTAACAAATGGATTTTAGTAGCTTGCTTTTGATACCGACTGTATTATGCCTCTGAGCATTTTGAATATATGTATCCTGTGAGTCTTTATTGCTGTAAGCCTTGTGGAAACCAGGATGCTTTTAATATCTTCATTAATGACGTAAATGGGAGGGACTGAGTGCATCCTGAGCAATTAGATCTGGTGGAAGGTGTTGAAAAGACAGCAGAGAGGGTTGAAAAGGGGTGCCCTTTAAGGTCCTGGTCAACCCGAGCCACTCCATGATTCTATGATTATTTGAGTCAGGTATTTGCGAGATACTATTTCTCATAATTCAGTGAGGTGAGCCTGTGTGTGGGGAGGGATAGGTGAAAAAACTCAGTGAAGTTAAATAAAGCACGTGTTTATCTAGGACATAATAAATGACCACTAAAGTTGCTTCAGGTTTTATTGGCCACCATGTACCTAAACTGCACTCCAGTAACTGAACCTGGCTTGTTCGATGGCTTCTCCTATTGTGATGGTTAAAGATCTTTAAAATGATCCATTTCTTCTTGTCGCTTGATTTACAGGTTGTTTTTGGCTCCAGAATGAGTCCCGTGTGTTTTGCAACGTGAGCCTGAGAGCTGGTTGAAAGCCCATGTAAATTTGGTTCCAGGCTGCTCACCTTTGACAAGGAGAGGCCACCGAGTGCAGTAAACAGTGCTGAAATGTGGCTGCATGTGACAGCAGTCACTGTACTGTAGTTCTAAGTTATGAGTCTCAGTGACAAACAGTGTGGCCTGCACTGCGTGGGCCTCATCTTTGTTCCCCAGGATGGCTCTTTAAACTTACCACGTCACTGTTCATAAATAACACACACATTCTCAATCCAAGCAGAGGCAAATGCATCATGTGTGGCATATGTTATATCACACATTGCTCTTTTACTGCTGCTGTTAATGTAGCCCAATAAGTATTTATAAGGCAGTCTAATAATGGGAAACATTTTTCATTAGTGTAAATGCTTGCTTTTTAAACAGTTGGTGTTCCAGTCTTTAATCTTTTAGCCTCCCCTTTTCTGGTGGTTAGGAGGCTCTAGCCACCTAAATGGAATTGTGTCTGTTTATTTTAGGATAAGTTTATGCTATACTGGTAGGTGTTTTTCTTGTCATTAGAACATGAGTACTTAGGGTTTTATTGGATGTATATAATACAAGTACTGATATTAGTAGTAGTAGCTTTTAATTATGAGCGTTAATTATTTAATTAACAATTCTTGTACTACTGATATATAAGAAGTACTTTAGGTGACTGTTCAGTGCAAATTAAGAAGAAAATTAAGAGGAAAATTAAAGTAAGAAGAAAATGAAGAATGACAACAATAGCCTCCCTTTGTTGTAAGGTTTGTGACATAATTCTTCAGGAAAGAGTGAAAGGGTGTCACAGCAGCCTGGGTTCCCTCATTTAACTGAGCAATTCAGTGCCAGTGACAAGATTCAGAGAGTAACATGAAGATCCCTGGAGATTACTGGAGGACAGGTGATGGCTTATCACCTGTTGTACAATTTCTCTATAAAAGAATTTTATTTGCTTTTTACAGACAAGCTCAAAACTTTGTTCTTCTTGATTCCTCTTCTTCCTAGGAAATGTATAATGGTTTTGATTTGTATTCATCCAGTGGAAAAAGTAATCACAAAAACAGAGCAATAGAGGGGGTTGAATGTCAGTGAGTGACAGAATTTGTAATTTCCTCATCTATGTGAAATCTGAGGAGGCAAAAATCCATCTTGTTCCTGTTTCTAGAAAGAGCAATATTGAAACGCTCACTTTTGTCTGTCAGACATGGATATAGTGAAATGGAAATCCCTCTGGTGAGACAGGGGCTAGAGAAGAAGGACTATTAGTACTCACAGATGCTTCTAACAATTGTGATAGACAAAAAAATATGATAAATATGATCCCAAAGAACACTGCTCTAAAGGTAAACTTGCAGCTCATATGTCACAGAATCATTCTAAGTGCCAACAAACACTCCTTCCTTCAGAAAAAAAGGAAAGAATGAATCTTAAATTTAATGAATCTTAAATTTGTTTGGTTTGGTTTTTCTTTTGTGTCATTTTATAGCTGAGGCCATGTCTTCTCAACCAGGGGTAAGCTGGGGACACTCATATTTTAAAGACCACATTTGAGGAAAGAATCCAGATATTAAAAAAAACAGACAGACCTTTTCGAAAATGGGAACAAAAGAAACTGGTTCCTTTTATGAAGTTCTTCAGCAGTGAAATTTACTCTGATCTGAGGCCTTAAGAGGGATTCCAGTGTTGTCTGATCCTTGAACTAATATGCTAGAGAGGTGAAGGGGACATTTTGTTTTTTTTTCCTATTTCCTGCACAAAAAGAAAACAAAGCAATTCGTGTGTTATAATTATTGTAAATGCCCAGAGGACACCATGTCTTTGAAAAGGCCAAAATGAAGATGCCCTCTGCTGATATCTTTTATAATGATTGTAAAGTATCTCTACTAGTAAATGTGATAGTTTAGCCAGAGAAAACTTCCAAGAGAAATTGGAATAAAATATATAGCTAGTTGGGAATGGGGTGACTGAGATACTTGCTAGGAGCTATGTGCCTGTATTAGGCAATGAAATCAGGATAGAGCCTGGCTGAACTTATTCCAGAAGCAAGAAGAGTGGTCTGATCAAATCAACAGAACAATGGTCTGATCAAATCAACCACAGAGGCCTCTGTGTGTATTAAAACCCCACAAGTACAGTGAACAAATGATTCCCCTAAATATCATTATCTCAAATACTTCATCTTCAAGGTGAAAGCAGAAGAACAAAGTGACTGTCATAAAACAAGGAACAGAACTTAAGTTCAAAGGAACATAGAAAAATAGAGACTATTGTGGACCAAAGGAGTATTAATACCTTGCCAGGATGTTGTTAATAACATTCTGAGTATTAATAACATGCTATTCTTAGCCTTCATCTAAAAAAAAGGACAGAAAGAAGTTCCAGTTCTGACCAGCATTGAAAATAAGATGAGAACTATTAAATCTGTGGAAAGAAGTAATAAACTCAAATGCTGGCTTTAAATTTAGTAATGGGCTGAAGAACTCAAAACAATGAAGTGCAGTGTGCTTTGTAGCTGCTTATTTTCACTAAGTTGTGTAGGTAAAAGTATCTGATTTCACCACACTTAATTTTCAAAGACCCCAGAACCCCCAGTATAATTTAGCAGACTTACAGGTTTTCAATAATATCCCATATAAAATATCTCCATGAAGTTTGGCAGGAGATGCAGAAATATGTTTTAAAAAAGACATTATTCTTCTGAAATCAACAGTTGTACCCAACAATTAATTACATTGCTCAAGATAATCTGTTTCCCAACATGGAGAAAATGAGAATCGTAAGAATACTTTTGACTGAACTACATTTAATTAAACAAGTTGGCACCCTAAGGATCTTAATAAAGAGATGCTCATAAATAAATAAGACCCTGACCCAAAGACTACTGAGAGGAATAGAAAGACTCCTGCTTTGTTTGCCTGTGTGAGGATCAGTTTCTAAACCTCGTTGAGATGTGGGATTTACAATGTCGTATTAAGATTCAGGAAAAAAAATCTGTTTTTATGTAAACAGCATTTCAGTAGATGTCTGTGCCTTTGATACATGTATAAATGGAACTGTTATTAATCTGATGATAGGTATTTCAAAAGTTGTGAGAGATAGAACAGATGCAGAGCTGTTAAAAAACCGAAGTATCCTGTGCCTGATATTTTTACTAAGTCAGTAGGTAGCAATATGGAAATATTTAGCATGCAAGAGAAAATTTTAGTAAGCATTGTCCTGACACATAAGTTAGGTTCAGGTTCTATTTAGTTTATGTTCCAGTAGGAATCCTAAGTATCCCATGTACAGGGCTTGGGAAGAGTTTTTCTGTCAGCAGCACTTTGAGTTTCAGGATGGAGTTGGAGCAGCACTCCAAAAGCAGATGTGTGCTGGGGCTGCTGTGGCACCAGGGACATCTGCAGGCCCCCTCAGATGCCACAGCCCTCTTAGAAGAGGAGAGGGAAGTGCAAATGGACAGAAGTTGCCTCTCTTAGAAGGCTGAGATTGGATGCATGGCCAGAGAACAAGAGCAGAGAGAGCAGGAGCACAGGCAGC
>VYXF01005764.1:1271-31464 GCA_013397295.1 Polioptila caerulea | reverse complement strand
TCTCCATTCCCTTCCCAGCTCCCTCAGGGATTCTCCATTCCCTTCCCAGCTCCCTCAGGAATTCTCCATTCCCTACCCTGCTCCCTCAGGGATTCTCCAGCCCCTTCCCAGCTCCCTCAGCCCCTCCTGGTGCTCCAGCCCCTTCCCCAGCTCTGTTCCCTTCTCCACATTAGCTCAAGTGTCCTCACTGGTCTCCCAGTCTCACTCTACCTGCAGTTTTGCTGCTGGAAAAGGGTCTGGTCCCATGCTCTTGTGGGGTTGAAGGTTACCAAAATCCTGTGTTTCTTTCTTCTTCTAGTGAGAGAACAGCTGAAAGAACTCACCAAGCAGTATGAGAAGTCAGAAAATGATCTCAAGGCCCTGCAGAGCGTTGGGCAGGTACGTGAGGGGGGCGAGGTGTTGGCATCCTGTGCTCCTTGTTGGCAGTGAATCTGCCTGGAAGGAACCTTTAAATCCATTTTCAGCATCAAGAAAGAGAAAGTGGGAACAGTGCAGGTAAAACAATCAGGGGCTTTGACCTCAGGAACTGATGGGCTGGGGATGGGTTACAGTGTGTCTGAGCCCTGCAGTGTTCATTTCTCTTATGCTGTGTTTACTCTTTTACAGATTGTTGGTGAGGTTCTTAAACAGCTGACAGAGGAGAAGTGTAAGTGAACTATTGTATTCTCTGAGATTGTGAAAATCATGGCATTGTGAGATGGTTTGGGTTGGAAGAGACCTTAAAAACCATCTCATTCCAATCTTCCATTATCCCAGGCTTCTCCAAGCCCTGTCCAGCCTGGCGTGGAACAATTCCAGGGATGGGGCAGCCATAAAATAATACACTTTGGAAGTTTAAATCCTGTTAAAGTTGTGGAGATGTAAAGAATTAAAGTATTGATGATCACATTATTGGCAGAAAAACATCCTGGATGATTCAGAAACACAACTCAGAGGGTGAATTGAATAAATTTGGGGTTTTTTTCTCTAATTTTCCCTCTCCAGTCATTGTGAAGGCTACAAATGGACCAAGATACGTGGTTGGCTGTCGCCGTCAGGTAATTGAGCTGTGTGAATATTCATTAAAAATTTGCTTTGGTCTGGCAGATTAACATTCCATTTCACCCCCTGGGTCCTTAGTGGGGTGGTTTTTTCCTTCTGTAATGTGCACACAGCTCTTTTACACTGGTACCTGCTCCCCTCTGTAGTGGGGAGTGTCACTTCTTGGTGGAGACAAAACAATCACAGCATGCTCAGGACCTTGCATGTGTTTTAGGATTGTTATTGGGTCCAAATTCTGTCCTTGTGCCTGACTTTGGACTCTCTGAAAAGGATTTGTTAGGAAGAATGATAATTGTGTAATGTCGCTGTGGCTGTTGCTGTCATAGTGCTGAGTTTTAGATTTCATGTTTTTTCACTCTGTACCATAATCCTGGAATGGTTTGGGTTGGAAGGAGCCTTAAAGTGCATCCCATTCCACCCCCTGCCATGGAAGGCAGGGACATCTTCCACTGTCCCAGGGTGCTCCAACCCCTGTCCAACCTGGAACACTGCCAGGGATCCAGAGGCAGCCGCAGCTTCCCTGGGAATTCCAGCCCAGCCCCTCCCCCCCCTCCCAGCCAGGAATTCCTTCCCAATATCCCATCTAAACCTTCTCTCTGCCTGTTTAAAGCCATTATCTTTATCCATATCTTTATTTTTTTTCTCTTCCTGGAGAGAAGCTGATGTTCATTGCAGAATTTTGGGACATAAATAAACTTAATTCCACACTGGGGCATGTGAGGTAATCTTGATGTTCTGTGTTGAAACAAAGGTGAATCCTAAGGATGTCCTTGGATGAACCAGCACTTTGGAGTTTATTCTTCACTAAAACCACTTTTTTATCTTCAAAGAACCTTGATTTGCTACCAGAGACTCAAAAAAAAAAAACAAAACCAACCCCTGCTTGTTTTCAAAATGTCAAAATACCAAAGACAAACAGTTTCTCCCTGACTAGAAGGACAAGTTTTTGATCAAAGCCCTCGTGGCTGAGCTGCTGCTGCTCAGGAGGGAGGAGAGCAAGGCTGCTGAAGTGGGAGCAAAATTACTTCCCTATCTCAAGTGCATTAGCTAAGAAGGTCAAGTGGTTTCTCTTTGTTTTCTTTTCACTGCAAAATAGCTCCAGTCTGCTGGGCAGAGTTGAATCTGAGAGAATTCCAAGCTGTTACAAATTTCTTTGGATAGGGAAACTGGAAAGAGGCCTCAGTAGTGACCCCAGTAAGGGAGGGGGGACAGGTTGATCCTAAACCCTTCCAGAGAGTCAGGAACTCATGTGGCAAAGGACCTTATAAATCCTTTTTCTGCAGTCCTGGAAAAGAATTGTCAAAATCCCCTTTTGATTCCAGCAAAATGTAGCAGGATGTATTGGAATGTGTTTAAAAATCCCATAAAAATGCAATAAGCAGACCAAAGCTGCTGGGGCAGGTGAGGAGGCATCTGAGGTGAAAGGGTCCCAATTGAGCAGCTGACTTCAAAGATGGGAAGTAATGACACAGGAAAATGTTCAGCTTTTTGTGAGGGTTGTTGAGTTGTTCTGAAACAGCTGCTGCTGTGTGGAGCAGAGGGGAGGATTAGATGCCACTGATCCAGGCAGATTGACAGCAGTAAAATTAAAAATTCATGATGGACTAGAAAACAGGCTGTGTTTTCAAAGTTGTGGAGGTAAGTGAATGACTGCTTGGTGTGTCACTCTGGAGCCTTGTTTGTCCTTGTGTGGGATGGAGCAAGGAGTGCAAACTCCAGGGAACATCTTGGCTAAAATCAGGGATTGTGTTGGAGTGGGGTTCTAACAGAATTCCTTTTTTTGGGACTAGCTTGACAAGAGTAAGCTGAAGCCAGGGACAAGAGTTGCTCTGGACATGACCACTCTGACTATTATGAGGTAGGATTCTGCTCTTCTCATCATAAAAAGGCAGAAAAACTTGACACAAAGACTGGAATAATCACTTCTGCAATATTTTGTGAACATTTTCTGCAAAGCAGTGCTTGAGTAAGGACAGTTTCTTTGAGGGAAGACTTGTGTGTCTGTTTTATATGATTTAAAAAGAAATGGATTGTTCTTTAGAAAAATAATTGCAGTATCTTCAGCTACATTTTAAGCTGTGTTTTAAAACTTTTTAGAAGTTTGCTAGATTTGGGGTTTTCTTCTGTTTTTTTCAGCACGTAAGGTGGGAAGAGAAGAAATAATGACTGTAAAATTTATGGGAATAACTTAATGAATTTATCAATGTGTCTGCACAATCAAAAATTCTCCTTTTAACTCTTGCTCTCCAGATACTTGCCCAGGGAAGTGGATCCACTGGTTTATAACATGTCTCATGAGGACCCAGGAGATGTTTCCTACTCCGAGATCGGAGGCTTGTCGGAACAAATCCGAGAGTTACGGGAGGTACCCAGTGCCTCAACCCCCCCTCACACACTGATCAGTGCTCTCAGTGTTTGTTTTTGCCCTTTTTTCAGGGCAAACCCCCACCTTTTTGGTGTTTGTCAAGGATCCTCTCAGATCAGTGCTTTCCATGTTTCATCTAAAGTGCTTAAAATGAAGATAATCCTTTGGAGAAGAGGGTTTAAAGCATCCAAGACCCTTTAGGCTGTGGGAGGGCCAGCAAAGCAGACTGGAATTTTGCTCAAAAACTCTCAGGATTGTTCTGGGGAATGGAATTAGGACAGTAGGGTTGTGATTTGAGCAAAGAGGATCGAGAGGAAGCAGCCATTGCAGAGCCTGGGCAGGGGTAGGGGTTGATCTATAGGATCCCTGACATTTTCCTGTTAAACTTTCTCACACAAAAATGCTGCCAATAAAGAAGAATGCAGACACATGAGAAACAGGCTGGCAGGTGCATCATTAACTGTTGTAAAACTCAGAGGCTCAGTTTGTTCTCTGTCCCTCCATAGGTCATTGAACTGCCACTTACAAACCCAGAATTATTCCAGCGTGTGGGAATTATCCCTCCAAAAGGCTGCCTGCTCTATGGCCCCCCTGGTGAGTCTCAGCCAAGGGCAGCAAGTGTTTGGTTGTTGCTTTCAGACTGTGGCAAGAGCCTTCTCTATTTTTCCCTCTTTCCCTTTTATTTTTTTTTTCTTTTTTATTTTTCTATTTTCTTTCTTTTTTTCCTTTTTTTTTTCTTTCTCTCCTCTCTTTCCCCTCTATCTCATATTTTGTTTTACCTTTTCCTTTCCTTTTTTTCTTTTTCTTTCTCCTTCTCCCTCTTCCTTCCCTTTTCCTTTTTTCTTTTTCTTTTACTTTCTCCTTTTTCTCCCTTTCCCCTTTTCCTTTCCCCTTTTTCTCCCTCTCCCTTTCCCCTTTTCCTTTCTTCTTTTTCTCTCTTCCTTACCCCTTTTCCTTTTTTCTTCTACTTTCTCCTTTTTCTCCCTCTCCCTTTCCCCTTTTCCTTTTTTCTTTTACTTTCCCCTTTTTCTCCCTCTTCCTTTCCCCTTTTCCTTTTACTTTCTCCTTTTTCTCCCTCTTCCTTTCCCCTTTTCCTTTTTTCTTTTACTTTCTCCTTTTTCTCCCTTTCCCTTTTTCCTTTCCCCTTTTTCTCCCTCTCCCTTTCCCCTTTTCCTTTCTTCTTTTTCTCTCTTCCTTACCCCTTTTCCTTTTTTCTTCTACTTTCTCCTTTTTCTCCCTCTCCCTTTCCCCTTTTCCTTTTTTCTTTTACTTTCCCCTTTTTCTCCCTCTTCCTTTCCCCTTTTCCTTTTACTTTCTCCTTTTTCTCCCTCTTCCTTTCCCCTTTTCCTTTTTTCTTTTACTTTCTCCTTTTTCTCCCTTTCCCTTTTTCCTTTCCCCTTTTTCTCCCTCTCCCTTTCCCCTTTTCCTTTCTTCTTTTTCTCTCTTCCTTACCCCTTTTCCTTTTTTCTTCTACTTTCTCCTTTTTCTCCCTCTCCCTTTCCCCTTTTCCTTTTTTCTTTTACTTTCCCCTTTTTCTCCCTCTTCCTTTCCCCTTTTCCTTTTACTTTCTCCTTTTTCTCCCTCTTCCTTTCCCCTTTTCCTTTTTTCTTTTACTTTCTCCTTTTTCTCCCTTTCCCTTTTTTCTTTTTCTTTCTCCTTTTTCTTCCTCTTCCTTTCTTTTTTTCTTTTACTTTCTCCTTTTTCTCCCTCTTCCTTTCTTCTTTTGTTTTACTTTCTCCTTTTTCTCCCTTTTCCTGTCCCTTTTTTCTTTTACCTTTTTCTCCCTCTTCCTTTCCCTTCCCCCTTTTCCTTTCCCCTTTTCTCCCTCTTCCTTTTCCTTTCCCCTTTTCCTTTCCCCTTTTTCTCCCTTTTCCCTTTCCCCTTTTCCTTTCTCCTTTTTTTCTCTCTTCCTTTCCTTTCCCCCTTTTCCTTTCTCCTTTTTCTCCCTTTTCCCTTTCACCTTTTCCTTTCTCCTTTTTCTCCCTTTTCCCTTTCCCCCTTTTCCTTTCTCCTTTTTCTCCCTCTTCCTTTCCCTTTTCCTTTCTCCTTTTTCTCTCTCTTCCTTTCCTTTCCCTCTCTCCCTTCCCTTTTCCCCCTCCTTCCCAAGTCACAGGCAGGCAGTATTGAGTGTAGTAATCAAACTCTTCAATCTCTTGTCTGTCCAGGTACAGGAAAAACCCTTTTGGCCAGAGCAGTTGCCAGCCAGCTGGATTGCAACTTCCTCAAGGTGTGTAGTGGCACTGCCCCCACACACCCTGGGTGTGTTTGCTCTCCAGTCTCCTCATCCACCTCCTCTGCCCTTCCCAAGGTGGTGTCCAGTTCCATAGTGGACAAATACATCGGCGAGAGCGCTCGGCTCATCCGAGAGATGTTCAATTATGCCAGAGATCATCAGCCCTGCATCATTTTCATGGATGAGATCGATGCTATTGGTGAGGCTCATGGCCTGGGGGGTGGCTGGGCTCTCCTTTTGTCAAGGTTTAACACCAGGTGTCTGCTAAGGAAGGCAGGAGCCTCTCCTGGAATGAAGGATGGAAACCCCTTCCCTCCCAATTATTATAATTTTGGATTCAAGAGGGCTCTCAGGCAAAGAGATGGGGATAGGAATAACAGTTCTGCATTAGGAAAACCCCAATCCAAATGCAGCCATACAAAAACCAACCCAGGGCAGAGTCAGGGTCCAGGCTGAGCCCTGTGGCTCAGGGGTTGGTGGCAGGGCCATCCCATGGGGGCTGCAGCCCTCCTGCAGTGGCAGAGGTGGCTCTGCTGGAGCAGGGATCCTGCACAAAGGGGGAGTTTCCCTGGGAAGGGGCCCTGGGGATGGCTGGGCCTGGTGTCCCTCTGGGAATGCCGTGCCAAAGGCTGCTGGGTGTCCCAAATCTCAGGTTTTTATCCAGGTAGGGATGCTTGGCTCCTCCCCCTGGATGGAGCATTTCCCAGTGGGATGCTGGAATTTTATCAGTGACTCAATGGCCCCTGAGCAGAGGATGTGTGCCTGGAGGGAGGCTGGGTCCTGGCAGGGATAAAGAAAACGGCCCCAGCTGGTTTTGAACAGCTGGGCCATGGCCAGATTACACCACCCCCAGCCCAGTTCCAACAGATGGGGATGGAATCCATACTTTCTTTGGTTACATTTTGCACTGTAACCCAGGACACCTTGAAAGGCTGGAGTCAGCTGTAAAGGCAATTTCCCCCACTGAAAAGGCAAAAATCCAGAGCAGAACTGATGGGTTTGGTGTGTTGCAGGTGGGCGCCGCTTTTCCGAAGGCACATCAGCTGATAGAGAAATTCAGAGGACTCTGATGGAGGTGAGTGTCCAAGTCCTGACTGTGGCCTGAACAGCCACATTCAATAATAATTCAGGTGGGAATTGTTACCTGGGATCTGACTTTGCAGAACATTTTCTGGGTTAATAATCTTAAACTAGAAGGGAAGTAAGCACTGCTTTTACAAAAGGCAGCTGCACATCCTGTGACTCAGCCATGAGTTCAGTGTGGAGAATAATTGAATCTGGTAAATTGCTGAAATGATTTGGGATATTTTCTTTCCCTTACTGCTGCTCCCTGCATCTTTGAAGATGTGGAGAGCCCTCCTTTCTGTCTCTTAGCCCATTTTTTTTTCTCAATAGCCCATTTTTGGGCTATTGCAGTTGGATTTTCAAAGCTAGGAAGAGCACTTGTATTTCTTTGTTTCTGTATTAATTGCTTTGATAAACTGGGTTGTGTGAAGAGAATATTAAAACCACTGGTGACAATTAGAAATTCTGAAGCCAATGGGAACCTTCCTTGGCCTGTGTTTGCAAACAGTTTGCCTGGTTCAAAAGAATGTGTCTGCCTTCCATAGAGAATTAAATCAGTGTGATCAAAGAGCAAGTGCTTTGAGTGTTCACAATGAAACGCCTTCCTGTGTGTGGATTAGTATTCCAGAAGCTGTTCTTCAAGTCTAATTGGAATGTCCTGGCCTTGGTGCACTACAATCCAAATGTGTCAGGCAGCCATTGGCTCCTTTAGTCCTTGTGCTATTTTCTTTGCCTCATTGTTTTAGTCAAGTGTTTCACATTGGAGCTTTGCTCAATGTCTTTATTTCTGGGCAAAGCATTTTCAGTGTCTCTTCAGCCCTTCATTGCTTGGGATGGAGTATTCAGAGAGCTCAAGGCCTTGTAGGATTTTTTTTTGTTTTTTTCACTTCAGAGCTTTTCATCTTGGTGAAGAATACTTAGGCAGGAAAGCAAATCAGACTGGGAAGGTTTGGGGTTGTTTAAAACCAAAAGTTCTGTTCCCTGTTAGTTGTTGAATCAGATGGATGGATTTGACACTCTGCACAGAGTTAAAATGATCATGGCTACCAACAGACCTGACACCCTGGATCCTGCCCTGCTGCGGCCCGGAAGGCTGGATAGGAAAATCCGTGAGTTTCTGCTTCCCAGAGGCTGGAAGGAGGATGGAATCCATGGGAATTGGGGGGTTCTGCTTTTATTGAGGCTCTGATTCTTTCTAGATATTGATCTGCCAAATGAACAAGCCAGATTAGATATTTTGAAGATCCATGCAGGTCCTATCACTAAACATGGTGAGATAGGTAAGTAGAAATTCCCTGGATGTCATTCCTACTGCTGTTTGTAGAGATGGGGAGTTGTTCCAGTGGTTCTGACTGTATTCCCACCTTTACACTGCCCACACAACTTCCCCTCTTGGAATTCTACTTGTTTTATTTTTTAATGTACCCTAATTGAACTGTTGTGAAACCTTTGAAAAGGAAAACTGAATATTTGAGCCCAGCTGGAAACTGGAAAATTAACGGCATTCTCATCAGGCAGTTTCCTGTTTCTAATGGAAAGGCAGAGTGCAAGTAAAGAGTGTTTTCATTCACCCCTCAGTGAAAGAAATATTGTTAATGAAGAAGCCTGAAAGCAACAATCTTGAAAAGTCAGTGAGAAACCTTGGAGTTTGGAGCTGGCAGAAGCAAAATTGTTGTCTGGGCAGTGGTGTGGCTCGTTCTCTCAAGAGTGTGAGGGGAGAATAAGAGGATAAAATGGGGAAGGTTTATTTAAGGACTGTCACTCTGAGCTGCCCAGAGCCCTGCTTTCACAGTGACACTTCCCAGCTTTCCTGGAGCCAACTGGGGCTGGGATTTGCCTTTAAAGCAGGGCTGGCTGCCTGGGAGTGCCCCAGGGCCCCGAGCCACCCCCGCCCCCTCAGTGCTGACAGCAGCGATTCTGCAGCCCCTGCAGCTGATCCTGGTCACCATCTGGCTGCATCAACAGCTGCAGCTCGGCTCAGGGACAGCAGGAGAGAGCTGGGGGAGGGCCAGGGCTGGGCACTGCTTTTCTTAGCAGCAGTGTTGGCTTAAACCTGCACGTGACTGCAGGCTGAGAGAGAGAAGGAGCTCCAAAGCAAATCGGGAGCCTGAGGTGAAGTTCTTGGAGAGGAACTTTGTCCAAGGCATGGAGTGACAGCACAAGGGGGAATGGCTTCCCACTGCCACAGGGCAGGGTTACATGGGATATTGGGAAGAAACTCTTCCCTGTGAGGATGGTGAGGCCCTGGCTCAGTTTTCCCAGAGAAGCTGTGGCTGCCTTTGGATCCCTGGAAGTGTGCCAGGCCAGGTTGGATGAGGCTTGGAGCAAGTGGAACGTGTCCCTGGCCATGGCAAGGGTTGGAAGGGGATGGTCTTGAAGGTCTCTTCCAACCCAAACCATTGTGGGATGCTGGAGTTCTCCTTCATCCTGTTCTTGTGTCTCTGGCACTGCAGTGGAACAGGCTGGGATTGTTCCTTCTGCCATTCAGCAAGGTGAGCTGTCAGGTCCTTGCTGAATTCCTCCATATGATGGGGGAAGACTGTGATGGTCAGCTTTGATACCCCAAAAGGAAGGCCTGAACTTAGCACCAGGGTGAGGTGGAAATTGGATTAAAAGGATTTGCTCAGGTTCCAGCATGAGATTCTCCTGCTTCAATCCTGGTGGCTGCTGAAAACCCAAAACTCACAAACCTTGGACTGTTCAGCCTTGTTCATTCCTCTCTCTTATGTTTTTTAACTTTCCAATTACAAAAGGAATTTTTTATATGACATTGTACTACATGGAATTAAAATACAGCTGAAGAACTTCACATCTTTAGGAGCTTTTGGATTCTTGAGATAAAAACATTCAGTTCAAATGGTTTGAATTTGATACAGAAGTGAAACTGAAAAAGTTTTCCAGGGAGTTGATAATTTTAATAAGCAGCCTTGCAAAAGTCAGAACTTGCTGGAGGCTCAGTGGTGGTTTAGAAATGGATTTCCACAGAATTATAACCATGGCCACTCTTTTAGTAAACAAATGTGCATAAAATATCAGGCACAATAAGAAGACACTAAGTTCTTTTGTTAGATGGAGTGTTGGAAGTGGAAAGGGACTGAGTTATGACCACTTGGAGCTAAGTTTTCTGCGTTTTTACAGCATTTAAATGATAAGGACATTGCCTTGATGGAGCTTTTGCACTTCCTGTTGATTCTTGTAACCACAAGTGGGTAACTTTGGGATTAAACTATGTAACATTTTTGGCACATTTCTGTTTTAATGGAAGGGCTGATACAGCTGCTGATTCCAGTTAATTTCTCAGCCCAGTGGGCAGCTCTGTTTGCACTGAAATCCAAGGCTAGTAGCTGGCTCTGTGTTTTGTTGGCATCCCTAACGGGCAGGGTGGTTTATCCCTGACTGCCATTGGTGTTTTCTCAACAGATTATGAAGCAATCGTGAAGCTTTCAGATGGCTTCAACGGAGCAGACTTGAGAAACGTCTGCACTGAAGCAGGTAATTCCTTAACTCTTCATTTGGGTGTGCTAAATCTCAGCTAATGCTCAATCTTGGAGCTGTTCCTCCGTGGATTAAACCCAGGAGCTCAAAAACGTTCTGCTGGAACATTTCACTGGAGCTGATCTGAGCCAGCCACTTGTTGGCTGATCCTGGTGTGTCCCACTGGCTCATTAGAATCAGAGACATTCCAGAAGCAGGGATTGTACCCATTTTTCTTCTTTTTGGAGAGAATCTCTTGGTACCTGTGTGCCTGGAGAATTGGTGCTTTTTTATGCTTTTTTTTCATATGAAAATTTGTGCACTTGGGGTTTGCCTGCACGGGCAGGCTGAGGAACACAGTAAATGCACACTCAAAGTTTAAACAAGTTTTCTTTGAAGTAATCCCCATTAATTAAATCCCATCATTATTTTGGGGGCTGCAATTGGGGCTGCAATTTCCTTGGGGGGATTTTTTTCTGTTTTGGGGCTGCAATTTCCTTGGAATCGCTTCCCTCTTGGCAAATTAAAATCCCAATTTCCCCCTGATTTTCCCTGACTTTCCCAGTAATTTTTGTCTGATTTTCTTGATTTTCCCCTCATTTCCCCCCGATTTTCCCCTATTTTTTCCCTCATTTCCACTGTTTTTTTGCTGATTTCCCCCCAGTTTTCTCCCCATCTTTCCCACAATTTTTTCCTGATCTTCCCTCAATTTTCCTGTGGATTCTTCCCTGACTTTCCCCTGATTTCCTCCTGATTTTTCTCTAATTTTCCCCAGTTTTCCACTGATTTTTCCCCAATTTTCCACTGATTTCCCCCGAATTTTTCCTGATTTTTCTCAGATTTTCTCCTGGATTTTTCCCCGACTTTCTCATTTTTTCCCTGATTTTCCCCAATTTTTCCTTTTTTTTTTGTCCTAGCAGCACCACTCTCCACTAAAGAAGGATTTAGGTTTTCCCAGGAAAATTCCCAGAAAATTTTCCCCCAAAATGGGATTTAACTGCACACCACCTCCCAACAGAGCCAGGAGAGGGAAATCCCAAAAAATGGGATTTAATTCCAGGAAAAATCCCCCAAAATGAGATTTAATTCCAAGAAAAAAAATCACAAAAAAAGAGATTTCTTTAATTCCATGAAAAAGTCATGTGGATAGTGTAACTTGGATCAGTTTTCACCTGAATTTGAGTGAAACTTCATGTCCTGTCTTCACAAATCCTCCCTCCCAGGGATGTTTGCAATCCGTGCTGATCATGACTTCGTAGTTCAGGAAGATTTCATGAAAGCTGTCAGGAAAGTGGCTGATTCCAAGAAGCTGGAGTCCAAGCTTGACTACAAACCTGTGTAAATGAACCACAGAATTTGTGATTTGATTGTACACGTCCTACTGGGTTAATGCATTTAAAAAAAAAAACCAACAAAAAAACCAAAAAAAACAAAGGAGAGAAATAATGTACCTCTTGATTATCATTGTAAGGTGTTTGTGTAGCATGTAGCTAGTAATTTTGGGAATGCTAGTTGCAAGTTGGCTACAGGAGTGTGTTTTCTGTACAATTCTGAAATGCAATGTTCATTACAGCCCAGGCTCAGTAAAAATGTGTGGAGATGTTCTCTTAGCAATTATGGTGGGAATTTATAAACGTGCCTGAAGGGATTCACAAACAGAAGAAAGTCAGTTCATTTCTTGGCTTTTTGTATATCAGTCAATCTCCTTTCCCCAAACAGTTTATGAATAAAACCTGTTTAAATCTGTTTATCCTGGTGGGCTTTGTGTGTAGCTCTCACAGAGAGGTGAATTTTGTGTCTTCTGAGTTTGAGGAGCAACTTTTCTCTGGTGTAAGGATTGGAGTCCTGTGCCTCCTATACCAAAGAGAAGCAGCCAAACCCTTGGAGAAAGGATTGGTGGGGTCTGGACAATCCTATCCATTAAGAAATTTTCCCTGATACCCAACCTTTAAGAGCATCTGCTTTATTTTTTTTTTTTAATTTTCCACCACCCTGAGGGGTGCACACCACTGCAGTGTGCAGCTCACCTGAATGTTGGACTGGAGCAGCAATGCACTAAATTGCACTTCTGGCTACTTCTAATTATCCTAATTGGATTACTCTGGGCCTGCTCAGCTGAGAGGCAAGTACATTAGATTAGCTCTTGGCTCCCCAGGAAACACACAGCATCTCCCTGGCAATTTCAACAGCTGTATGATTTCCTTTCCCATCACAGATGAAACAGATGGTGGAAGGTGTAGAACAGTTCAATCAGGACAGGCAGCAATATTTCCCTGTTTATTTGGCTGTACAGACCTTTCTCCCTGTTGTGGCTGTGTCAGGAGTGTAAAGATGCAAACCTCAGGTTTAGTTTTAACACCATTTTGAATGTAGCTCCTCCAGCCCATGTGCCTGGAACAATGAGAACGTGAAATAAAAGTTAATTTCTGAGCACAACAGTGATGTAAACACCGAGCTGAGCCTCTGCCTGAGGGAATGGTTGCTGAAATGTGATTGTTGAAGGTTTCTCAAAGTTTTGTTTAGTAAAAACAGCAGAAAGGTGCACTAGAAATAAAAATTGAGACTGTAAAATTCCAGGGCTGGTATTTCCAAAAGGACACTTCCAATTTTATTTCAGCATCCAACCCATTGGCTTGGCTTGATTTGACTAAGCTTCCCTCAGGAATTCCAGTGCCACCAGTGTAGAATTTTGGTTCACCAAAAAGCAAAGGAATTAAAGTGAAATCTCAGAATCATAAAATGGTTTGGGTTGGGAGCTTAAGGACTGTCCCATTCCAAACCCCTGCCATGGGCAGGGACCCCTCCCACTGTCCCAGGCTGCTCCAAGCCCTGTCCAGCCTGGCCTTGGACACTTCAGGGATCCAGGGGCAGCCACAGCTGCTCTGGGACTTCCATCCCAGCCCCTCTCCATCCTCACAACCAGGAATTCCCAATTCCCAATATCCCATCCAGCCCTGCCCTCTGGCAGTGGGAGCCATTCCCTGTGTCCTGTCCCTCCATCCCCTGTCCCCAGTCCCTCTCCAGCTCTCCTGCAGTTCTCAGAGCACAGGACCTCAAAAAGCAGAAAAACAGGTTCTTGCCCCAACACCGAGGTGTCTGAGAGCATCACTCACACAAAGAGGAGCCGACTGGAGATCCCAGAATCGTTTAGGTTGGAAAAGACCTCGGATCATCCATTCCAAGCTCCGACTGGTCCCCAGCCCAGAGCACCGAGCCGCGTCCAGGCATTCCCTGCGATGGGGACTCCATGGCCTCCTTGGCACTCCAGAGATGTCCCGCTTGGCGTTGCCAGCTAAAATGTGAGGCGGCAGCGTCATTCCCATGGGCGATAGAGCCAAGATGGAAGCGGGCGTGTGAGGAGAGGAGCGCTGGGGCCAGCCAGGGGACAGCGACAGGGAGCGTTAATGGCCGCGCCCGGCCTGAGGCGCCCCGAGCCGGGCCCTGCTCACCGCTAACAGGAGAAGCGCCCGTCACCGAAACTTTGGGGTGAACTCCCCCGAATTTGGGGGTGCGAGCGGGATCATGAACCGAACCGCGGCGGCGGCTGCCCGTGAGGGGAGGGCAGCGCGCTGAGGGCGGAGCGGGGCGGAGCGGGGGCCGGCACAGCGGGGCCGGGGAGCAGGCGGNCGCCGCCGCCTCCTCCTCCGCCGCCTCCATCTCCTGCCGCTCCCGAGCCGGAGCCCGCGGCCCCGCTGCCCAAATAGCCGCCCTGCCCCGGGTCCTGCCCCGCCCGGACAGCGCCCGGCCATGGAGCTCGCCAAGCCGGCCTTCCCCGCGCTGCCGCAGGCCAAAGAGGACTCTGAGGTGAGCGGGAGCTCCGGTCCCGGCCCCCCGCACACGCCCGGCCCGCGGCCCCGCCGGGGCTTCCCTTCTCAGCCCTGCCCGCCCTGCGGAGCCTCCCGCGGGATCCCCGCTGGGATCCATCGCAGGCCGCGGGTCCGTGTCCCGCCCTGCGCTGGTGGCACCTCCTGCGACCACCGACCGCATCCTCCCTCCCCTGGTCTCTGCCGGGCTCTGCTCCCTCCATCGCCCTCGCAGACCCCCGGCCCTCCGGCATCTCCCCTCCCCGGTGCCTCCGGCCTGGAAGTCTCCCACTATCCCAGGCTGCTCCAAGCCCTGTCCAACATGGCCTTGAGCACTTCCAGGGATGGGGCAGCCACAGCTTCTCTGGGCAATCTCGCCCCCCTCACTTGCAGTGAATAAAGCCCTCCCGCTTTATCACCTTTGCCTTTTGCCCGCCCGTAGCGGCCCCCACTCTTCCCCACAGCCCTTTTTCCGCCCTCAGTGTGTCACAGGCTGCCTGTCCCCCGCCCTTTCGCTCCCCGTGCCTTTGTGAGGGCCCAGCCGCGTCCCCGTGCCCCGTCCCCGGCGGGGAGTACCTGCGTGTCCCCGGGTCCCGCCGCCGGCTCCGTCCTTCCCGCCGGTGTTTCGGTGTTTCCCCGGTGTCCCCGGGACAGGTGGCGATGTGTGCTCGCTCCGCCGGAGCTGTGCGGTGTCACCGAGCCGGGCCAGCGCCGGCTCTGATTTCTGAACTTGGCTGAACTCCCCGGCGCTCGCCCTGGGCGCTGCTGGTTTGTTTTTGTGTCTCCAGAACGTCCCCGAGTGTGTCCCGTGCTCCCCTTTTGGTGGCCTCAGATATTTAATGCGAAATGTCACAGCCTGCGTGAGGGAAGCCGAGAGTGTCTGAGCTCTTCAGACAATCTGTAGATTGTCGTGTATTCCTAAATATCAGCATTTATTTCTGTTTGAACAGCGTTGCTCAATGCTGTTACCGTGCTAAACTACCTGGAGTATGGGAGTGACTCTTTTTGTGCTGTTTTTGTTGTCAGGATTTAGTACTCCCCATCCCTGAGATGTTAAAAGTCATTTAATCCCTTTGTATCTCAACACGAATCGGCTGCCACCCTGTGAGGTTTATAATTTGGTTGTTTGAAAATATCTTCTTTTCCTGGGGAAACCACAGTTTTGTCTGAGAATGGTGATCTAAATTAGCCTGGGTGGCTTTTCATCTAAAATGGCCAAAGAGGAATGTGGGATTAAAATAAAAGTGAAACCAGAGCTCACTGCCTGTCTAACAACCAGTAACTGATGGAAACTGAGATTGTAATACACTTTCAGAGTAGCTTTTGTATTTGGTTTTTTTGTGGGCTGTCTGTAAATAATGTGATGTGTAGTGTGTTAGAACTTCACATAGGGAGGATTTTTAACAACTGATTCTAAAACCTGTAAGAATTTCTTCTCAATATTGCTACATTTGTGTCTGAATTGACCTAAATAGAAGGTCGTGTAAACAAATTCCAAGCTCTGAATACAAGATAATAAATAGTTGGAGTATGGAGGGTAAACAGGAAAGTGAAAGCCAGTGGGGGAATGTCAAAGTTCTTGTGGAGCTTGTTAAAAACGAAATTAAAAACTTGTTAAAACCAAAGTGTAGGAGACTTGAGCCCAATCCTTAAGCCAGTGCTTTGGAAAAGCAAACTGAAATCATTGTGCCCACAAAATGTAGATTTTCCTAGAAAGCAGAGGATCCTCTCTTGGGCATTCAGAGAGGAGGCTCTGCACTGAGGAGTAATCCCTGAGATTTCAGGAAGCTGCTGACGGATGATTTCATGCTGGCTTGGCACTTTTGATTGCAAGGTACTGGCAAGGGGAGGAGGGAGAACTTGGGGAATCCCTGGCTGACCTCCTGCTGCTCAAAAGTGCAGCTTTGGCCCTTCTTTAACCCAATCCAAGAGCCTCCCCGAGCTCCTGTAACCGTGTCCCAGCTTTCATAACAATAATAATCATTCAAAAGAAAGGCAAATCACACTGTTGAGGGCAGAGAGCAGCCTGGAGGGACTGGGGCAGGCTGCAGGGATGTGCTCAGGATAAATGGGTCACTTTGTTGTTTGCCCTGTCCCTAATCCATACCGTGCTGGTTGGGATTGCTGGATTTTTCAACCTCTTGGCGCTTTTGGGAGCTTGGGAAATGCTGGAAAACCTGGAACTCATCATTCTGGCAGAGCTTTTTTCTGGTTTATACCGGGCATGTGTGTGAATTGTGTGTTCTTTTACAGTCTGCTGATGCTGAATATCTCAGTTTTATGAGTAACAGGGATTATATGTGATGTGGAACCATTTCTAAGCTTTGATTTTTAAATTTTTTTTTTTCCTAAAACCACAGTTCCCAAGGTGAGGTCTCAAACTTTCTTAAATCTGAGAAGTTCTGTGTTACATGTTAATCCTGGGAGGAAAAAATTTTGGCTAAAAAGCCATTTAAAAGGGTCAGGTTAATAACAATTAGTACATGTTGGTTTATTAGTGCTGAGACATCTTCTGGAAAGAAGGTCAGTAAGGACTGGAATAATTGAAGGAATTTAATAGAAATGATTTTCCCATTAATTTTTTAAACAAAAAGAAAAGAACTAGGATGTATATAATGAGAACAAAGCAACAATTACCAGTTTATTTCTTTGTTAAAACTTATTTACTTGCAATCAGGCTGAGCAAACCGAGGATTCATGATGTACTTAGAATTTTTTTTAGGACTCTCCATGGGTTTTGTAATTAAATTAGCAGCCTATTGACTAAGCAGACATATTTGCCTTTTTATTATGCATAAAAGCTGAGTTCTTTTTAGCACATGGGGTTTTTCTTAAATAGAAATTTGCATTTTTGACAGCTATATTTAGTCTGAAATGCTAATGTATTTCTGACTGCTTTTTTTTTTTTTAACTATGAAGTGATGCAGCCCATCTAAAGGTGGAACAAATCTATTAAACATTTTTTTTTTTACTCTCCCTTTTGATAGGCAACACAAATTACCCCTTCAAACACAGCTTTTTCCCTCCTCTGCAGACTCTTTAAAATAAGTAGGAAGCCTGTATCATTAGAATTATTTTACCTGCCCACATAATAGAGCCCCAAAAAATGGAGAACAAACGCTGTGTTGTGCTGGGAAATGTAAATCAGGTGCCAGATTTTGATCACAACTCAGTGGGATACTCTCAGGCTGCTTTGCATAAATCAGGAAAGTGCTCTGTGGCAGCTGAAGTCGAGCAGTCTCTCAGTCCTGAGTCATTGGTGCCTCCCATCCACACAAGCACAGAGGAGCAGTTTGTAAAATTTGGGGATTTAAGGCTTGTTTGGGGGTTTTTAGCTCAATGAGGATTGTGTCAGTACAGCCCAACTCGGGAATTCAGAAAAGGAGGGGCACAAAAAAGGCCTTTTTTGCACCATTATAAACAATCCTGATGATCTGTGTGCACACTTGGCTTTGTGCTTCCTGCAAGCTGAAGGATTCTGCCTCCACTGCTTTATTTCCAATTTTATTGGAGAAAAAAATAAATGAGGAAAGTTTTTCTCAGTGCTGATGGTATTTAATGAGGTGTCTTTAGGACCAGTGTTAGAGAATGGGACAAACAGGAATTGTTTTGTTTTTATTTTCCATTATTACTTTCCCTTGAGTTTTACCCTTTATCCTTTGCTGTGGCTTGTTTCTCTCTGCTAAAATAACATTTTTCCCTGTTGTCCTTCCTTCCTTCCTTCCTTCCTTCCTTCCTTCCTTCCTTCCTTCCTTCCTTCCTTTCCCACCTGCTATTATTCCTCTTCTCCACCTTCCTGCTTTTGTATTCCTTTGTATTTTCCACACCAAAAATGTCTCTTCTGGGGCCTCCCCGTTGTCTGAGTGCTGTTGGCAGACACAGAATTCCCTGGAAAATCCCCTGCATCCATCCCTGTGCTGGAACAGCTCTGCAGGGGTGGCAGTGTCACCTCACCCTTTCCCTCAGGCACTTTTGGGATAGCAGCACTGCCCAAACATTCCTGAAACTCTGCTCGTGGTAGTGCCACGCTCACACCCTCAGGGAATTCAAGGATTTGCTCTCATTTTGTGGATTTTAGAAGCTTGCACCAGGATTTCTACCTGGGGGAAAAAAAATTATAAATATATTGTATCAATTTCTCTATTTGGGCCTGCTCTGGTGAGGTGGCTGCACAAATTGTAGGTCCCTTCCATTTGAAATCATTCTATTTGTCAAATAACCCTCACATATTTCATAGAACTGTCCAAGAACACGAGGAATGACTGAATTGAAGACACAACCTTTCACTTCATTCCTGTTTGTAGCTGATTTTGAGCCTCTTGATACCACATTTCACAGTGATAGACATGACAGGTTTCAGTGGTACTCAAATATTTTCCTGGAATATTTTTTCAGTGCCTCATTTAGTTTGTCTCTTATGGCAGGTGAGTGTGCTCTGCTGCTGCTTTACTGTCTCAAGGTTTCTTCTGCAGTTTTTCCACTTTACAAATCCTTATAAATGGAGATTTTTGTGCAAGTCTTTGCTGATAACATCCCTCTCCTCTGCTTTCAAACCCGAGGTGTGATCTCGTTTCAGCACACTCAGAGCTGCCTGGGAATTCAATTGAGCCTTTGTGTCGGGGTCATTGTTGTGGGATCAGGACCCAGCCCCATCCCAGCTGCAGCCTGGGCAGGGGGTGATGCTGCTGGATGTGATCCTGCCCTCTGCGTGCTCTCAGACACAAGGTCAGGCTGTAATTTGAATTTCCTGTGCTTAAAGTGGTTCAAGGCAGAGCCAGGAGCTCACTTGGCTGGAGCAGCACAGGAGGATTGTGTCAGTACAGCCCAACTCGGGAATTCAGAAAAGGAGGGGCACAAAAAAGGCCTTTTTTGCACCATTTTAAACAAATCTGATGATCTTGTGAGAGTTAGACACTTGGCTTTGTGCTTCCTGCAAGCTGAAGGATTCTGCCTCCCCTGCTTTATTTCCAATTTTATTGGGGAAAAAAAATAAACACTGCAAGTTTTTCTCAGTGCTGCTGATCCTGGAGCAGGTGAGAGCCCCTGGCTGGTGCTGCTGTAACAATTTCTGCTGCTCCAGCTTCACAACTTGGGGGAGAACCTTGCAGCAGCTTTGGGGTGTTGGAGGGAAAGAACCTCAGGCAGGAGGGTTCTGCCAGCCCTGGGATTTTTGGGGTGCACAATCCATCATGCAGGATCCTGCTGGGATGAACTGATGGGAAATCTGTGTGGAGGGGGAAGTGATGCTGTGAATCAACAACCAAAAAGCTGTCAGGGAGTTGGGACAGGGTTGGACCCCTGGATGGTCAGGGGGGTTTTACTGGGACCTGTGTGCAGCTTTTCCAGAGGGTTGGAGTCATTGCAGGTGAAAAGCAGCAGTGAAAATGTAGGAGAGACTTCCTGGTGGCATCTCCTCTAACTTCTGGTTGGATTTTGTTTCCTGGTGGTTTCTGCAGCAGCTCTCAGAGCTTCTCCCTTCACCTGGGCCAGCCTGTGGTGTGCAGGCTCTCCAGGAGCTGAACCAGGGCTTGCTTTTCAGCCAGAGCTGAGCTTTGGCACAGACTGGGGCTGTTTTCTGTGTGAAAATCAGATGGGTCTGCAGACTCCAGCTGTCCATGAGGGCCCAGGAAAGCTCCAGCTCCATTTCTCTGCATCCCTTCTGGAGAGGAATATGCACATTGGCTCTTGTGTTTCAAAACCCACACTCTTTGCTGCAGAGTCTCAGTGTCAGGGCTGGCAAACCAAGTTAAAAAATCATCATAGGAATTTTTGAATTAAATCCTAGCCAAGGTCACTCTTATAAAAACAACTCCACGTCACTTTTTGCCATGAAACTGTTCTAAGGAAGAACAGGTTGGCAAAATATGGGCAAAAGAACCCAATAATTTTGGATACCAGGAAGCTCTTTGTAGTGTGGACAAGTCTTTCTATTCATTCATAGCTTGCATTTCTTTCAGCTGGGGCTTGGCTGTGGATGGGAAGGCTTTGGAATGTGATTTATTTTCCCCCTTCTCCTGCATGTTTGAGGGGATCTGACAGAGGGCAGTGGCTCATCTTTAAAATTTGGGAGTTCTAGGGATTATTATTTTTTTTCCACTCCATCTCTTTGGTGTCTGGCAAATCTTGATGATGGTTTCAGTGAGTTGTCACTTGTTCTGGAGAACCTCCCAAATCCTTGGCAGCAAGGAATGCTGTTCTTCCCTCCACCTCTGGCATCACCCTTCGTTTTCTTAGCAAAATTCTTGCATTTGATCTGATCAGAAGAGAAGCTTGCAGTTGTAATTTGGCTGCAGACAGTGTGGAAAACCTGGCTGATGGATGAATTCCTTAAAATGGAACCTGTGCCTGCCTTCAGCCTCTCTTCATAGATTGGGTTTTTTACATAACTTTGCATAACATTTGAATAATCTGGCATTGTTGGTTTTGAGAGCCTTGAAGGGCTGTCAGCAATCACCAAAATCACTCTTTCAGTGGTTTGTGTGCTTGTCTCAGATTTAAATGTTTTCCTTAAACACAGTCTTTGGGAGAGTTGTTTTGCAGACTAAATCCCATTGGAAACTCTATTTTTTTTTGGCTTCTTGGAGGGGCAATGTTCAATGTTTGGGGCCTGCAGTGATATTTTTTTCTTGTTCAGAACATCTGTGCTGTCTTTTGGGATTTGGTTCCCTTTGGACTTGCATTGCTCAATTCTTGCCTCTTTATTTTGCACAGTTGACAACTGTAGGGGCTAAAAAATTCCTGCCTTTTGAAAGGAATATTTGCAATGTGTTGTGAAGCCAAAATAGTGATGAATCTGTGTTTTCATTGTGCCCCACATTAAGATTTTTAAATTCCACAAACAGAATAATAAACCTACTCAAGTGCTTGTATATTCCTGGAGTGCACCTTAAGCTTTCCTGAGTTTCCTGCTCTTAGGCTTGGTTTTAATCTTGGACAAACCTGAGGTTTTTTGGCCCTTTGAGGGGTGAATGATGCTTTTGTGTACAGAGCAGAGCAGCAGGGTTGTGCTGAACCCTCTCAGGTCACCCTTCAAAGGATCCAGTTCTGTAAACATCAGCCTTTTGTCACAGCATTTCTCCTTTCTGCTTCCAGCAGTTCATTATTCCAGCTGGAACATGCAGAAGTCATTTGGCTCCTTGTGTGTCCTCAGCAAAGCCCATTTCAGTGCATTTTATTTCCCTGTTTTCTGCTGCCACTTTAGGTGCTATCCAAAGGATTGTTTGGAGTGGCTTAATGTTTGTTTGCTTTCTTTTCCAGAATAACTTCACTGATACTAAAATCCTCCTTAATTCCACTACCAAGAGCTGGAAAATCCTCCCTGTGCACTGAGGGAAGCACAGGATTTTTATTGTGTTGCTAAAAAGAGGTTTAATGGGAAATTAATGCTGCTGGGACAAGTGTAGGTGCTGAGGTGAACTGTGCTGCAATTTAAGGGATTCTTCCTGCTGTGATCCAGACCTCCCTTCCCAGCTGGAATATTTGGAGTTGAACTTCCTCGTGCTTTTGAGGACATCAGAACACAGGGGAAGTTTTTTCTTAGCTGCTGCTGTGTGTGTGAATCAAACAACAGAGTTATGTAAATAAATGTATGCAGTCTGTTGGATATATTTGCCTTTTTAAAATGTATTTATTTATTTTTTTTTAACCTCCAGATGGTAACTGGGATCTCAGCTCCAACTCCTTCGTGTGTGAGGGTCAAGGAATGAGTAAGAGCCTGTTAATAGAGGCCAGTGGGAGTTGGAGGGAAGGAGAGACAGGAATAGTCTGAGCCTGAGCAGTTTTGTGTTCAGCTCTGGCAGAGCTGCAGAAAGGAGCAGAGCATGGAAATGCTGATCCTGGTGTTTGCTCTGGGCACTTGTGCTGGGAAATGGGGCTGAGGGCTCCCCGTGCTGGGCTCTGGGGCTCTGTGCAGGGGCTGTCAATGGCCCCCAGGATCATGGCCACAAGGGTTGGCTTTGGGGGTCACCAGGGGCTTGCTGTGGTGTCCTGGTTTAGGGCAGATTTGGGGAGAAACCTCTGGATGGAGTCACTCTAGAAAGCAAATCTGAACTGCCTCTCCTCCCAGCTGGGTCGGGACAGGGGAAAAAAAAATAAAATTCCTTGGAGGAAAGTGGAAAAAATGGTTTATTTAACAGGCAAAGCACTCCCCAGCACAACAAATGAACAATATTGAACAACAAAACCTCTCTCTGCTCCACAGAGATGNGGAGAGCTCTGTGCCATCCACTGCAGCCAGCACAGGCCGTGAGTGAGGGAAGCTGAAAACTCTGATCTTTATGTTTGAAAACAATTGCCTCAGACATTGCACTGCTTCTCCTTCACTCTCAGATCCAGTTTGAAAGGTGCAAAACTGATTTCTGAGCTGAACAGACAAATGGGGATCCAATTCAGCATCAACCCAGGCCATGTGGTCATGGAGAGCACGAATTTCTGGAATTGTCCCTGCTGAATCCAGAATATTCAGTCAGAGTGGATTTTAGGGGAGTTGCCTGCTCCACTTGTTATCTCCTGTTATTCCAGTGGCTGCAGGAATGCGTCAGCCAAAGGAATTCTTTTCCTTCTCTGACCAGTACAGAATGTTCTCAAGCTTTTTTTTTTTTTTTCCCTTTCTCTTTTTCCCCCTCCTCACTCCAGAGAGAAGTTTCTCAGCAGAAAGCTGAGGTGTGGATGTACAGCTGATAAGGAACTTTTCCAGCCTTAAGGATTCTTTGTGCAATACTTGAAATTTCTTCAAGTATTCCACAAAGTTTATTCAAGGCTTCTTCAATATGAACTTTCCAAATAGTATTCCTTGCACTTGGGTGGTGCTGGCATCCATGTGCAAAGGTAGCAGGGAGCTTGTACAGAACTTGGGATTATTTTCTATAAAATCCATGTACACATCTCTGCCTGAATGTTTTTCCCTGTTGTATATTTAATTAATTTTAATTTTTTATTTTTTTTTTTAAGGATTGGACCTATCCCATGAGGAGAGAGATGCAGGTAGGACACTTTTATTTACTGTTTGAGGCAAAACCTGTGGAGCATTTCATGAGGAGAAAAAAGAGCTGGTGTCAGAATCAGTCTTTACCTGTAAAGTGTCAGGCAGCACCATGGGAGCCAGAATTAATCAGTTAATTAAGGTGAGGATTTGCCAGCTTGGAATACAGCTGTGTTTGCATCTGTTTTGCAGCTACTAAAACAGAAATCCCCCAAATATTACATTTTTGTCTTTCTGAATGCTTTTAGGTGATTACTAAAAATGTATCAGAGCTTTGCCTTCTTCCTTAAACTTGGAGGTGTTCTCCTGTGGGATGGAAAATTAAAATTTCCCTCCCATGGTGTCAATCAAACCTTTCACAAGATGAGCTTTACACACCTTCATTGCTGGGGAGAGAAATGGCTCAGAACTGAGATTTCCCTTTCCTGGGCCTAAGCCTGAAGAATTTCCACCTGTGTCTCTCTTTTCAGGAGAGCAATTTGGAATTAATTCCAAGGCAGGATTATGAACCAAGAGTTCCCTTCACTTGATCTGGGGCAGGGTGAGGTGCAGGACTCAACCTGGAATTTAATCCAAATCAAGGGCTTTGTTCCTGGTCCAAAACAAGATCTCCAGCACCAAGATCATGTTTCTTTTATCCTGCCAAACCATTTTTTGGTCCCCTTGTCCTGCTATAAATGACATTGATTACACATTTCAGGAATATGGGAATGATTTGTGTCCATGGCCATGCTCTGAGGTGAGTGAGATGTGTTCTTGCAAATCATTTGGAGTCAATATTAAATGTCTGTTCTTCTCCTGCCTCCTAGGAAATCTTACCTGGGTTATTTTTAGGCCCATATTCTTCAGCTATGAAAAGCAAGGTATGATTTTCAGAATATTCTCTCCCAGGGAAGCTTTGCTGGGGTGATTTGATTTGTTACTGTGGAGATGTGCTCGAGTGTATCTATAGAGGTGTAAATTTGGTTGCAATTCTGAACTGGAATGAGAAAAATACCAGAGTGGAAGGAATATGTGATGCATTTGTGGGCTGGTCTGAGCTATTTGTATTAAAATTGAGTCTTAAATGTAATTTTTCTCAGGGAATTTGAACCCTTTGAGACACTTTACATAGACTTTCAAACAAGGAAAGACTTTCAAACAAGGAAAATTAAATCTGCAATGAAGTCAAGCCCTGCTCAGGGCACAGCTTGGCTCTGCAGATTTGCCTCATGCTTTAAATGATTTTATTTTCATGGTGTGATTCCAGCAAGAATCCAATGCTGGCTGCAAATTCCTCCCTCATGCAGGGACTTGAAATTTCAGGCAAAGTGAAAGGTGGGGGAATGACAAACAAATTCATTGTCTTCATTTTTTGTCACTTTTTCTGCTGGAAAAACAACATTTGCACACTCTGAATTCTGGAGAACCAGCTCAGATTTTCCTTGATACAGCCTTATTTTTTATCTAAGTCCAGATTTTCTTTTTATTACTGTCTAATAGATGAATCTGTAATTTTAAAAAGATAATTATTTTTTCTTTTTCCACAGCTACCTATACTCCAGAAACATGGAATAACCCATGTAATCTGCATACGACAAAACATTGAAGCAAATTTTATTAAACCAAACTTCCAGCAGTTATTTAGGTGAGAAATGATCAAGATTCCTTTGTGTGCCTCTGTGTTCTTTCCAAATATTTTCCCATTGTCAGAATTATTTGAACAATGTGCTGAGGTGCAGAAAGACTTGAAATCCAAACCATGAATTTAATCCACCCTGAACAAATGTGTAAATTGGAATGATCTGTAGTTTGCAGTAACTCTTTTCAGTTTTTGGGTGATTTCTGAGAGGGGAAATGTGTCAGGGGGTGTTGGGAGGAGATTCCTCACTCCTTCCCTGAATTCCAGTTGAATTTCTGAAGTTCAGGAATGAAAGTTGTGCTGGGTTCCTCCTGCAGCTGGGAGAGCTGGGGAGGGGTTGGAGCAGCTCCCTGGTGTTTTTACTCACAGCAAATTCTCCTTGCAGGTATTTAGTGTTGGATATTGCAGATAATCCAGTGGAGAACATCATCAGATTTTTCCCTATGGTGAGTAGGTGGATTGGGAAGGAGTTTTGAGAATTTCTGAACTGAAAAAATACCAATTTCATATTTGGGAGACTCAGCCTGAGGCACCTGGAAGTGCTGCCAGCTCTTGGCTTTGTTATTGAGACTTTAATGAGTGTAATTATAATCCAAATACAAGTATGGTATAAAAAAAAAAAAATAAAAGAAATAAAAATAAAAAAAGATTGGCCTCAAAACAGAGAGATTTGGTCATGGGGGAATTCTGGGGCTCTTGACCTGGGGGAAACTTATTTGAGCTCAAGAATATTTCTATTTCTTGACTCAAATTCAGAATAGTAGCAAAGTTTTAGAGTGTCTTAAAACCTGGTTGCTGCAGAGGAATGGAAAAGGAATTTGTAAATTAAACAATGCCCATCATTGGAGCAAACCTCTGGTTTTGCAAATCTTTATTTTAGTTCAGTTTGCAACTGAACAAAAGGATTTTTGTTCCTTCTTCCACCAGAAAACCCAACAGTGCCTTCAGTGGGTTTGCACTGACAATTTTAGGAATAATTTAAAGCACAAAAGAAATACAAATGTCCATCTGAAGTGAGGTTTAGGTCTGCATAAAGATGCATTATAATGTAAATAAAGACTGATGGAAAAATAATAACTAATTCAGGTGTTACTACTGCCTGCACTTAAAATAATCTGAAACTTTGGGTCTTGTATTTCTTTTTCTTTGCAGACTAAAGAATTTATTGATGGAAGTTTACAAAGTGGAGGTAAAATGATATTTTTTGAATTTATATAATAATTATTATATTAACTTTTCCCTCATTTATTAAGATATTGTTAAAGCTTTAAAACTAACTTAGGGGTATGTATTAGAGGCTCTTAAACTTGAGCTTTTCTTAAATTTGGGGGGTTTATTATGCTTGAGTTGAACTCTATGAGACAAATTCAGGGCAGTTTTTTGCCTCTAACTGGAAAATCCACCTCTGGGGTTTGGTTTTTTCCTCACTTGGAACACAACTGAGTTCTGTGCATGAAGTTTTTTTGGCCCCTCTCTACTGTAGGAGCTGAAATTGCATTGTGGCCATTCTGTCCCTCAGAATCCTGCCAGCAGCAGGAATGCCAGCTCCTGCATCCCAAAGGACAGATGTAGTTGGAATAAATTCAGGGTGAAGGAACACAACATCTGCTTGTCTTGGATGTGCCTTGCTCCTGCCTGGTCCTCCATAACCAGGGAAAACCACAATTCAAAGAATTTTATTCAGTTTATACAAATATAGTTAATTTGTTGTTTTTTTTTTTTATTTTTCCCTTCTCAGGAAAAGTTCTTGTCCATGGGAATGCAGGGATTTCTAGAAGGTAGGAAATGATCCATCCTGATATGAATATTTTTAAACAATTGAAAGATATTTTACTGATCTTTATTGGTTTTTTTGGTTTGTTTTTTTTTCCAGTGCTGCCTTAGTTATTGCATACATAATGGAAACATTTGGGGTGAAGTACAGGTAGGAAGAATATTCAGGTTTTAATTCAGGTGATGTGATTAATGCAAATTAATGATTTTGGAGGGAACAGCAACTCTTGTTGCTCTCAGTCCCTTCCCCAAGACTTTACCAGGGGCTGGTTATTCCATTTTCCCTCACTGCAGTTGTGTTTCCACCCTTTTTTTTTTTTTTAAGAATCAGGGCACCAACTTCCACCCATGGGTAAAACCTTGGGAGAGGCCCCAGGGGCTGCTGTGCTGCACAGGAAAGTGAGCTGAGCACTGGGGTGGGCAAAGAGCATTGCACAACTGCTGCTTCCTGCTTTGGCCAAGCAATTCCAGTCAGAAAAAATTCTGGGGAGAGCTGAGAGGTTCTGAAAGACTGATAATCTGAAGGAAGACTCAGACTGACACACAGACTTGGAGATATTTTTGCTCTGAAGTGTTCTCTCTTCTTTTTAAGGGATGCATTTACTTATGTCCAAGAAAGAAGGTTCTGTATTAATCCTAATGCTGGATTTGTCCATCAACTTCAGGTGACTTTTTATTTTTTCTTTTATTCCTGATGGTAACTGAAAAGCCATTTAATGAATCATCTTCCTGCCAAAGAGACATTTACACAAATAAGGAAATGTCAGGAGCTGGAGTAAAGCTGGGGAGGAAGATGAGTGGGCACCTGAGTTCCTTAGACTGAAGCTTTGGACAAAGCAAATCCAGGAATGCAGGAGAAATAAAAATCCTGGTTGGTGCAGTGATTAAGAGGCTCTGAAATGTCTTGGTTGGTGCTGAAGGAGCTGCACAGGAAATGTTGTTTGTTCCTTAAAGCCATTTCTTTAATCATCCTTGAACTTTTCTTTTCCTCTGACTTCCTGATGCTTTTTCATTTCCATTCATGCCAAAGCAACAAAGAATTCTCCTCCTCCCCAGGCTGTGCCTGGCTGTGGGATACTCTGGCATAAAGCTTTGTAAGGGTGGGCAGGGCTGATTCAGAGGGGAATTCCACTGAACATTTTGGGGCCTTTGCAGGAATATGAAGCCATCTATCTAGCAAAATTAACCATCCAGATGATGTCACCTCTGCAGCTGGAGAGATCCCTCTCAGTCCCACCTGGCAGCACAGGTGAGCAGCTTCTCCTGCTTCAGGGGTGGCAGGGGATTTTTTTTTTTTTTTTTTTCAGCAAACCTTCAGTAGCAGAATCCCAAATTCTTGGGAAGGGCTTTAGGTGTGCAAGCTGAGTTGAAAGTTCAGTGTGAAGTGTTGAAATATCCTGCTTTGCCCTGGCTGAAGTTCCCTCTTGCCTCCTGCAGGAAGTTTGAAGAGGATGCACGAGGAGGATGAAGATCTTGGCACCATGCAGGTGGCAGCAGCACAGAATGGGTGATGGCTGAGGACAAGCACTGGCTGTAGTGAGAATTCCTGCCAAGAAAGGTGAAGAAAATTAGGGGAAAAAAAACAAAGAATTAATGCAAAACAATGAACACACATAGCTTCTTTTCAATTACATGTTGCTTTCAGATGTAAATCTGCCTCTGCAACACACTAAGCATCATTTTTAAGATGTTGGACTTCTTGAATGAATAGATGGCACTGATTGTTTTACTCCTTTTTTACACTTTACAGTTTTATTCTAAACCAAGATTTTTGGACTTGCAAAGAGGTATTATTGCAATAATGCACTTTTCATACTTGAAATTTCTTTATTTGTATGATATAAAGTTATTACTTTAAAACAAAATGCAAGCGGGGAGGATTTGTTTATAAAGTTATTTGTGTAATTTATAACAAGAGACTTTAGTAAAGAAAAAGTTTGCTAAAATTCACCTTGTTCTCAGTATGTATTGTGGTAGAAATGTGCTTTAAGAACATGAACATAGAGTTTAATTCAAGCTGAACTCTTTTCAAGGAGTAGCTGCTGTTGCAAGGCAGAAGTGGCATCATTTGAGGTAAAAACTGGATTTGTCTTTGCAAACTGAAGCCCAGGGCACTGTCCCTAATGGGATCAAGATTTAAAGGATTCACCTCAGCTCCTGTAGAACCTTGGGCTCACTAAGGAAACACTTGTTGGTGCTGTAAGGTTTTCAGATTGGGGATTGTCAGGGTGGTTTGTGCAGTTGAAACTCTCCTGTCTCAGCAGCACAGAGGTTGTGCAAGCACAGTCCTGCTTCTGCATCTGCTCCATTTCCCAATGTTTGTTGCCCAAAAGCCAGGGCTGGAATGATTTGGGAGCACTGTGGTGGCTGAGCAAGGCTGTCAGAAACTCTTGTGTGTTTGGGAAGTCTGAGCTGGGTAAGCAGACTGTGTTTTAACAGGGGAAAAAATGAGCTCAGCATTTGGGGATCAGAGCATGGAGCAGCATTTTGCTGTTCCTGCTGGTACCCTCTGCCACCTGCAGCAGTGATGGAGCAGCATAATTCCTTCAGGGGGGAAAAAATCTGCAGTAAATAGTGGGATGCTTTAGTTAGGAGCTTTTCAGCCAGCAAAAAGAAGTGATTTATCTCCTGGAGAGCTGCACTGTGGCAGTGTCCAGCTGCCCAGCTTAGGGGCAGTGCTGGTTTTGCAGGTGGGGAGGGTTTGTTCCTGCTCTGAGCTGCCCCTCCCTAAAGGAGGGCTCTGGGGCTGGTGGGAAATGCATTCCCAGGCACTGCCAGCCTCGTGCTGCTGCTGGAACTGGGCTGGGAAGCACCAACTCCCTCTGTGTTTCAGCTCCCTGGGGAAGGGGAGGGCTGGAACACAGATGGAAGGCCCTGATTCATCTCTCCACGTCTGCCTCTCTCCTCCCTGGGGTCCTGGGAACGCTCCCTTCCCACTGACAAGCTCCATGACTAAGGATTTTTCATCAATCCTGGGTTTTTTTCCTGGCATTACCCCCTCCTGGTGCCTTTTACAGTCATGCTGCTCTGTCTGCCTGTCAGATCCTAAGGGATTCAGAGATTTCATTTTCCTCAGAGCTATTACTAAGCTGTCTATTTAAAGCTTCCTGTGTCTGCCGTGCTTTCACTGCCAGGAGTTTCAGTGTTTGATTTTGGGGATTGAACTGAAGGCAGCAATTGGAAGCAGGGTCCCTCACTGTGGACTGGGCAGAGAAGTAGAAGGTGAATTATTATTTTTAATTTCCCAGGTTCAAAGGCAAAACTGCACCACCCAAATCTTTGGGAATCCACAGCTCTTCAGTGAGGTGCTGAAATTGCCTTTTCCAGCTTCGGGCAGGCAGAGTGAAGGAGCTGGAGATCTCTTCCTCAGGGTGGGAAAGGTCTCAGCCAGAAAATCAAATCACAGAGAGGAGGTGACATTCAGCCTCTGGAGAAGCTGCTGGTGCTGCCAAAGAAAAGAAACGTTCCAGGCAAGGCTGGAAAGGCTTGGAGCAAACTGGGATGGTGGGAGCAGCCCTGCCCATGGCACGGGCTGGAATGAGATGGGCTTTGAGGTCCCTTCCCACCCAAACCAGTCTGGGCTTCTCCAGGATTAACCAGCTCTGTCCCCAAATACTGCTATTTATATATATATATATAAAATTAGTATGATTCTCTATATTTATATAAATAATGAGGTCTATAGAGCTGTATATAATGATATATATCCAAAACAGAGGGACCCAGATGCCTCTGTGACCCAGGGAAGAACTTCCCAGGGGGAAGACATTTAGGGAAGGGTTTGGTGTTTGCCTCAAGGAGATCATGGTTGATTTTATATCTATAAATATATATATAT